>VZTZ01027725.1:216183-304442 GCA_013400955.1 Drymodes brunneopygia | reverse complement strand
AGAGACTGGCGAACGCTACAGTATGCTTTGATTGACCCTCATGATATCTGTCATATCTGTGGGAGACTTGCAGAATTAATGGCAGTAATTTTTTTTTTAACTAAGACTTGTCTGTCTTTACTTTGAGTTCTGTTTTTACTGCAATGCAAGCCATGATGAAGAGGTAAGGCTGTGAAGCTTTCACCTTTACTTCATGGTGGGAGGGAAAAACAGTGAAAGGGACAAAAAGGGCACTTGTGGCAAGGGACATTGTGTGGGAGAAAGTACTTGTACTAAGTGAGGTTTCCCTAGTTATGTATTTGCTTCTTTTTTTTTTCAGTAAGTCTTTGGCAGAAAGATTACAAGACAGATTTTGCCACAACCTTCTGTGTTGTTACTTCAGAATATGCTGATTTGTTTTTGAACTGGCCACATATTCTTTTATGTTAGCTTTCAGTGTGATACTGAAGCCACAGACGACTGCCATGATAGACTAACTATCCTCCTCTGCTCTTCCCTCACTACTTCCATGTCTCTTCCCTTATTTCAGCTGCAGCAGTCATTGGGCTCTCCCATGAGCCAATTTAATTCACTGTAACAAAAGAAAACTGTCATGGTTTTTTCCCATTTTCTCTCTATTTTAGTGAATTAGATTGGATTACATCAGACTGGATCTGATATGTGGAATAGCTGCTACAAAGCCATACTTGTGTTGCAAATCAGGCTCCAAGAGTGTGTCCTCCTATAGATATTAATGAAATTTTGTGCAGTATTTTAAATGGTGGGGTGGTTTTTTTCCAAGTGTCTTCGGGTTAACCCTAATTATATCATGTCAGCTTTGCTACCCACATCTCAAGAGGCTCCAAATAAACACCCATTCTGTCCTCCTTAATCTCCTGACATTAGAAAGGCTTTGTGCTAAGACAAAAGGAAGTCAAAGGGACTTATACTGATGTTTCTAATGCCCAAATGGCAACATTAACCATCTTGTAGAGAGCCTGGCGCCCACTTTTGGCAGTGATCAATTGCCAGTTGGCCAGACAAGTGATCACTGCATACATGCAGAGAAGCATCTGTGGCTTTTCAACATGTCTCAGACACTGGGGATTCACGGCACACGTGGAGCAGGGGGATTGAGCATGGAGAGCATGTGTGAGAGTGTCCAAGTTTGTGTGTGCATGCAGCAGAGCTGATTCATGGAAAGACAAGTAAATCCAGACATGTGTTAGTCTTACTGAGCTAATCAACAGGGCTTGGTCAGATCCCCATCACTCTGTCCATGATAGATGCTAGGTGAGTCCAGTCAGTCAGTGCAAGCTCCAGTTTGACTATATTTACTCGTACCTGTTGTCAACATTCAGGATCAGCATTACTCTGGGGTGTAGACAAAGTCTTAGTTATCCTCTTACTTGAAGAGGTTGTTAGTGAGCCAGGTGGGAATTAACTGGAAGATGTTTTTCTGCCATTAGGACAGCTTGATAATTTGGCTTGTTGGTAGTAATGATCAAATAGTCTTTAAAAATGTTTTTTAAAGAGGTGCATGGAAGTTCACAGGGCAGGAGTACATCTAGCTATATGTTCATTGAGAAACATAAGATGCAGCAGGGAGCCTGTTTTGTTATGCAACAAAAATCATGACAAAAATTTAGGAATTATTCCTCTTACAGTATTATGCAGAGACAGACTGAAGGAGGAAGAACTGAGAATGGGTGGGAAAGTGAGTGACCTGAAATTTCACATTATTGTGAAAGCCAGCCTTCACTTTATTCTGTACAAAAGAAGGAATAGGAGCACTGAAGTTAACTTAGGTAATCATCCAGGGAGGATGAGGAGTGTTAAAAAGCTCATAACCCCTTCTCTGAATCACTGTCTCAAAACCCAGTGCTTGAGACTTTGCAAGCCTTGAAAACAGGCAAACATTGGCCTTTTCTCATTTGGGGATTTTTTTAAACATAGAATCATAGAATTTTAAGGTTGGAAAAGACATCTAAGATCAAGTCCAGCTCCTCCTTTTAACTTGTTCAAATTTAAGTGGGTTACAGGGTGACTACTATTTTTTTCTGTTAATGTTTTCTTCCTTTGACGTAGGTAGCTTTTCGGTTGGAAAGAATGAGAATCAAAAAGTCATAGAGTTATTTAGGTTGGAAAAGATGAAGTTCAACCGCCAACCCAGCACTCCCAAATCCACCACTAAATCCAGTCCCCAGGTGCCACATCTGCATATCTTTTAAATATCCCCAGGGATGGTAACTCCACCATTTCCTGGGCAGCCTGTTCCAATGCTTGGCAAACCTTTCAGTGAAGAAATTTTTCCCAAAATCCAATCTAAACTTCCCCTGGCACAACTTGAGGACATTTCCTTTTGTCCTATCACTTGTTACCTGGGAGAAGAGACCAACCCAGGCTACAACCTCCTTTCAGGCAGCTGTAGAGAGCAATAAGGCCCTGAACCTCCTTTTCTCTGGGCTGAACACCCCCAGCTCCCTCAGCTGCTCCTCGTCAAATTTGTGCTCCAGCTTTATTCACCAGCTTTGTTGCCCTTCTCTGGATTCACTCCAGCCCCTCAATGTCTTTTCTGTAGTGAGGGGCTTAAAACTGAACACAGGATTTAAGGTGTGGCAATTTTTTTTTTTCAAATAATAGGATTTTTCTTAAAATAGTAGGATTTTTATACAGTGAAATAAAAAACCTTTGAGCTTTAGTTCAAAACCCTTCAAAAGAGCTCGTATGGTGGGAATGGAAACATTCATGTCATCCTTTGGCACCTTTGATGCCTCTTAGGTTCAGATCAACATGTGGCATGCAGACCTTTGGAGCTGTGATATGTAACTCAGGCATCTTTGCCTTGGGCTCCTTCGGTTTTCCTTCTGGTCCTTTGATAAGGATGTCATAGAGATGACACCTTTATATAAAAATCATGCAAGTCTCTCCAAGCAGGTAACTCAAGGCAAATTATTTGCTTATGCAAGTTAAATACCCTCTTCTTTGGCAGTAAGTTCATCCCATCCACAAATGCTTGTCACTTTATGTCCTGATCTGTGAGTCTTGTTTCTACAGTGCAAACATGTTGATGCAAAAGTTCCTCCTGACACTATTCAGTCCCACTTGTTTCAGTCTGTGCTGCATGAAAGAGACATTTTCCAGCACCTGTGTTCTCACTGGTGCCTTCAGCAAAGCCCTGCAGATGAACCATTAGAAATACATGCTGACCTTAACAAAGAAGGAGCCGACATACTTCACTCATAAGACCCAGAGAGCAATCAGACAGCATCCCAGTGACATTCATCACAGCTGCTGGCAACAGCCTTTAATTCATCTGGTATTTAACCAGGGTGAAATACCCTGTAGCTATATCATGTTTGTTGGTGTTAGATGAACCTAGCTCATCACCCGCTCACTAAAGTTCAGGATTTAACACCAATCTGTGGTGTGCAGCCAGTTCATCTCCTGCACAAAATACTTCTCTCCTCTTTGTCCTTTATTATGTTTTTTTATTCACCACATGTTTTCTAAACTCTACTCTGCTCACCTCCAACATGTGACTGAATTCCATTTGCCTGGATTTGAGAGCTATGCTACATTCTGGCACAAGTCAGAGATGCAGCCCACCAATTACTTAATTAAGCCCAATGATTACAGGCAAATTTTCCAGTTTTCATTCTTAAAAGTTAAGAATATTCAAGCGGTGAAAACTGCGAGTGTGTTTTCAGTTTTTGAACACTGAAGTGATGTGGCTGCAGCATCCTTTTAAAAAGATGGATGGGAATGGGAGGTAATTAGGAACAATAGCTCAGATAATGAATAGCTATGTGTCTCATATGCATTCACTGCTGAGTCTTTAAAAGAATTAATTGGACTTCTTTCAGTGTGATTCTGATCAAGAGAAGTCAATGAAAACTAATCAGTCATTGGGGGCTAGAGCAAATCTAGTGGGTGTTAAACATGGCCTGGTGCAGTCCTATAGGATGACCTCTCCTGATTTTGTGATACTTACGTCTTTCTGCATACCGGATGTGTTCTAATTGAATGCTCTAATGCTGTAAAGTTGGAGAAGTAAAAATTTCTGGATTGAATCCTGGTTCCATTGAAGTTTGGAGGCTCCCATTGATTTTAATGAGGCTGGTTTCAAGACCTGTATAAGTCTCGGTAAAAATCACATTATTGTTAAGATAAATTTTTAGGGGGAAAAAAGCATGTACCCTACCTTTGAACACTTCACTTACACAGTTCCATCTGTTTTGAATTTAATTTAGCTTTCAATATATCTAAAAGACTTTAACAATTTTTTTTTCTTAAAATTAACCATCTGTATAAAAAAAAACAATCTCTAAAGACTTCTCCTTTCTCCAAAGATCAGCTTCATTAACTTCATTAGGCTAACTGGAGGCCCTGAATAAGTAATCTTCTTGACCTTTGAAACAAGAATAGGGACATAATAATGATAGAAAACACAAGGAGAAAGTTGTGAATCTTACATGAATTATGCCAGAGACAAAAGAAAATCAACATTGTTCAGAGACTAATCAGTTATTCCAGGCTATCTAAAAAGTTAAAAACAGTAAAGTACATTTTTATGGTTCCCAGCATTCAAAAAAAAAGAATGACTAAAGGTCCCCAAATAGCTAGATTTAAACAGTACATCTTGACTACTTTTTATGGCAATGACAAGACTTGGTTTTTATTCCTGAGTTTTTCATCACAGTGTCAAAGGGTGGAAATGTTTTCTTCCTTTTTTTTTTACTCCTAGATTAAAGAATATTGGGTTCCTGGGTGATCATTTGACACTGAGAATTCAGTACATAGAACGCCAGGTACAGTGAGATCTTTATTAAGACTGTAACAGGTAGAAAAAATTAGCACTGTTAAAACAGTGGAATTAAATTTGGCAAAGTACCAGCACTGGTACAAGGGGTTTAATTCTGTGTTCATCAACACTGAACAATCACCTGACAGTGCTGAACCGGACATTCTTACTCTGGGGCTGAATTAACTGGAGTGCAAGGTGTAGACTTCAAGCTATTCATGGACATGCAGGAATTAATACTGGGTGCCCTGAAATCCCATGTATTGCTTTGTGGCCACTCACTTGGACTGTGTTGAGGCGAGGAGATCGCCAGCAATTAGCTGATCATTGTATACAGCAAATATCCAAGGCCAGAAGAAGTAGTTTATAAACTCCTACTCCAGGTGAGATACTTACCTGAATATACTGTCATTATCAGGAAAACCCTTTATATAGTGCTAAAGCCCCTGAGTCGGTTGTCGTGGGTGAAAGTGTTGTTACCTTTCCCTTCCTCTCTGCTGGACAGATGACCTAGAGCAGGAATAGCAAACAGGACTTGCTCCTCAGCCAAATTCACAGTCTGGTAGTTAACCTAAAGCAAAACCAAGGGTGTTTTACATAAATACTGCAGCACCTGTTCCTAAGGTGCTGTAATCACTGACAAGTGATTACAAATTACTGTTCTTAAGGTGCAAATCACTGACATCCACGGGAAGGGGGCTGTGATCTCTGACAGCAGGGACATGTAGGCAATGGGGTACAATAATTGCTGTAGCTGGTCCACCAGAAGTGTAGACAAAACCCTTTAGGCCTCTGCCCTTTAGTTGGAGCACACTCTCTCCCCCTACACTCAGGAAACACAGATCATTCAACACATCTATAACAAGGAAAGATGGTGGTGTTGCAGGCAAAGTCTTTGCACCTATGGATTGGTGTATTCAAATAGTCCTGTGTGTGATACCTACACGGACGAGTTCAAGCTGATTTGAGTCAACAGATATGACTATTTAACACAATGAACATAGAACAGATAAAGCAGGTTTTTTCTAGTATCAGACCTCCACTGTCTGTATGTTGACACTTCCCACATTACCGGATGGGTGTTTTATTAATGTGATTTCTTCTCAGTCTTGGTGTTCTGAAATGACCCTTTTAAACCTAATTGGTGCTGCATAAAACAGTATGGAAAGTATTGCGGGTTTGAAACATACACACATTTATTCTCGTGTACCTGATAGGTAAATTCAGGATGAGAAAGAAGACCCTCCTTAAAATATCTTTAAGGGAAAAGTATGTCTAGAACATGTATTTAGGTCCTGTGGTGTTTCCTAGGCATTTGACAGCGTGCATGTATATTCTGAAGGCATCACTCACATAAATGAGTGGGATGTGATTGCAATGAAAGATGCAGTTTTTGTGGAGATTTAGTGTAGTAAAGTGTTGAGTAAAACAATGAAAAAAACCTAAAATGTCACAGCACCTGTTTGGAGTTTCTGAAGCTGCATTTGACATTTAAACCAGAATTGGTGCTGGAGTTTCATTTTTAAGAACCAGGACACAGAATGTTAGAAAGAGTTTGTGTAGGTGGTTCACTGGAAGTTTGTGTTAAGACCAGCTTCACAACTGTCCTGCTTTTTCTTTGTGTTGAAAGGCAAATTGCTTCTATTTCACATTTTCCAGCTTTACTGCTGTAGTTGCTTTGAGTTTTCTCCCATATAGATCAGTCTGTAAGTCCAGTCATTGCAATGGTGCAGAAAAGCCTCCAGTCCCCGCTCCTGTCCACACATACAGATCCAGTTAAATTCAGCACTACTCAGGGATGTTTCCCCTCTGTCTGTCTGCTCTGGTGCAAAACACCAACCAATGCCAGCCCCCATTTCAGTGTGCAGCCACTCAGTCCAGCTTGGCAGCGCACATCTCGCTGCAGCTGGCCCTGAGCAGGCAGCACTGTCACTGCTGCCACATCAGCTCTGATCTAGTCTGATTCAGCCTGCTGCTACCAAGTCACTTGAGGGGATCCTTGTGGGGATACCAAAGCAGAAACACTTTTTGCTTCTAGGATGAATATTTCTATTTTGGACACAAGGATTTCTCCTTTCCTCTTGTGGGATTTGGAGCAAAGACCACTGGCAGTTGTACCTCCTGCTGGATGGAGCTGCTGGAGGGTGTCATTTCCCCAAATCCCCTTTTGTGCAGTTCTGCTTACTGTCTGGTATAATATATGTATATGTACACCAGCTGTGTTCTCACAAAACAACAAAATACTGGGCCTAATTACAAAAAAGCAGCACTTTACTTCATGCAAAGAAGGCTGGCCAGATCGTTCCATTATTGAGGAAGCACTCTTTTTAACCCAGGTGCAGCACATGAATAAATTTTGCCCAAATGCCAAACACGTGATGGCTCCTACATTCTTGCAAGATATCCTGCATTTCTTCCCACTGTACTGGAATGTTGAGCAACAACAGCAGCATAAAGCTACCAAGATGAAAATGACCCAACAAAGCTGAAGCTAATACACGATAGTTGCTTCCCAATATCAAAACATAGGTATATATAGATTAAATTGGCAGTTGCCTAAGTTTCCTAATTTATGATGCAGACCTCATCCCTGGGACAACACTAGTTGTTGTGCATTTTACAATGCCAGGAAAATTGTTGGAACATACCACTCCAAAAATTAGTAATTTGTAAGTTTAAACTTTAGACATTCTCCTTTAAATTGTGATCCTGTTAAAATATCAGGGCAAGGGAATTGGATTTGATCATTCTGTTACCTTTTTGTTTGGTGGTAAACAAGTTGGTATGCGTGACTTAACTGTTCAAAGTTTGTTTTTCCCAGATGGATGTGCCTCCAAGAATAGACATTGCCTTTGAATTAGATTTCGCAATTGTCATTGACTGCATCCTTGATTACTGAAATTAAGAATGGCTCAGACTCTTATCTAAGAAGTGCAGGGCAGAGAGCTAGGTAAATGTTTCTTCTCTTGGCCTATCTCCATGCTGGGACAGGGAGGGGTTTGTTTGCCTAATCAGCCTGTGATCTGAGGATTTGTTTTGCAAAGGAGCATGTGGGGCTGGTGTCCTTGGGTTCCCAAGCCTGAGGCAGTAGTGCTGGGAAAAATGTAATTAGGGCCCATCCTTAATATTTATAAAGAGGACATATAACTTTTCTTTTTCTTTTTATAACCAAAGCCAGTCATGCAGCAAAGCAAAAGTAAGTCAGAAATAAGTATTTTATTTAGAACACACTGCACTAAAAACCAACCAAACAACGCCAAATATAGTCCAGTTCAACCTTTGTTTTACATCACCATGTACTTGCTCTTCCTCTTCTCAAAATGACAGTTCTGGGATCTTGATGTCGACCTGTGGAAGAGTGATTTCCAGACAGAGCATCTGGCTCCTTGCATGAGTCCTGAGGCAGTCGGTTGTGTTGGGGGCCATGGAGTTGCCTCTGGCTCTGACATGTGGTTGTGTGAGTTGCTTGATGGGGCTCAGTGGAGGCTCTGCCCTGCTGAATGCTGCCTTGTTTTGACTTTCCCATCTGAGTCAGTTTACACTTAATTATTTTTGCAGTGACCATTCCCTTCAGGAGGTATTGCCCCTCCCTCCCAGCCTTTTCTATTCCTACAGCTGGGTGCAGTAAGAGCAGTGCTGTAAACAGCATACTCAGCCTGCTGAGGGGCACAGCCTTTCCCAGTGCTATGTCTGATAGAATTACTTTGTTTTCCTTCACTTTGCAACTTAAATCACAATACTTATGGCTCCTTCTTGTCCGAGGAATATTGAGAAACTACACACAGGAGTAGGGACATGGATGTTGAAGGCATGAAGGTTCAGGGTTTTAAGGATTTCACTCCTGAAGAGGCTTTAATTGCTAGCAAGACCAGAGGAAAAAAACACTGGGTGTGTGCCCTGACATCCGCTGATCAGGTATGGGAGTGGTACACAACCCTGTGCAGAGCTGAGCCCCTCTGATCTCAGGGCTGGATACTACAGATACATCCACACTGGCACAGAATTAAACACAGCCCTTCCCTTCAACACAGCCCTTCCCTTCAGTAACTGATGTCCAATAGTTTTACATGCTAATTAGAGTCATGTCAATGAATTGTCTTTCACTTATAGACAGGTCCTAGACACAAGAACAGGTCCAAGAACAGAAATTTTAAACCGCTTCCCCATCCAGCCTGAGCCGTTTTCCTAGATCAGAGCCGTTAAAACTGCAAGTACACAAGGAGTGTATGTAACTCAATTACAGGTGAGAGGACTATACCCAGCTGCAACTGATGTGGAAATTGGGTATGGCTACTGCAAATCACTGTGGAATTATACAAGCTGGCATTAAACAAGCAGCAGGGCAAATTATCCCTGAACTGAGCTGCATGCTGCTGTGCTTACACAGCTACTGAGATAACATGTCTAAATGCAGTAGCTATCTCTACATATTGCTGCATTTTGCTTGGAGCTAAATCCAGTGGGGACCAAAGAATAGGAATTGCTTAAAATATCTGGTCTGCCTTTTTGCAAGTTTAGCATCTTCTCTCATCTCAAAGCCCAAGAGACTATTCTGAAGCAGGGGAAAGTCCTGTTTGTAATTAACCAGCCCTGGCTTGTGTCCCCAAGGCCACTTTTCTGCAGACTAATTCCCTGGAGCTAGAGCCAAACAGTGCTGCATTTGTGGTTTGAGATGGGGCATGCTGTGGTTGCAAATCCTGTATTTTTAATTTCTGGAGTCCATGCAGCACTGCCCTATGAGTAGTAGCATGGGACCCCGGAAGAGGCAAGAATTTCTTGGCCTGGATTCAGTTCCATGCAGTGAGACTGGTACTTGCAGAGAGTACAAAAGGTGTACAAGAAGAGAAAAAGGGTTTACAGACAATGGCATCTTTATAAAAATAAGCAAAGTACCAAAATAGAAAAGGGCAGTAGGTACTTTTAACAAGAAGTACATAAACTAAGAGGGCACCCATTTTCATTGAGAGAATACCTATCTGTTCATAATGCATAACCTTGATGTCTCTTTTTGGCACTGCCTTGTCTTTCAGGGCAGACAAGGTTGCAGAGATGTACTGAATATTTTTTAGAAATTATACCCAAAACACTAAAATTTGGATCTTCCAATTAGGTGTAGACCAGCAGAGCATGTTTGGTAGAAGTCACAACTAATATTAAAAGCAAAATAGCAAAGCTTCTTGCCCTGCTGTTATTAGCACAGTGTGATTTTCCATTTTGTTCCTTTCTCAAGAATCAGTTATTTCAGAAGTAGTTATAAAGGTCAAAATATAAAAGAAGAGCTAATGGTCTTTCTATATCATAATAATTGCTGGCAAGTGGCTTGAAGCTTAGATACACAAAGACTTTCAGGCAGCTATTTTGCGGTGGGCTTAAAAAAAGTATTTTGCAAAAGCTCACAGTTTGTTTGTCAAATGCTTCATTTTCCTACCATTTCTGACTGAGCAGAGAAAGACCATCTTTAAGGAGCTGGATTGCCCATCTGGGGTCAGTGCAAAAGAATGGAACAGATTTTTTTATAATTATTTATAAGATGTCTGCTTTCATAACACTGTTCCTTGAGTGTCAGACGACCTCAGGGGCCCTTGGCCACCCCCCTCCATGTGTTGGTCATCAGTAATGATTCATTCCTTGAAAAGCATGGAGCAACTCTTAAATCCATGTATGTCCCCCTGCCTCCCCATGTTGTCCATCCCCTTTTGGGATGCTCCAAGAAAACTGCTAAGGACATGGAATTTAAGACTTGAGGGTATCAGGAGCACAGCATTTCTTCAGCACCCCCTAAGACTCAGATACTGTTTTCAATGGAAACATCATTGGCAATGTATTTGTAATGTTTCTTTTGATCCTACAGCCCCACCCTGCCAAAAAGCTCCTCAGAGGTGCACTCTGGGCATTGTCATTACCTCACTCACAGTCTAGTGACTGCTCCTTTCTGCCATAATTCTTATTCATAGTTTGGTTACTCTAGTGGCACCAGTCATTGTGCAAGGTACTGCACAAATCCTTAGAGGTTATCTAGGAAATATTTTACATTCCTAGTTTAAATGGCTTGGCTAATTGACTGATAGTGTAACAATATACTAGGCTGGACAGACCATTGATCCTCATTCCAGGACTCAAATGTTATTGTCTCTCTTTACATTTACTGTAAATGCTCCAGAAGTGTTTGTGCTCTGAGGGGGGCAGGGGGAGGGAAGTGTAGTGTCTACCTCTTTCAAATATATTGGGAGCAACAATCTCAGCTAAAAATGTAATCTAAACTGCCAGCCTAGCTGTATCTTCCAAGGACTGATAAGGTTTATAGTCTAAGATCACAGTGAAAGGTCCTCTTGCAAGACTACCTAAAGTAGTTTAAGCATCACCACCCCATCTCTTCATTGAAACACTGAACTTGAATCAGCCGCTGCACCAGCACTCCTGTTTCACGGTGCTAGCAGAACCACGTTCATTTGAAGAGCCTCTGTCCTGATAACTTCTTGAATTCTTACAGCTATACTTTCAAGAGAACATCTCACTATGGCTGGGATAGACAAGACAGGATCAGAAACAGCCACAAAATGACTGATGGTCTTGTCTTGGGTTTTGACCATGGCTCCTAAAACTAGTAATTAAGATGCTGGTTCTTAAAACCAGTAATTAAGATGTTTCAAGAATCTAAAGCAGTTTCCTGTAAGAGAGGGAAGAGCTGCTTGTTGAACACATCCTGAAGAATGGCACCTGCCTACAGTAGGTGAATGAAGGTGGAACTTTTGGCATTTTGTCCACTATCATGAAGTGGTAGCAAGCTAAACACCGAATGAATGTGTCAGACTGGTCTATATATGCCTTTGCAGCTAGAACTGTAAATACTTTAAACTGTAGTCTGCTCTGTACTGCTTGGAGTGGATAAACGCATTGCTTTGTTTATACCATTTTCCAGCTGATCTACAGAAAAACAGGGACTGACAATCCCACCCAGGGGCTGACCTGTAATAAGGACCTGTGGAAAATTTTTCATCAAGTTGCCAACTTTTTCATTAAAGGTGTTTTGGCTGGTTGGTATTGTCTGAAGATCTCTCCAAACCTGTCTTTTTCACAGCACAGAAAGGCTTGTTCAAAATCTTGGCAAAGTCAGCAAGCACATTTTGTCAGCTGATTGTTGGAGAGGGCTTCTTATGGAGCTCCCCTTTCTGGGGATAGAGGTCAATGCTGGAAGGGGGGAAGGAATGCATAGGCAAAGAGGGTGCATGCTTGTCAAGGAAGACTGAGATTGGCAGGGAAATGCATTCTTTTCTGAACCCTGGAGATGATGTCACATTTAGTCAAGTTGGAGGTGCTTTTTCTATCGGGAAGCTTCCTGAATGGAAAGGTCAGCAAGTCTGGAACAGGGCTGTCTGGTTCAAGGTCATGCCACAGCCTGGCTTTGCACAGAATTGAGGTTATACATGCTATCTTCTCTCTTTTCCGGCTGCCTTGTGCTTTGGCTTCCTTCTGCAAAGCACTGCGGAGGAAGGCACATGGAGTTCCATGAGGAAGCGCCTTCGGGACACAGCAGCAGAAATTTTGAATAAACGCACCACTAGAGGGCATCTGCTCGTGCTCACATCTGGAATGGAATCCTGTTCCCAACTGCAGAGTATCAGGGCAGCATTTGCAGCTAGAGGTACAAGGTACTGGAGCTCAGAGCCTCCTGCACATAATTGTTTTTTTCTTTAATGAGCACTTCCTTGTGCTTTGTGTCCTCAAAAGACGAGTACACTGAAATGCGTTAATAAGCAAAGTTTAAGATGGTATATCAAGCTCTGCAGGTAACCAAGGTATAAAGTTTGATAAAGACCATCCTGAATGAACAGAAATGGATGTTTGCTTATTTTCATGTGGGCTCAGAGAGAGCAAATGGGCTTTGAGAGAAAGAGGGAAGAACTCAGTTTGCCTAGTGCCCCCATGAATACACTTGGAATTAATCTACATAGAGGTGCTGAAGGAAGTCAGGAAGATGTTCTCACTATCTAATACAATGGCCTTTTTTTGCTATGCTTTAGTTCTTTCTGAGAACTAATGAATGACATGTATTTATAAATTTCAGTTTAGGTGTGCTAACTTCATGGGTTTGGTTGATTGCCTTTGCTTTTCTAAGTACTGCATGTGGCTGTGGCTTCACCATGGTACACTAGGTTTTATGAACCCTGAGGAGCTCATGTGGTAGCTGCAGAGCAGTCTCTGAGCCACAATGCAGCAGGAAGACCTGCACACAACTGGCTGGAGGTTAGTCAGACACAGCCCACAACTCATCAGTGTGGCTATTGATTCACCCATGTCCAGTTGTTTTCCTTTGTGTGTAGACTTTCTCTCCTCCTGTCTGGAAGAGGTCCCAGCACAAGGTACCTTAGTCCTTCTCTTCAACACTGCCATCTCCAGAGAAGAGGGAAAATAATTTTGTTGCAGCTCTGAAATAAAACTGCAATGGTCTCCATTTGGCAGATCTGATTCCAGGTTAAAAATAATCTAAACCTTCCTGTCCAGTCCTCTCCAGGCTTGCTTTCTGCAGCTAAGGGATGATAGTCCTGCACTAGTGCAGGCTAAGCCTCATCCCTTCCTCCACCTTTTCTGAGCAGAATTCCTCAGACATGCCATACTGTGCCAAATCCTTTAGAGTGGTTTTGTGATGTGAGTTAGTATCTGCTGGAGATGCTGAACTGAGATGTGAACTCGTTTCACAGAGGGCTCGACCTGAATTCCCTGAAGTGAGAGTCTCATCCTTTTACTCACTGAGATCCCTCTTTTTATACTTAATCAAATCCTAAATCCTCTGAAGTGAAAAAATGCGCATTTTGTTTTCAATGACTTGCTGAAGCTGAATGCTTCTCACAACCAGTAAGGCCTATGAAACTAGTATTTATTAAGGATGAGTGATTTCTCACACTTATTCTGTTTCTATCCAAGACTGCCGACTTGGTCCACCTGGGTTTCAGAACTGAGATATCACATTTCCCACGTCTCATGCCTGCTCTATACTCACCCTGCATTATTTATTAAGGCACTGAGTGCTCCTGGGGTTCGCTGTCAGGCAGGGTCAGACTCCTTTGGGCTCACCTCTGCTGCAGCAGTGTTGGAAGACAGCTGCACCAGCCAGTTTATTGAGCAGACTGGTCCTGCAGCTGGTGCTGCAAATGGGAACTCAAAAGCTTTTCAGTGGAGAAACTCAGAAGAAACTGGGAATCAAAGCAGAAGTGAGGACCTGGGGTTTCTGACTCTGCAGGAAGATAAGTGGTAGATTAATTGGTGTCTCCCTCGGAGCTGTTTTCGCTATCAATTCTTTCAGGGCAGGCAAGGTTGCAATATCCCTGCTGGCAGTAACACTCTTAATGACTGAGTTGATCAAATCAGTGCCATCCACTTCGACCTTTCTTGCCAGATTTGGCTTGTAAAAGAGTTTCAGCAACTTTTCCATCAAGAGGTTTACCAAACTGGCTCAGAGGAGGGGAAAATGCTATTTAGTATTAAAGATCTGTTGCTATTTCTAAACTGCTAATTGGATGCCCCCTCTGAACCATTCCAGATCAAGCATGTAGGTGGTTAACTAAGGTTCTGATTTGGAAATTTGTTGTGCTACCTTTTGTCCCAGTGAAAGAAGAGTTGTAGTGGCATGGCCTGCATGGTCACTTTATGTTTTCCACAACTCTGATAGTTCTGTAACTTAGGAGGAACAGCAGCTGATTACAAGAGGAGAAAAGCATAAACAGACATTAATGACTTGGGGAAAAAAGTTCTATGAAAGATTACAGAGCTGTTAATTTTCATGGTGTTTCTTTATTTTCCAAGAGATAACGCAGTGTGGCCCAAATCTCCCTGAGATTGTGAGCTCCATTAAAGCTGGTGTTGGATGAGACCATAAACTACTGCTAGCAGCAAAAGAAGATGCATATACATGTGGTTCATCCTTGGACTGCAGAAGAGTGGTGCTAACTAGATCTTGCAAGTCAAGTTTCATATTTTAAAATTCTGAGTCACTTCATTAATTAAAGAGTTATGTTTTTAAAATTGTTTCTAATCAAATGTATTGTGGCACTGGGAGCTGGAGTGTTTTTTTTTCTGAAGCCTGTATCATCCATCAAAACGTACTTCATGAAAACAGCTGGATCTCGTGTTTGAGTCTCCATAACTGAACTGAATGTTTAGACTGTCTTTTTCCATCAAATGTGTGATTTAACAGTTCAGCAGTGGATGAATCTAGGACAGTTTCTGAATTGCAGATTTCTGTACTAGCTGTCTGAGAAGCAGGAAGAAAAAGAAATGACAGACTGCTGGCAGAAAAGTACAATACTACTACAATAAGCATACAGCACATTCCGTTTGATGGACAGCAGTGCCTATTCCCATAAAAAAGGGTTGGGATTCATGTGGCTTAGTTCCTCATTAAATGTGCATAGAAATCCAAATATTGTCTTCTTAAATATGTTAGTTGCCATTCTGTTTTCTTCTAGTCGCTTACTAATATTAGAAGTCACAAACTGTGAAACCGAAGTTACAGGAAAGGCATTGTGTGTTGGGAAAAAAAAAATTAAGCCTATGCAGGTCCATCCTGCAATCTTTCCTCCTGCAAAGCTTCCCATAGCCCTGTGTGTGTCTGTGTGCAGGCCCATGCACGTGGGCTCCCATTTGCTACAAATGGCTCTGTCCCTTTTCTTCAGGATCTGTCAGAATGAGCGTCTGTACAATGTTCAGCTCTGCGCTTGACTGAAAGCTTGAGAAGTTAAAAGCTTTTAGAACAGTCTCAAAAAAAAAAAATCAACAACACGCACATATAACTAAAAACACATGAGAGATGAGAAAAAGAGAAATAATGCAGCATACAGTAACATTTGGAACCTTTCTCTCTCTTTAACAGTATCAGAGAGGCTCAGCCTGAAAGGGACCCCTGGAATCCACAGGGTCCCTCTCAGAAACACAGTGACAGCTGAACAGTGCATGAGATCTGAGGCTTCAGGGAAAACCTCCATGAAAAATAAAAGGAAGGGAAAGAAAAAGACTTTAAAAAACAGGGGTTTTTTTAAGCTCTGTACAGATGCAGTGACAATTTGATGAGTCCTTCTGCTTTTTTAGCTTTCATGCAAATTGATAGCCTGCTCTTGGGAAAGGTCTACAGTGGTTGTGAGCATCCTGTTGTCTGCTTGAAGTTACAAGCTGACTGGATGAGCTAAGAAAAGCAGCATTGTGGAAAAGTGAAAAGGTGTTTGACAATGTCAGGAATTCTGTGCTGCTGGTGGCACACGCACTCAGAACTAAGGCTCATAGGCAAATTCACAGTAAATTTGTTATTAAGCAAAATTGCAGTGAAACCAATATAATGCCAGTGTCAAACACTCAAAAAGACACTAAGGTCTGCCTCACAGGGTCATGAGACTATTATAATACTGCATGGCTTTTTCGGGCAACAATGTGCTGTTTTGATTTGCTTTCTGGTTTTTTAACTGCTGTGGGTTGTGTTCTCACGATTTGCCCTGCAACCACAGGGATACTTCTTGTATTCTTTAGATGAAAGCTGTTCCTTCAGTTTCTTCAAGAAGAAAATTGAGAGTGTGGCCTTTAAGAAAATGATCAAATGTGACAAGTGTTGCAGTAAAGTCACAAACAGTGAACCAATTTTTATTATTATGATTTGGCTTCTTATGGATAAGAACACTGTTGCACTTCTGTTTTGCCTGCTCTCTAAGATCTTGTGTGTATAAACCCAGCCTTTCTGTCATACCAGCTCTTCTCTGACATCAAAGAGGACAGCTAGACTTCTCAGGCACGGTTAGCTAGTGTTGCCTCTTACTTACTGTCAATGTGGGAATAGATTTACTGCAGCATTAATGTGGATGAACATCTGAGCTTAAGCTGTTGTAGAGGGGGAGCAGTCACAGTGCAAAACCAGTTACAGGAACTGCAAGGGCGTATGAGGATTTGTCCCCTGAAATTTATGAGTGTGGTAAGCTGAAGTGCTCTGTGATCCTTTCCTAGCTCATTGTGAAAGGGTTTCCCTTTCCTTCCCATCTCATCACAGAATGCTACAGAAGATGTTGGAGGACTACTGACTACATGGAACAGTCTTGTGTTCATTGCAAAGCAAGAGGGTTGAGAGACTCCTTACTGAAGGTTTTACTTGGGAGTTCACCCCATAAGGTAGGCCAGAGAGTTAATTACCCTGAATTACCCCAGCTGTAACCTGGTAGTAGCTTTCTTGGCAAGGGAACATGCAAAGTTAGAGAGTGTGAGTTAATTCTGCAGCTAATATGTGCGCCTGTGAAAAAGTGGTGGTGACCATATTTTGCACTTTATTTATGTGGCTTCTCTGTTGGGGAATTACTGTATTAGTAGCAGAATGGTGAGAAATTCATAGGGAAATACCTTGGTTGGTTGGACTTGAGTACTTTGAACCTGGCTGTACATCAAAGTACCTTCACCTGCGTGTTTTGGTCCAGAGCATTTTGGGTCTGAACTTCCATTGTCCTGAAACAAAAACAGTTTTTTATTCCTATGACAAATAAATACAAGAGGGTGTAAGACTGGACTGCTCTCATGTAGTAGCATTTCACACCCACAGGTGTGACAGGTATAAGTGACTGTACAAGATGCAGGACCAGAGAAAGCCAGGCTGGTTGTTATCAGGTCAAAGCTACAACCCATGTCAAGGCTCTGAGCCTGTCTCCCCTTGAAAACATTAACTGCTAGAAGTGTACAATAAAGCCTCAGTGGAAACTCAGCTTATATAAGCAAAGGAGTTCCATTACAAAACAGCCTCTTTGCAGTTCAGTTTTACACATAAAAAAGTAAGAATGAGTTTGGTTTGGGTACCTGGAGTGATGGCCCATCCTGATCAAGTAAAATCATTTGAGGCCATGAATTAATCTGCTACTAGGTTTCTCCTATAAGCTCTCTAGGGGTTGGGAGTGCAGGGTATGACTGGCAGTTTTCTAGTGCAGAAGATAGATGAAGTGTAGATAATGTTTGCAAGAGAGTTCCTTTGGGGTTGTAGATGCCCACATTAAATTAAATAAGCTATGATGGCAAAAGGTTAGAAGTTCTGCCCTTTTATTTTCTAGCTTTTTTCTAGCATAGGTTTTTCAACTCTGAACCAGCACAGCTACACTGGGAAAGCCTTTCAGAGGAACCCAGACACATTTTCTTAGCCTGTGTGGATAAGACATCAGAGTAAAGCTTGCAATATTTTGATTGCAGTACAGCAATCTGAAAGTTCACAAGGTGAGGAGCACTTCTCACCAAGAATACACACTGCAAAGTGTATTTAGAAATAACGTTTTTAATTAAAAACACCATTTCTGATCCTGTTGGCAGTAGCTATGGGGCATAAGTGAGGATATTTAATCTGCCAGGAGATGTTTGGAGTCTTGATGCAAGAGACTGCAAACCAGTCTCAAGCCTGCTTGAATAATCAAATTAAGAACTTCCCTTCTTAGGCATACATTTCTGAAGTGGCACGTGCAGGTCTGACACAGAGCACTCATTATTGCCGATAACAGCTGACATCAAAGGTTTTCCCGTTATGAAAATTTGTAAAGATGCAAATACAGACCCTTTGTGTAGATCCTGGTTGTAGTTTCACAATATACCATTTTTGGTGGCACAACCATCTCTAAAAGTTCTTCAAGGAACAGCTTGTTCCTGTCTTTGTGCTGCAGTTATCTCCCTGCTGTGTTGCTACACTGCTTTAGGATCCAGGAGAAAAACAAACCAAACACTTTTATTTTTAGTTGTGATTATTTTACTGATCTGCTTTGCAGCACAGACCCCTAAACAGTGATGTGTGGCAAACTGCGGCATGAAGGTGGCAATAATCCATTAAGACCTATATTAGGAGTGGGATTTGATGTGGTGGGATCACCTCCCATCAGCTTTGTGATGGAGGCAGGGTCTTATGAGACTGCACAGTATTGGGGAAAGTCTGTCATTGCAAGTCCCACCATAATCTCCTTGGCTCTAGGGCTTGCAACCCCTGCCCTGGAAACCACTGCATAGGAGTGCCTTGCTTGGCCATCCCCAGCTGCAGCCCCATTCTACCCAATCTGAGAAAATGGACCTTGGATCCATTGCTTTTTTTGTGCTCTTTCTGTGAATTCAAGCCATTGAGCTCACAGCATCACCTCCAATGGAAGCAATGGCACTCCTGCTATGGGCACTGCACAGTCATCACTGCCTTGTAGGGTTGTGGCCCAGCTTTGGGCTTTGCCTGCACTGAACTTACTACACAGAGCTTCACACTGTATAAACAGAGGGCCTGGATGGAACTTGAGGCAGAGACTCATGCAGTGTAGGAGTGGACCAGCCCGTGGCCAAGGCTTGTGTCTCTTGTAGTGACCAGTGGAAACTAAGGGACCAGGACAAGAACCTCTGCCCCATCCACCAAGGCATGTAGCTCATCATCTTTCTGTGCTCCAGGGAGGTTTGGACAGGAGGCAGAGGGGTTGTGATGCAACACCAGAGGAAGGGACAATTCTTGGGGAAGGGGTTTGTTCAAGTCCCAGTCACTTAACCCACATACCCCAGCCAGCGCAGAAGGGCAGAGAGACATCAGGATCAGGCTGCTCCACCAGTTCCACTGAGTAAATACACATGATGCAGCCTCAGCCCTTGCTCTCCCCCACAACCCTTTGATGAAGGGACCTTTTTTTGCTCACTCTCCCAACCCTTGGATGCTCACTTGGTGACTTCACTGCCTTGGTACCCAAGTACCTGGCAGCAGGCATGCCGCCTCTGGCCTGTGTCCCAAGAACGGAGCATCCAGACCTCCCTGTGCATCAGGCAGGCAGCTCCTGAAGGAAAAGACATCATGCATCCTTGGCAGTGTGACTGCAGCTTATTTTGACGCTGCTGGTTTGTCTCATCACTTGTCACTCACCGCATTGTAGCACAGTAAAACTGGAAAGCAAGCTGAGTGCAGTAAGTAAAGGCAGTAAAGCAGGATCTTGCACATTGAACTTGTTTCCTCATTGACCTTTGTGCATCTTGGCTTGCCAAAACTAGAGCAAAACACAGTGCTGAGTGGCTCTGAATGAGTTACCAGCATTTTGCTTCTACAGAGATTTTATTCTCTAATGGGACATGCAGCATTAGGAAGGGGAAATGCAAATGGCACTCAGTTTAAAGGCATTTTTGGTTCTTTTTTCATTGCTCACTCCAGCAGTGTTCACCAGTGGAACAACTGGGTCTGCTGCTCTCATTCAATGTCACCATCTAATCTCACTTCTGTCACTGCAAATTAGAGGCAGGTTTATTTCATTCATCTTCCTGTGCCTGATTCAGAAAAGCTACAAGAGTCACAGAGAAATCTGAAGCTCTCTTAGCTCCTTTGGAGTGTGTCACCATAAATCATCCCAGCTAAAAGGCCATATGCCAACTTGTGCTATACTCTCTCTGTTAATAAAATGTGTTAGATCTTAATGCCTTGGGGCAAAAGGATGAGTCTAATGGATCATGCTTTATCTATTTCAAGATACCAGGTAAACTGATAGTTCTGCATTAATGATGATTCCTTTAACTTACCTCACACTGAAGAGCCACTGAAGAAACAGTTACAGTATTTTTCATGGCTGTTCAATGCCTTCAGCCACTGCCTCAAAATGTACAAGAAAGGAGGATAGTACATAAAAAATCACAACATTTTGCAAATGCATAAGCAGACATATTCCACGCATATTTACAAACCTCAGAGGAGGGTTTCCCTTGGTTTTTTTAAGCCTTTCATATTCACCTTTTCTAGCTATCCTTGCAAAAGGTAGAAAAGTTACTTCATTGAGAAGATCAGAGGACCAAAATCTCCATTTAAGCACAAGACTTGAAAAATCAGTACTAACAGACTACTTCTAAACTCATAAACTAATACAAGAGATAAAAATTGCAAGGTTTGGCAAAACCGGTAACACATATAATTTTTACATTTTCATTTTGAAAGGCTATCAGGGCAGACATGATTTGTGTTGGATGCTATAAAAATATAAAAGAAGGCTATTGACAATTTAAAAGATTCTCCTAAAAGAGGTAGAAAATGTTAGTTTTGGCATCATTTAAGGAGCTCTCTATTAGTGCAAGAAAGGCAGTCCAGTGTGCAGATGTGTTCACAGATAGGATTTCTCTTTTTATACTTTCTACACTTATTATACTTTGCACATAAGGCAAAGCGAAAATTAATGAAGGTTCTCCTGACAGGTTTAAACAATTGTCTTTCTTATAGCAATAAGCTCATTTTATCTCTGAACTGTTAACCAAAATAAGTGACAGAGAACAATTAAACCATTCATCTCAATTTAGGGTACTAATGCACACCCATGGTCAGATGAGCCCAAGTCCTTAATTTTCATCAGCACTCATTTTTGAATGTTTTAATGCTGCCTCTGATTGTCAAGTGCTAAAATATGAATCTTCACACTTGTGAGTCACTGATGTAACTAAACTGTGACTTTGGCATCAGAGAGTTTCCTGGGAGTAATGCAAGCTGGGGCCATGAAAACATCTGAGTCACGATTTCCGGGGTAATTCTAGCCCACCTTTGTCAAAACCGAACAAACTCCCACGTTCTCCCTCTTTGCCTCACCAGCAACCCCCAGCAACTCCCTTTGGTGGTGACTGGGTGGTTGACGCCTCGATTTTGGGCTTTTTGTCAGAGTGAAAATTACTCACTGCTCCTGCCTCTTCTGACAGCATCAGCACTGGCTTCCATAAAGGCGTTAAAATACATGTCTTCCTCAGATAGGCAAATTCCTCTTGACAGAACATCCTCAACCAGTGGATGTATAGGTGAGGGGGAATGGGAACAGGTACAGTTTTGCTTCAGGTCTTAGGCCTGATAGCTGTGAACATCTTGTGTCTCACACTCCCCCAGCTAGATGTGTGATGCAAAGGGCTGTAGCTACAGCCTCAGCTGGACATTTTAAGAAGCAAATGTCTGTCTGTAAATAAGAAAAGATGGAAGCTCTAAATCAGTAGACCAAAAATATTGTCTCTGGTGTCAGTGTAATGAGCTAGCTACTCATTTTCTCCCAGTAACAGGGAAGAAAATGAGGGAATATTTTGTCACATTGAAAGAAACAATAAAAACATCTTTCTTCCATGCTCTGCAAATTTATTAAAAAAAAATCACCAGTAAAGTTGAAGGAAATGGCTTTCCTTTCTTTTGATTTTCTCAAGTCTCAGCTTCTGGAGTCTTCTTGGGTTACCTGGGTTGGAGAGATGGCTATCTAGGCTTTGTGATGGGTTTTTCTTTGCATTAGAGGTGTGGCAAATGAACCACAAGGAGGAAGGAGATAGGAAGTCTAGGTGTAAGAAGGTGGATATTGTCCTCCCAATGGCCTGTTAAACCTCACAATTGGGATGCAGCACATCCTCAGCTGTGCACACTTTCTCCAGAAAATCGTTTTTCTGGAACAACTGCTGTTAGCAGCAACATCGGTTATTTCTTCCATTTTTTCACATTTACATTAAATATATCTGCTTACAAAAAGAGAACAAGCCTAATCTCTCCCACTTTCTGTCCAGCAGCTCAGGCATAGTACAATTATATTAGTACGAAATCTATACAAATAATTGTGCAGTTCTGGTTATTAGTAATAATGTTTTCACCAGAGCCTGAAAATTAATTGTGTTGCTATCAGGAATGAACCAGTACTTCAACTCTCCTGGAGGCCCTTCTGAAGAATTTAGCCCCAGTACTGTTATTTTGGTTGGGGTTTTGCAGAATGGGCGACCAAAGAGATAGATCTAAAATTAGGGTCAGATCAGAGAGTTCACTATGAGTTCACAGAGTTATCTGCAATGAAGAGTTATGTGCAGTCTTGATGACTTCCGTTACACCATGTATGGGTACAGAGATCTGGTTTTGCAATATTAAGCATAAGGACCAGAATTCAACAAAACTTTCTCCAAGAGCAATTTCTGAAGGACACGGGAAGGCCTATTAACTTGTACTGAGGTCTTCAGTGGCCTAAATAAATCCCTTTCTTTCTTTCTAGGGATAGAACTTAATTTTTTGGTTTTGGGTTTTTTTTGGTTGCTTTTTTTTGGTACTCAACTGCTTGCTTTAGGTCAGTCAATTAGTTAAAAAAAGAAAAAAGCACACAATAAGCCCACACAAACAACAGAATATCTAAAGGGAACAATTATTCTGGGAGACACCCCTAACATTTTCCATGGTCTGACATCTACATACTGGCTGGGCAAAGTACACCAGTAAATATTTTTTATTAATGCTGAACAAAATTGATGTCTTACATCAAAGCATTTATTTCTCTGCAAGGGCTAGCCATACACCAGAATTGTACTCTGTGTTTTGATTGATGGCAAATTCTACAAGAAATAGTTTCATAGCACAATAAAATTGATTGCACAACTAAAATAAGGCCAAAAGTTGATTCTCTACAGGCTACAAATGAAGTTAATCAGAATCTTCTGTGGACTTCAGGTGGGTCCCCAAATTTGCTAGAGAGTTAAAAATCTTTGGGTGGAGATGTAGGCATTTGGCTGCAATCAAAAGTGGTGCAGAACACCTGGAGCCTAGTGGCAGCAGTTTTACCTTACATGGGCGTGGGCATTTTCCTTTCAGACTAGGATGAGGCAGTCTCATGGAAAAATAAGAGGGAGTATTTATTCCTCTGAACCTCTTCCCGTGTTTGGCACCGGGAACTGCATGAGAAAATAAGCCTGCTTCCAGTGCTGTTGGTGGAAAAATTGGTTATGCAGTGTCTTGGCTGATGCTTGTATACAGAAGTGCCGTAGTGTGTGACTGTACCATTGGTCCCTGCTCAGCCTCCCTGGAGAGTTACTTGCATTTAGGTGGTCCTAAGTCGGCTTTGAAGAGAATATTTCTTTGAGGAGAATGAAGTGATGTACCTATGTCTTCAGTTGTTTGTTTGCTGGCAGTTGTCTGCAAGCCTAGCTTAGTAAGAAAGTGGAATTCGGGTAGTTTTACTTGGGCAGTAATAACCCGCAGGACTTCTACCAGCCTCCTCTGTCTTCAAAGTCCTGTGCAAATACAGGCTGATTAATCACACTGATGAGCGCCCGATAGGCCATCGTGTTGGTATTAAAGCGTCTTGTTCTCCAGGGGAAAAAGAAGAAAAAAAGAAAAAAAAAGAGGGTAATGACCCATTAAAAACACAATATCCATTTACTCCCCCAGTGTCTAAATAGGCTGAAGCTTCAAAAAACTCATAGGCACACCCAAATCTGCATACATTGGTGATTCAAGGAATTTGTTCTCTCTCCCGGTGCCTTCAATCTCAGTTAATTTTTCTCATTGTCCTTACATTTCCTAGCATCTGAAAACTTCAAGGGTGTAGAAAAGAAAACAGCTGGGGAATTCAACTTCTTTTCCACCTGGCTGTTAAGGTAATCACCCCGCTGTTGTTTCGAGAGCAGAGCCAGACGGGCTGGAACAATAGCAGCGTGTATAAACTTTCCCCATTCACCTCAAAGGGCTTCAGTTCTAACACCTCATTAAGATGGTTTAAATGCTAAAGCTGCCGTTTTGTTGTTGATTATCATATCAGAAACCTTCACCTAACGTGTTTAATTAGTACAGCTGCAAGTCCTGGCATGTCTTCATGGAGGAGTAGGTTTCAAGTTCAAACTATCCAAAGACTGGAATCGCAAGTCAAGTGCTCCTTAAGGCTGGTGGTCCACAGCTGGCTTTGTCAATGCTTGTAATCTTTCTCTCTTTTCTGCTTTTCTTTTGTCATTCTTCTTCTATAGACATAATGTTATTTTAACCCATGTTGAATTTGTACCCACATAACACCTATCATTAAGATCACAGCTGTATCCCTGCAGGAGGTAGTAGTTAATGTTTCCATGCAATTCGGTGTGATGTATAATTTTGAAGAGTGAATTTCTTCCTCTATCTTTCCTTCCGAAGACTCATTGTAACAGGAGCTGCTAACTTCCTCCTCCACATCTTGTTAGTGCGATTCGAGCTCAGTTAAAGTGAGGCTTTATTGGCATGACAAGCTACACAAGTGTCACTAAAGTGTTAGGGAGGAAAGAATCATGCCGCTCTGAACATGAACCAATGGCAAGTGCTTTGTAATACAACCATCAAAATAATACAAACATCAAAATACAGCCATCTATCAGAAAAAGGAGGGGTGGCAAAGGAAAGGTCCAAGAGGTCAGCCCTAGTTGGTCCCAGCTCTGCCGATTTGCTGGGAACCAACCTGAGGCAGCTCTTCGTGAATGCTGAACTGTGCCTAGCACTGCTGGCATGTAAGGTGGCTGGGGAAGGGATGTGTCTGAGCAACGAAAATGCCAGACCTGAAACACCTGCGCTGTAGTTTGTGAATTCCCTAAATTGCAGTTAAATGCCATCAATGCCACTGTCCTACAAATACCTAGCTAAGGCAGTTTAGGTGACTGAAATTCATTAGCTGTCTTTAAATAAGCAGATGGACAGATAAGATCTTTAGCACACTCAATTTGCCTTCTTTCTGGATACCCTGACCATCTGCATTTTTACAAAACAGCACATCTAAAGTAACATCTGGATGCTGTCTGAGAGAAACTATATGTGATAATTCCAGATTTTTTTACCACAATAGGTTGCCCTTTTGGCCTCTTGCATCCCCAAATTTAAATACGCATAGCGTTTCCTCTGCCTGCAAAGGGCACTTAAGTGAATTTCAAACATAGCTCCTCTGGTTCAGAGGGTCCCTGCACTTCTCATTGCTGGAGAAAGGATGGATGTTTTGAGATGCTTCACTGCCACCTTTGGAGGGGGACAGTGGGTTCGCTGGACTTAGGTTTGAGCAAGACCATTCTTGCACTTTGTGTCACAGTACAAGCACAGGTGAGAGGTCATTTCCTGCTGTGACCGAGTTCATTCACGTTTGCCTAATCCCAGTTTGACCGTGCCAGCTCCTGCCTCGGCTGCAGTTTGAAACAATGGTTTAGCACAGCTTCTCGGGGTTGTGCTCCAGCATAAGGTTTTCCTCATCTACAGGTACTGCGGCCACCTGTTGTTTGCACTGGCCAGTTTATCTAACGTAAACAGAAAGTAATTCTATTCAATCTAATTGTCACCTTGTCTGTTGACTCTGCTAACAAACAAAATAGTGTCAGTTACCAAGAATATTTTTAGGGGAGAGAAGTGGAAGGGGGAGGAACGAAGCATATTTATGAGGTTCTATACAGGGACCAGTAATACCTCTGACACTGTACACAACCAGAGCCTAAAATACAAATGATCTTGTAGGTGGCTGCTTTCTTACAGTGGAAGACTTCCCCAGAAGAAATAAGCTAGCTGTTGTCATGGTCTTACAGTGATCTTTCCCATTTTTCTGGCTCACAATGACAGACTCTGGGCTGGAGTTTAAGCAATGAAGCACATATGATTGATTTCACATGGTTGTGAAACCTTGTAGCATGTGCCACTGACATGACTCTCCTTTGAATTGAGTAATGTGGTAGCTGCAGTGCTGAAATGAGCTCTGCTGAACTCTTTCATTTTCCTCCTTGAAAACATTCTTTCAAGCTCTCCCTTATCTACAGTCCAGTTTTCTCTGCACTGTAGGATATATATTTTACCTACTCGACTTGAGAAGTAAAAGAGTTTGGTGGGAGCAGCTTACTGCAAGCATAAAGCAAATACAAAAAAGGCCTGGTAGTCAGCTGTTGTCATATAGGTTGGAGTTCACCTAGGACAGCAGTTGTTAAGGAATAACCCAGGAGGATTTTCTTAAGACTGTATACCTTTTCACTTAACTGCCACAGATCTTGAAAGAGTGTTAAAAATGAATGAGCCCTTTGAAATACAAGTTTCATCATGATTTTTTTTTGGACGGACCCAAAGTATGGCAAAACCATCCTTAGGCTAGTTCCTAGTCATGAACACATAGGGTACAATTTCTAGTCCTCACTCTTGTTGGGGACCATCTGTGTCAGTAATACCTTGTTTGACTAGAAGCGGTCCTTGGGTGACTCAATATTCATCAGTATGACTAAGAGTTAGAGTCAGGTCCCCAAACACTGAGGAAAGAATCTGGTATTCCTTACATGTCATTTGTGTGCACAACCTTCATTGAATTAAAGATGACCAATTGCTAGTCCTGCAACAAGAAGAGTTTCCTCTGTGTAGGTGATTCTTAAGGAATTGCTTGACTCGTGGGGAATTGCCATTTCCCCATGCACTAACATGTGGTTTTCTTAGATTAATCTGAGAAGAAAACTGCTCCAGGAAGATTCAGACTACCCCATTAGTTTAAAATCTAAAAACAAAGCAGAAAGTAGAGACCAGTATAAAGCATAGAAAAGGGATTTAAAGTACATCTTTTATGGTATAGAATGTAATTAAGAAGTAGTTAATTGTATAGATGTGGTTTGTTAAGGGAAGGAGTAAATCAGGAGAGGAGAAAGATCTTCATATCTCATGTTTTTTAAATAATGACTTCTTGTAAAAGGGAGGAAAGGACTAAATCTACAAAGAAACAAAAGAGAAACTAGAGTGAGCAACAAGATGGGGAGGAAGGAGAGCTTTGTGGTTATAACACTCAACAAAGACCAGCTCAGTAGATCTGGGTTCACTTTCTTAGTCTCCCAGAGGTTTCTCATCTTTGAGCCAGTCACATCTTTGTAATTCAGTTCTCTCTCTATGTGAAACAGTGGAACACTTCATTTGGGTTGAAATCTCTTCTGGGCTGTGTTTCTTCTTCACCTGTATGTACCTGTTACACATGGCAAATAATACATCCTAATATCCTTACAGAGTTTTGATGAACTTGTACGTGTTTTGTAGAAATCTTGTTATGGACTGGCTTTTGATAATCCAGTAACAACCTGATCATGTCATTTTTCCCAACCCTTCAGTACAAAGTCTCTCATGAAAGTGGAGAACTTCCACAGAAACAGACGAGGAAATATAGGAGGAAGTACAATTACAAACATATCAGCAAATAGATCCAGTTTTTGCAAGGTAGGGATCATTTATTCTTCTCCTGAAGTAGTTTTTCTAGGTACCAATAAAGGCTTACAATTATAAGAGCTGCAGCTCAGCCTTACAACACCTGTCAAGGTGTAGAAAGGGAAAGCAACACCCTCCATTTGTGAACAGGTGGAACTGAAGCACAGGCTGAATGCAAACTGAAATTACCTGTGAACTTAGCAAAAAAAACCAGGAATAAGCCTAACTCTCTTCAGTCTGTGCATCACTTTACTCCCTAAAAGTTTGCTTCAGCTCACCTAACTTCAGATGAAAAAACACAGATGCAGTAGAAACTCCCTATGAATGACAGAAGGAGTAATTTACCCTAACATCTAAATTACCATCACTGGAGAAACATTTATTTTTCCACTGAACACACAAAGAACCACAATGAGATGTTTAAAATTATGTAAGTAATTTGATATACCATTTAATTTTTTTGTTGTATAGTTCTTTCTTCCTCAGAAACATCCTTTGCTAAAGAGCAGTGGTGTTAAATGCCACAATTTTGACTTAGACATTGATTGTATTACTTCTATTTTGATAGTTTAAATAGCTGTTATAATTAGATAGTTTGTCAAATTCCAACCAAGAGATATTCTGAACTCAGGATGCTAGACAAGTGAAGGAAATGACCTTGAAATACTTGATTTTTTTCCCTCTATGAATCCTAAAATACTCTCTTACAGAAGTTGGAAATCTTAAACATGTTGCTGATTATGTGAAGATGCTTTAAAATTCATTACTTGTTAACAAAAACAGGGTGGCAGGAAAAACGTAAGAGTGAGAGAGAGAAGATTTGACCTGGTGTTACCAATATTAGGGGAAAAAAACCCAGAAATTTAGCCATGTGCTATGCACTGTCTCACACATCCATTGTGTTCTATAGAGCTCTCTTGGTTTTAACTCAGTCTGGTGTTGATAATTCCCATTTTCTGTTTATTTATTTGTTTTTCTTACAATTATTTTATCTAAGCTACAGTCCCCCTGCTATCAGAAGCATTTACTTTCATTTTCACTTCATGGCATTTTGAACTAGGCATTAAAAATGTCTGAATAACTGCGGGTACATGTGGATTGCTTTCAGTAGTGTGTAGCTGCTCCATTAAAAGGAGAAAAAAAAAAGGTGCTATAGTTTTGTATAGTAGTGTATCCCTTGATGTAGTTTTTCTTCTTCCACCAGACTGATTTTACTGTTGTTGATATTCCCATGCAAAATATAAGAAGAAATAAGCTCACTGTGGAGATAACAGCATTAAATAGAAAAGCTTCTTGCAAATAGAGAAAATTCCTGATAAGTGAGATCTGAAATATTTTAAGATTATTTCTTGGAACAGCAAACTAATTATATAAAAAAACAAGTAAGGAAAAGCAGAAAGCAAATAACTGGGGAGAGGAAGAACAGTGAAAATTGGGCAGCAATCTGTATACTTACATGTATAATGTATTTCCAATGATAGTAACTTTAGGTGTTAGTTAAGACAAGACTTAATAAAATAGCACAATTCTATTTGATGTTTAATACAGAGAATTTTATGCTTTATTAAACAGAGATTTTTCTAATATATGCAGATGATTAAAACAGTAGCCAGTAAGACAGCACATTCATCTTTATATTGATATTACAATATCAATTGTAGGCAGCCTAAAACATTTTAGCTTTGTATTGATAATACAAAACAAGAGGCAGCCTAAAATATTTTTCACTACTCTTAATCTCTGTAGACAACATCACTTTCTGCAGCCTGTGTTTGTGTTTCAGCACAGGCTGTAAAGAAACAAGCCTTTGAATGCATTTCCAATAGTGCATCTCTAACAGGATTCATTTACTACTAAATCTAACTGAAAACCCTTTTCCAGATTCTATATAATGTTTACAAACAACATGCCTTTCATATTTTAATAACCAACCTCCCGGCTGTCCCAAGTGTAGCTAACCATGTCTTCATAGTGCAGCTAACCATGTGCTGCTGTGACCTTACTCTGGGCTCTATGCTGCTCGTCTAGGAATAGTCACACTAAAAAACCCAGACAAACAAGTTGCCCCTCCTTGATATTGTTTGGTCCAATGGGGCTTATCTCATGTTTCCTGGCCCTGCAGGAGCATGGTCTGCTCTGGGAGACTTTGCTAACAAACGAGTGTATAAAACTCGTCTGGTGTTGACCCCCAGGAAAAGGCATGGACAGGTGCTGGAGGACTGTTGTCATTCCAGTGGGTTGGCAGGCAGCTTTCCTGCAAAGCAAGCAGGTTGTTAACTTGAGTGAGAAAAATGAAAGCAAACTTCAAGTTCTTCAGTGGTATTGTTAGCTGAAAATGCCAAAAACATAGCTAAGCTCAGGTCACAGGCTCTGTATGTTGATGGGGATGGATGGAGGACAACTGTGGAGTACTACACTTGTTTAGTTTTGCAACCAAAACATGAAAATAATGGCCAGCAAAACCCCTGAATTGTGTTCTTAAAGTGTTTTCTGCCCCCCCAGAACAGTACCACAACAAAAACAGTAAATCCAAATGCTTATACTAAGGCATGAGAAAGATAAAAGAGGAAACAAAATTACAAGCACTGCCACATGATTGTTCTAGAGAAAACAGTGTGTCATGTCAATGCTTTGCTTATTAGGAGACAAAAGGCCAGACAAAAACCTTTGGACTCTGGATTGTGTAATCCAAGGCTTCTGGTCCTCTGTTGTTAAAGTTAACTTATCTTGGTTTATGTCTACGCATGTTTCTGATATGATTTCTCTAACAAGCATAAATCTGATTTCAGGATTTTTCTTTGAGAACTGTGTTAATCAAAGGCTATTTAAATAAATTCTTTAACAAAAGAAAAATCAAGAGCTACTTTGTTGTCATGTGTATATGTAAAAGTCTTTAACCTAACAAGCAAACAAATAAAAACATCCAGTGACTGAAAAGAAAAGCTAAGTAAATTCCTACTAGAAATAAGATGTGCTGCTCAGTTGGTTAAATTGTGAGGAGAATAAATGATTGGTGGAAACCACTGGGAGCAGTTGTAGAATTTCAGCTTCTTGGTGTCTTTATACCAAGGCAAGTTGTTTCTTTAGAAGGTTTATTTAATCAAGTGAGCATTCCTGGGGTCAATTTAGATACAACTCTGTGAGACTCTGAGTAATATATATGAATAATATATAGCAACTTGTCAGCTGGATGAATAACCACACACTAACTTTTGTATAGTGTGGGACTTTGTGCAGACAGGGTTTTAGCCAGTTTGGTTGCATTGATGTGAGAAGACCTCATAACATTTACTTCAGTGAGGGATTTGACCCATGCCCCTCTGCAGAACTGCTCCCAGTGGTTTCCACCAATCATTTATTCTCCTCACAATTTAACCAACTGAGCAGCACATCTTATTTCTAGTAGGAATTTACTTAGCTTTTCTTTTCAGTCACTGGATGTTTTTATTTGTTTGCTTGTTAGGTTAAAGACTTTTACATATACACATGACAACAAAGTAGCTCTTGATTTTTCTTTTGTTAAAGAATTTATTTAAATAGCCTTTGATTAACACAGTTCTCAAAGAAAAATCCTGAAATCAGATTTATGCTTGTTAGAGAAATCATATCAGAAACATGCGTAGACATAAACCAAGACAAGTTAACTTTAGCAACAAGTGAATCCAAATTCTTGTCTACAGCATGGAAACTTAAACTGCTAGATCAACTCTGGCTGGAAAGAGAGAGATTTAGTATGGTCCTGTTTGTGTAGCTGTGACTGTTAGAAGACCCTGTGAACAGTAGGGTAAAAGTAGAAACCAACATCTAACCTATTTGACTGACAGATGTATCACAATTTGCTGTGACAGTGTACAGGCCCATTCCTGGTCATTTTGTTTGCAGTGATGCCTTGGAATTGCTTTCTGCTTTGACAGAAATATGCAATTATAACCTGGGGCATCCCAGTGTACAGTCTGGAGCTGCATCCCCATAGGCATTGTATTGGCCAGGATACTGACTGTGCATCACCTCTGGCCTGTGCCATATAGGCAGATTAGGAACCACAGTTTCTCTCTGGGACAGAAATATTTTGACTTCATCTGCACCAAGATCTTATCCACTGCTGTAGGTGTATGGATCAACACAAAATGTTGTGTAGTGAGAAACAAGGGTCAGGTGTTTGAACCGGGCAGTGAAAACAGGGTGAATTTTGTTTCTGGGGAGTAGCTCAAAATAGAAGTGAGACTGTGCTGCTTATCTTGGCTGTGTCACTTCCCACTGCTGTGCCTTGAGCAGCTGAAGGTACAGGTCTTTAATGCAAGCTGAGGACTTGTGTTCATTGCTTCTCAGTCATCTAATTCTTTCTGTTCTGTACAAGACAAAGTGAGCATTATCCTTGTTTTATACTTCCTATGCTTTGAGAAAGCAAACTCCTGGAAAAGGCCATGGAGATGGAAAATTACAATAATCGTGCCTGGAGAAGACAAAAGTGTGAATAAGACTTTCAGCAGAAGTGTGACTGAGACAATGTTGAATATAGGGCAATAGAGTGAAAGTGTTAATAAGCAGATTTACAAAGACACGAAATGTGAGAAACAAAGGTAAGCTCAGGATCAAAAAGAGCAGATGGATTTCTTTCTTCAGATACAAAATGGCATCAAAGACTTAAAATTGCCAACACACAAGTTAATGACTTTTCCAAGGTGGCTACCACTAGGGTGAAATGGAAAAGATAAGTCAGATTAATAATAAGATTGATCCTTGCAACAAGGCAAGCAGAATCTTCTTAACTAAAATTAATATACAGCTAATGGATATATACCTGTATGTAACAGAAATTAACACAGACTTCTGAGTGATGAAAGAGTAGAAAGTTTCACTAACCCAGCAGAGGATCTGCATGGAGAGTGTGGTGTCCTGAGATATTTTCTCTATCTATCTCTAGAGGCATTTTCTGTAAACTTCCTGATTGGTTCTGTTTTCTGGATTTTAAAATATCATTGTATTTTCTGATCACTTTGCACTGCTTCAGGTCACAGTGAATCTACTGCAGTGTCAGTGGTGTTGATAAGGGCAGCCCGCACCTTCAGCAGCAGAGACATCAAATCCCTGTGCTTGGAATGATGCCAGCATGGCTTTGTGTCCAGGAATGCAGTTGCCTGCATAAGCTCCCAATACAACCAGTACAGCATTTTTTTTTCTGTAGGATCAGTTTCCCAGTCTGTTTCATGACCTTGCCTTACAGTATGTTGGCCCAGGTGATCGAGGAGAGTTATGGAAAAGTATTTCTGAGTTTCTAGTCTTTGCTGAAGCAATTGCTTCTTCCAGTCTTCTTACATTTCTAGAGGATGTTTGTTATAAGGCCTTTGATGTGGTCCCCTAAAACATCCTTCTCTCTAAATTGGAGAGAGAGGGATTTGATGGGTTGACTGTTTTGTGCACAAGGAATTGGTTGGATGGTCTCATCCAGAGGGCAATAGTCAACATCTCAGTGTCCAGATGGAGAGAGGTGGGTCCAAATGGTGTACCTCGGGGGTCTGTATTGGAACCAGTGTGGTTTAATATCTTCATCAATGACACAGGCAGTGGGATCAAGTGCTTCCTCAACAACTTTGCCCACAGCACCAAGATGAGTGATGCTTTTGACGTGCCTGAGGGACAGAATGCCATCCAGAGGGACCTGAAAAACATGAGAAGCAGACCTATGTGAATCTTACATGGTTTAAGACCGAGTGCAGGATCCTGCACCTGAGTCAAGGCAGGCTCTCTTATAAACACAGGCTGGAGAATGAATACATTGAGAGCAGCCCTGCTGAGAAGGACTCGGGGGACTGGTGTATGAAGAGCTGGACATGATCCAGCAGTGTGTGCTCACAGCTGAGAAGGCCAACCATGTCCTGTGCTGCATCCAAAGCAGCATGGCCACCAGGGCAAGGGAGGGAATTCTGCCTCTCCACGTGAGTGAGATCCCACCTGGAACACTGCATCCAGCTCTGGGGCCCTCAACATAAGGACATGGAACAGCTGAAGGGAGTCCACAAAGATGATCAGAGTGCTGAAACACCTTTGCTATGAAGACGGGCTGACAGTCAGGGCTGTTCAGCCTGGAGAAGAAAAGGCTCCAGGGAGACCTCATTCCAGGCTTCCAGTACTTAAATGGGACCTTTAAGAAAGATGGGGAGAGAAAGTTTTTACCTGGCCCTGCTGTAATAGGACAAAGCACAACAGTTTTAAACAGAGTGTCAATTTAGGTTAGATATGATGAAGAAGTTTTTTATGGTGGGGGCAGTGAAACACTGGAACAGATTGTCCATCCCTGCCACATCCCTGGAGGTGTTCAAGGCCAGGTAGCATGGGCCTCTGAGTAACCTTATCTAGTCAAAGATACTCCAGCTCAATACCAAATGGTTGGAATAGGTGACCCATAAAGGTCCCTTCCAACCTAAACTATTCTATTTTCCTCCATCTAACCAGGAATGTCTGACTTTTTTCATCTAGCAGCAGTGCTACCCAGTATAGTCAGGCCAACCGAAGCAGATGTGCAGCTACTTTAATAGGCCAAAGTGGTGCTTTAGGATCTGGCTTATAAGTGGATCAGATGGCTCTGCAAACAGTGGTGTGTAGTGGACTATTGCAAACAAAACCAGCCCTGCCTACTGAAGCTGCCCAATATCTGTCATTATTCTCAGAGATGGATCTGTCCCCCAAGGGTCCTTTTAACTGTGGTCATGGTTTGGCTATTAAATTGCACTAATTGGTTAGGACATGAAACACTCCTGGGATACCCCAGATTTCCTTGAACAGGGGGATTGAATGTGGAAAAAGATTCAGAAGACAGTCATTACAAAATTAAATTGTATGTGATATTGGAGATCACTTTTACTCTCTGAGTTTCACCTGTCAAGGTTGGGAGTTTGACAGTCAGATTTTCCTATTTTTAATACGTTTTTCTCTCCCCTGTGTGAAGCCACACGAATGGTGGGCAAAGCCGATGGAGCAGCCAGGGTGGGGGAACTTGAATTTGTCAGTACACAAAGCACTGCCAGATGTACGCACAAATGGAAACCTTGCCTCTAACAGTCCCCCCTGCTGAGGCTCATACTCAGTTTTGCCTTTTATTGCCATGAATACAGACTTGTCTGGTAGAAAGTGAGCTTCAGGTTTTCACAGCCCTTTTTTTTTCAAGTGGCTTGGGTGGAGATCACAGAGGAAGTATGTGACCCCCTTCAACCTTATTACCACAAGGTATCGACCGAGATAAAACCTAAAAAGGGCTGTGCCAACCTTCCCCAAGATTCTCATACAGAGCAAGACTTTCAAATTTAGAAAAGGGACTTTCAGCTCGGAAAGGGATGAATGAGGAGCATTACTCCACCACAGCCCTTTCCACCCCCATACCTACCCGAGCCAAGGAGACACAGGCAGTTCTTGAGGTCCCAGAGCTGTAGTATATCAGAGGAAGAGTGAGTGAATTGTGGTTGGACAGAGTAAGGATGAGATAAACCCACAAGGGTGTTGTACAAATTATGTTTGTCCTTGAATTTAATCGTAATGCTAGAACCTGTAGAGGACTAACTTGGAAAAACATTTTCTTTTAAAAGAGGCAAGGAGAAGCCAGTACCTTGCTGAGGTCAGCGCCAAGTGGGCAGCACCATTTCTCACAGATTTCTCTCAAAATATTGTAGTTTGAGACCCAACTGCATACCCACCCAACCCACAGATACTTTTCAGTATCCTTCCTGCAGGCTCTTGGTCTCGGGGACAGAAGGAATCTGTGATGCTATTGGAAGTCTTCTGTCCCTTCCAGCTTCCAAGATGCAGCATTCCCACAGGTACTTTGTACCAAACTTTGCTCTATGTGGACATACTGAGAACAAATATATAAATACACATCTTCTGATTCCCTAGGTTGGATTCTTCCCACCTTGGATTTCTGGCACCAATGTCTTAGAATGACTATGGGGAAAAAGCATTAGCTGTGACAATTACTTGTGAAGAAAATGTTTAAAGTGAGGGCAAACTCCAAGCTTGCTCTTGGAGGTCTCCCTTTGGAAGTCTCCTTCCCTACTTGAGCATAAAAACAAGGGCATTGTGGTAACCAAGGCTTTGTAGCTGGCCCTGACTTCATACAAACCCCTGTATGCAAAGCAGCAGTGCAATTTCTTGGTTTATACCTGGACCACTGGCATATCACCTCCCAGTTCCTTCTGTCTGAATTATCCTTCATCAGTTTCCCATCAGTTTATCAGTTATTTCTGCACTATAGATGTGGGATATGCACCCTGAGCCAACAGGCAAATAGAAATGCTGTTTCCTGTTGAGTTTAGCTCAGCTATGATAAGTATGACCACAAAAATGTCTGCATTCTACACCAAAATAGTAACATTGAGTTTCCTATTTAACCCACAGAAGCCAGGAAATTCATAACCTATTCTAGGTTAAGCATAAAAAGGGGATTGTAAAAAAATATTTTAAAAAATAAGAAGAAGAAAAAGAAACAGGCACTACAAATACCAGTATCTGAATGTCAGGACAGAGCTTTAGACAAATTGTATTAACAATAATTAAGGAGGGTGGAGGGGAGGAGGAAGCATTCCCAATAGCTATCCCTGAAAGCTGCAAGATAGTCGCAGGGCTGGACTGGGGCACCCCAGGGGAAGGCTGGGACAGCTTTGCTCACTAAACTCTTAACGAGGCACAGTCAACACTTAGCTCCCACTTCTGTCTGTTATTTGTTTGGTTTTGACATTTTGTTGTTACAAGAGCTTAAAGAATTTTTTTCTGTCTTTCCAATTCTTTCTGTGGGACTGTTGACAGCCTTTGGTGCATACACATTTCCATTGTTTTCTCTGCTTAAGCACTTAGTCAGATTTGCCCATTTGTTTGTGGGTTCTTCAACTGGCAACAAAAAAGATAATTTTAATATATTTTTTTAACATAGGAAAATGTGATGCAAAACCACAAACATTGTTGGGGGGATTCAGGGACAGGTGTAGTGACTAGGAACGCAGTCAAGTTTTTGAAATGGCCTAGATTTCAGCTGTTTCTCTGTTCTTTAAGTGTTGCTTTAGAGTATGAACAACAGGGAAGACAGTAATTGCTCTCCACTTTCTAATTATAAATAATGAACAAAATTCACTAGAGCTGAGCAGGAAAAGTGTGAGGCAGGAGAGAAGAGGAAAAGACAACCATTGCCCTCTCTTTCCAGCAGAGGTGGAGATTTCCATGAGGGCAGCTCTTCCAGCTCAGTGCCTCCCACAGGTTTCACTGGGAGTGCTGAGCTGTCCCTGGACTGATCCTGTGCAGACACTGCTGGGTTTGTGTTTTGGGGTGGAACAGTGCCTGGAGACACCTGCCAGTGCTGGTTAGAGATAGTGTTGGGTGAACGTGAGATGATCTTGGAATAAAACCTGCACAAGCTGGCTGACCTGGCTGTGAGAGAGAGCCTTGACCCGCATCTCCCTTGGCTTGTGCAGCTGCAGCCCCCATCTGATCTGCCTGTCAGAGAGGAGCAGCTCACCATCACATGGGTCCCCTGCATGCAGAGATGCTGAATAAAGTGATGCATTCAGATCGTAATTTCCTCAGTGACAGCTGGAATATCTTCAGTGAGTGACACTGAGGTCATAGGAGGTCAAAGAGTCTCTTACCCAGAGATTTTCGGCAAAAGTGAGACCAGGCCTTTGGGACAGTGGCAGCGGCATGCAGCAGATTGAGAACAGAGACCACTTTATTGTATGAAGATGACTACACTGGCAGGATGACTGAGCGTGCCCTGAATTGTCTTGCTTTTGTTTGCTGGTCCTCAGAGTGTGCAGAGCTCAGACAGACCAGGGCATTAAGTCTCTGGAGCCTGTGATTTCTCAGTTGTGCAGAGTTCTCCATACTGATGATATTCAGAGGAGAACATGGGGTAAATCCATCCCTTTAATACAGGTATATGCATATATTTGGGTGTTGTTGCCTTTGTGACTGTTGATCAGGCATAAATAAACTCAACACAAATTTAGGGGAACCTCTAGTAACACACATTCCATTTTATAGCTAAGCATGCTAGATAAATATTGTGGGAAAATACAGATATATGCCAAAATGAATGTTGTATTTGGACTTGTACATGCTGAAATAAAACCACATAGATAACCACATCCATTAGCTAAAATGTGCAGAAGAAATTGCTACAGAAGCAACTGATCTCTGTGCAAGAGTGCTGGCTCTGTGCCCACCAGCATACAACACAAAGCACAGAGGGAATAAGCAGCAGAAGTACCAGGGGCGTACACAGTCATACGTTCCTCTTTTAACCTCAGTAACCTCTTTTCTCCCACTCATACCTCCACCCTCACCCTGAACACCCAGCAAGTATATGAAATAAAAACCATATTTGTTAGTTATATGGTTCATGATGACTAATGGAGACTTGGTTGAATAAACTAGTGGGGTTTTATTTTTTTTTATTTGTGGTAACAGTACATTAAAAATTACTCACGAGCTGCAAATGGGGACTGTTTGAACTTAATTTTGGAGAAATTAAATTTATGTGAATGGGTGAGACAAAATGAAAACGATCACTTGAAATCAGTTTTAATAAGCAGAATTTAAGTCTGAATGGCTGTGAGGTAGATTATGTTAAATGAGAGCTCAGGAACAATGTGGGAGACTAGTTCTTGGAATGAGAGTGGGCAGAGAGAAATGGACAAATTGGGGGAAAAAATAATTCAACAAAAAGAATTAATTTTAAAAAATCAATAAAATCATGCACAGAAATATACAGTGCTTTTAGGTGAATTGTTCGTTTACGTTTTTGTAAAACCACCATGCTTTTTCTTTGTACATGCTGCCATCTTTTTTTCATGTAAATAATAATATCTCATGAAAAGAACTATAAAAAAATATACATAATGAAGAGAAATTGTTGAAACAGCTTCAGACTTTTTGTATGACTTCCCCCCCTTCCACACTGAATCTCATTTTTTTTCCAAGTTGGTTTTGACTTTTTGCTATTGATAAATTTGGCAAAATAAGTCACGGAAACCAAGGTTCAAACGCAACATTGACCATGTTACCAACATCTGTGTGGGCTGTTTAATTAGCATTTTTGTCCTAAAAAAAAAAAAAAAAAAAAAAAAGCAGGCAAAAACCTGAGCTTGTCATCAAATTACATGATTTTAGGATACAGATCTTTAGTGGAGGTAACACATTCATAAGACTTATGATAATCTGTACAGGCTGACAATGCTTAAGTCAGCAGCTGCTGATTGTGATATATAGACCCTTATGATCTAAGCTGTTCATTTGCAAATTTAGGTTCATTATCGAAGTACATTTCATTTGTGTCAAAAACAGTGCTTAGATTAATGGGAAATCATAGAAATGTGAACATTTGCTTCTACTACATCATAATGAAATGAAAAAGTGTCCCTTGTCTGAAGCCCATACCACAGGGGCCGTTAGCTGTGTTCTTTGAAGTCCTAAAAATGGCAATTATCTTGTATACTGACTGAACATTTCGATTTAAAGTCTTTCTGTGGAGAACTTCCTCCTGGTCTGGAAGTGGAAACATTGATGTACGTTGAGAAAAAGTGTTCTCACAGTGTTTCCTGCCTCTCTTGCAGCTACAGGTCATGGAGATCTTAGTCTCTTCTTTGGGCTTTATATGTTGCTTAGAAGCTGTGAGAGACTGGGGTAGCCTGTTGAACAAGTGCCCCAGCACTCAGCCAGACCAGCCTTAACCTCCTAATCCCATCAGTCCTGACCATCATATCTTCGTGTTTAGGTGAGAGAAGAGCAAATGTTTTTCTACTTAGTCAAAAATATTGTGTCCTTGTGCTTCTTTTTTTAAAAGGAAATGCTGGCAGGGAAGGGAGGTAGAATGGCAACTGCAAGCCTCAGAAACAAGTGCAACCAGTGGAGTTTGCATTGCACTTTTTGGTATTGCAGTGGTGACTGAATGACATTAATTGCACAGACCTAATGGCACCCAGCTGAAGAACTTTGGTTGTCACATTGGCATTAAAGAAAAAGTGATCTTAGGCTCTTATATACCGCTTTGAGGTGTTGGCCTGTAGAGCACAGTGCTCAACTATGTGTTCATCAGCTTTTGAGGCTCGGAGTCACGTTTTCGTTTATTCTTCAGATGCTGGGCTGATCTGGAAATAGTCAGCATTTCTGGAAACCAGGCAGTCACTGCGGGCAAGGAACTTGCTGACTCATTTCTGGGTAACTGATGTTAACCCTTGTGTCACATCCAGCTCCTCGGGAAGGAGGAGGAGGAGATGGTGGTGCTGCTGCTGCACGGGCAGGAGCTGACAGTGGAGAGTTGAGATTGCAGCAGGGAGAGGTACTGAGCTCTTGGCAAGGAGGCCGGTGGTAGATGCAGCTTTGGCATAGCCAGGGCGGCCTGCAAGCAAGGATGGGCTCCATACGTGCTAGACAAAAGGGATGGCGGGTGGCCAGGGGCTCTGCGAGGCAGCAGCGTGTGCTTGTTGTTGGGGGTGAGTGTCCTTGGCACAGGGCCGGAGGGGCCCTGCCATTGTCAGCCTCCTCTTGATTGCTCTGCGGGCCTGGAGGGGGATCTGTTGTGTGTTTTGTTTGTCATCTTTTGTTTGCAACTTGAAGCAATCCGGCAGAGGGTAATTGCGCTGTTTGTTTCTGACAACCCTAGCAGAGCATCCTCTGTTGTTTGTCAGGCCTTACGAGCTGTGCGGGTGGGAACCTGCAGAGGGAGGACAAGACAGCCACGGATCCTTTGTCCAGTGCGTCCACAGCCCAGTGGTGTGCCTGGACCACGGGGAGTTGGGGCAATGGCTGACCCTGGCTGTGCCGTCTGCCAAAGCACCACTCTGCAACCAGAGCTGGCTCCTTCCCCTGAAACCACCTTGCTGGCTGATCACTGGGAATGGCACGGGGGGGGGATCCTTTCAGCCGGGTGCAGATGAGTGTGAGCTGCTGCGGGAGGTGCCAGAGCACCAGAGGATCAGCAGCCCAGGGAGGACACAAGTCACCACCCCAGCATCACCACCAAGCATATCATACCATGAAATCACAGCTGCAGGAGGTGAAGCTAAGGCCCAGCTCTGGGTCACCTTTCAGGGCTGAGCCTTTGCAGTGGCTCTGCCCATCCCTTGCTTCATAAGCAGACAAGGGACACATTCCTGCTGCGAGTAACTTCTAGGGAAGAAAGCACCATGGAAAAAGCCAACACTTCCATTATCCCAAATGGCATGCACTGGCACCCTGGGCCTGCTATGGGACCACACCATCCTGCTGCATGCCCCTGGAGTGCTACAGCCCTGCCTGAAATGTGAGGGGTCCTGACTTCACCGTCCATGGCCAAAAAAATCCATGTCCTGAACATCTCCTCATTGCTGGCAAGGAGGAGAGCTGCCAGCCTGTTGGGCACTGTGTGGTGAAAAGCTCGCCCCGTATGGCTCCGTGTCACTGCAGACAGAGCCCACTGCAGTCAGGTGGCCGTGGGGCTGGGGCTGCCTGTATCAATTGGCAGAGATCCGCATCTCGGGCTCATGTGCGAAGTGTGCTGACCCGCAACACGGTCGAAATCAGTCATGCCCTGAGAAGTACAAGCCACTTTCCAGTTTGCAAGCAGCAGGGTCCCCTTGGTGGTTTGCACCTCTCTGATTATTTTTAAAAACATTTTGATACACTGCCAGTTTTAAAGAGAAGTGGTTTCTGTCAGCTGCCTGCTCTTTTTAACAACAGGATTTTTAACATATTGATGTATAAATGATTTGCATTTTGATTTAATGATTTTTTTCCTTTCCTCCACCTTGATTTTGCCTTGCCTGTTTGGCACAGGACAGTGCAGATTTGTGCCACACACATGGCCCTTGTGGCTTTTGCTCTGCATGGAAGGCATGAGGAGCATTGCTGACTTGCCAGTTGAGGGGGTTCTTGGGCACTGCTCTGTTAATGCAAGGACTGTGCAGGTCTGGTCCTGTTCACATCACCTGGTCACAAAGACCAAAGCTAATTCAGAGAGATCGAGGAGTAACATACTCATCTGCAGCACTCAGAAATCCCTTTTGAACTTAAATTTCCTGCCATAGGGCTCACTACTTTTTTCTCCTTTCTCTTTTTTCTTTTTTTTTTCTTATTTATTTCCTTTTTTTGGTTTTTTTTCTCCCCTTTTTTTCTGGTGTGCTTATCTCCATCCCATAAAAATAAGCTGTGAAGATCTGAGCTTTGTGGTCTTTCTGTGTCACTACTGTGTGACACATTAAGATGACTTGAAGTTTTCCCTATTTTCTCATTGCCTTTTTCTCCATAGATAGACTGAGAATGCTCTGGTTGTACTTAAAAACAAGTTTTACTGTGTCTCTCTCACCTTAAAGTGTTTAAACTGGTGCATTTCTAAGAATGATGTTCCTTCTCTGAAGTGCGAATTAAATTAAAGCTGCATAAGTATAAAAATAAAGACATGCTAGACTGCAGACTTTATATTTACGACCCCATCCATAGAAGTCATGTCTCTCCTTTCTCCTGTGTCTTCTATATTAATTTGAGCAATTTTCTAGCCTCAGAGACTAGAAAAATGTAATTTGTATGCAGACAACAATCAGAAGCCTTACTGCCTTCCTTTATGTGTATGTTTTTTAACTTTAAAACTCCTCAGGCACTCTCTGTGGATAAAGAGAAGCTACATACATGATATTATTACTGATAATCTTGTATTTTAGCTGATACAATATAATCTAAGTACTTTAAATTTATTTTAAATATCTCTGGAGATTTTTATGTTCCTAATTTTGTTGTGGAAAAAGTCACACTTCTGGACAAACCAAGAACCAGTGCTCTGAACTTCTTGAGCTTTTGAAGCATTGTCTGTACGAGAAAGGGGCAAACTGGTTTTGAAACTTTCAAAATGTTGAAGAATATTAAGAATCTACTTTGGTTTAGAATTCTGTAGACTGGCAGTACTGACAATGGGTTTTTTTACTGGTTTAATTCTATTTCCACATCTGTTTGGATCATGTTTTAAAGTTTCTGGAAACTGAAAACACAGTAAAACAACTTTTTTTTCCCCCTGTGGTTTTGATTCTTTTTAAATGTAGGTTTAAAAAAAAAAGGAAAAGAAAATCAAACAAATCCCAAACCAAAAATTTTGCAGATTTTCCTCGAGATACAGACTTCATCTTGGCTGAAATTGGCTTTGTCTTGGCTGAAATTGTTTTGATGTTGCATTTCTGTGACTACTTTTCTGGTTTCACTTCTTTTTGAGTCTGCAAGCTTGTGGGAACAGCTGATTCCTAGCCCCAAGGATGTAGGTTCAATCCCTGTATGAAATTCATGTAAGAGTTGGACTCAATGATCCTTATGGGTCCCTTTCAGAACAGAATATTCGATGATAACTGATTTTTTTGCATACAGATTCTAATTTAATGCCAGTCCTGGTATCCTTGCAGTCTGTCATCATGTTTCATTTTATGCCAGTGTACTTTCTGAGCATCCTTGTATCTTTGAGGAGGGGCTGGTGATTGAAGATCTACATAGCTCTGAAAAGCTTTTGTAATGCCATTAAAGCTTTGTTTTCTTTTGATAAAAACTTCACTTTGGTACAAAAGCAACCTGTTCAGACATGGTTTAGGAAACTTCTAATAAGCAGCTCAATGAGGAGTCATGGGACCTGAAAAGACGGCTTTTGAAATAATTAAATGCTTGCTATTGTACAAACCCATCACTTTGCTTGATGACATCAGAAAGAGCTTTATTTTGTAATGGAGCTCAGAGTTTGCAAGAGGAAGGAGGGGATGAGCAAAAGAGAATGGTCGGGACTTACCCAGAGAAGTGAGCAGAGCACAATGCAAATTATCTTAAAGAAAAAGGAGGGCTCAAATCTGTCCTTTTGCTTCCCCTCCACTTCATTGCTGGTCTTTTTCCACTGCTACTCTTTTCCTGATCTAGAATTGTTACGAATTTCAGAATCTTCTATAAAGCAATGTATTCCTACTGTTTATTGCTAGGCTGAATAACAAAAGAGAATGAAAAACACAAACTTTACTTAGATCTAAGTTCTTAATTTTACTTAAATCTGAGTTCTACACCCACTCGTAACCTTTAGACTAATAACATAACCTCTGAAAAATCCTGCCATGTGCAAGTGCCTCCATGCCACCCACCACACATTGCTGGGGTAGTCCAATTTCTGAACTCTCTGCAGGTAATTTTGTCCAGTCTTCAAACACACTTCAGCTCTTTGCTAAGCTCTTGGTTAGAAGTCAAGTTCAGAAATTAGTCTGGAAAGAGCTGAGAGTGATGTAAAATGGGCAAAGTTACATGTTAACTGCCCAGTTTCTTCTGAAGGGGCAAGTTAGAGCATCATTATGCTCATTGCACATTCACTGCCAAGGAAGCAGGATGGATCTCCTCAGTCATCACCTGCAAGTTCTCAGCTGTTTTCCTTAAGACTTCTTCAACAAACACATTTTCATCGTTGCAGTAGCTGGTCCAGCACAAGAACAGTAAGGTTTCTCCATACCTGCCAGTTACCTTTAGATTAATAGATGGATGTTAGATAGACAGACAAGGGAATGACATTATTTTGAGAAGACTTCTAATATCTGTTTGAACTAGATCATATTTTCCATGTGTGTTTGATTTAAAGCTTTAAGGAGAAAAACCGAGCACATTTTCAGTTCATCACTTTTCCTATTGTGAGGTGCAATAATTAAATTCAGGCCTATCCTGAATAATTTTGTCTATTGCAAACCCAAAACCCAACTTAAGTGTCGCCTCTTCACCCTGTCTTTCACTAGTGGCTTGTACCTCCTCAGATGGCATGTGACCATGCAGTCAGCTGAAGTAGGATTTGGAACATCTGAGGGAGCAGAAACATCTGCTGCAGAAGAGGGATCTGCCTACACCAGACCAGCTGGGGCCAGACTGCAAAACCTCAATGGGCAATAGGTCTGAGGTAGACCCACACTCTACCCCCAACTCTAAATGGGGAACAGGGGAGCACAGGCCAGAGGAATCTTAAAACTATGAGGAATTAGCAAATGAAGCATCCTGTGAAAATGAACATTGGTAATTCAGTCCTGTTTACTGGGTATTATCCAAAAGCACCTTCCCTCAGCTGCTAGCTGTAGGATGGTGTTGTGCCTTTGCAAGCTAAATTAAAGAGCCCTCTGCTGCTAAAAATCTACTTGACAAGGTGCTTAAGCTGCTGAAGTGTATCGAGGATAATAAGGTCAATTTATCTAGCTCAAGTAATACTTCTCCCTGCAGAGGCTCAGGTCAGATTAAAGGCTGTAGTGATTTTGTAGCAACTCTGGTTGAGGAAGTGAAATAACATGTATGTCATAAGGTGCCTTTATATTGAAATACCTGCACTTGCATGTGATATATTCCTGCTATATCTGTCTGTGAAAAACAAGGCTCCTCTCCAACATGGTTACCACTTCCAGGTTTAGAACAGGTTTTACAGGAATGGAGATGACACCTGGCTGCATGGGCTGTTCTACATGTCACATTGAAGGACATCAACCTGTTGGAGTGAGTCCAGAGGAGGGCCACCAAGTTGATCAGAGGGATGGAGAAGCTCACCTACAAGGAAAGGCTGAGAGAATTTGGTTTGTTCAGCCTGGAGAAGACTTCAGTGTGACCAAATTGCAGCCCTCCAGTACCTGAAGGGAGCCTACAACAAAGATGGAGAGGGACTTTTTACAAGAATGTGTAGTGACAGAACAAGGGGTGTTGGCTTTAAAGTGGAACAGGGTAGATTTAGACTAGATGTTAGAAAAAATTCTTTACTGGGAGAGTGGTGAGGCACTGGAACAGGTTGCCCAGAGAAGCTGTGGATATCCCATCCCTGGGAGTGTCCAAGGCCAAGTTGGATGGAGCTCTGAGCAACCTGATCTAGTGAAAGGTGTTCCTGCCCATGGCAGGGGGTTGGAACTAGAGGATTTGTAAGGTTCCTTCCAACCCAGGCCATTTGATGATCCTACGATTCTATATCACCATCTGTCTCTAGGTCATTTTGTTATTGGGTTTTGTTTTCTTTTCCCTACATTGTGCATCCTTGTAACAAAAGGGCCTCAAACGACTGAAATATTATAACTATGTGAGAGCATAGCACAGAGTAAGTTTCAGGATGCTTTTTTTTTTTTCAAAGCAAACCACCCAAACTAGCACCATCAGTCTAGACTTAGGGTGTGCTGTGGCCTTATTTCAGCTTGCCAGTGCTGATAGACTGAATGAATTTGCCATTTGTAGTCACTTAATCTACTCAGGGCCAGGCTGTTGCCCCTCTTGTGCTTTAAGTTATGCCACCAGTGTTCAAAAGCCTCACTAATGACAAAATAGCTTAAGCCGGTGCTGTTGTGGTGACTCACATTACAAATCTGTTGCCTCTGAAACCTGGTGGTTGGTACCCTCACCTGAGGCAAAATAAAGGGAAACTTGTCACCTGCCACCATGGCTGCTTAAGGCAAAGAGTTTAACTTAAAGCAGGAATAAAAGCAAAACACATTCCCAGTAATGTCTCCCAGGAGTTGTGTCTGTACCTATTGAGGCTCAGGGGCTGCTGCTGTCAGGTGGAGACTGAGGAAAGCAGCTGAGACAGAGCTCCCAGGCTGCCTCATATCTGCTAGGGGATGTCAGACTGCTTTAGCTCTGTTAGTAGCACATTATAGTTTAAAGCTGCTGGCTTGTGCCTTTTAAATGTCATATCTGAAATCCTCTGCCCACTCACTGGAAGCAATCTCAGTGGCTTCAATAGACAATAGTGATGCCAAATTTCAAGGTGACCATATGTTATCTCTGTATCTGCACTTCTGTCTTTGCTGCTGTTTGTCAGTGCCTGTACACAGAAGATATAAAGGGCAGTACCTGACTGCAGTATTTCACCAGGACATATGAAAACAGTTAAATACATCTCAAAAAATGTTTCTCCTTTTATCCAAGAGGATGCAAGAGTTGCAAACAAAGGTAAATTCAAAGAAATGCAGGTTACTACCCAGTTCCTAAAAATATTACTAGTTTCAGTCAAAATGTGATGTGGCCAACAGAGCTGTGTGCAGGTTATATCTGAGGGATGTGAACCATGCTGTGCAGAGCAGGAGGAGGACATGGGAGAGAATCCAAAGGAAGCCTCTCAGTGTTGCTCACAAACCCCGTATGTGTCCTGAATGGTGTCTGCCTTCACATTACTCTTCCATCTCTTTTTCATGAGAGGATAAACTGTTTCGGACAGCACAAAAGCCACTGTAGTCCTGTGGTGTGTTTGAAGAGACAGCCCAAGGGCGGATGTTTTCAGGTGTGCGACCCCAGTGGCGACTTCCCTGAAATGTGATTGAGTGATGGTGCAGACTGCCTCATCCACTCCAAAATTAATGAGTGGTGAAGGAGCACTGCAACCAGTGAAACAAATAAAGCACTGTAGGAAACCCAAGAATACCTTAAATTGGGTTCCATTTTTTTACCTCTTATTAGGTTGAACCATTCTTCTGGATGTGCCCTTGCATTGAGAACTCACTTGAATTGATCTGTGTTTGTGACCATGGGTTTCCAAGAACACAGAAAAGCAATTTGTACCGTGCAGTTAAATTTTTCAAATAGTGTATAAGAAGCACCCTCCAAAAGAGAAGTCTCAGCACCAACATGGCCTAATTCCTTTGTTTCCTGTAAGAAATCTGTAAAAGCCAGTGATAGTTAGGAAGCTGATTGGATCTCATACACCTTCAGGATAAACCTGAGGCCACTGATGACTTGATTGAATAGCCCCATCACTGTACATCAATGGTGTTTGGAGAATTTATTTTGCTTTTAAGTCACTTAAATGACTTAAGCTAAGTTGTTTCTCTGATGCCCTCTGTAGACAGTGAGGAGCCTGAGAATCTTTGGAAAACCTTCCAATCCTGTCCTTCATTCTGCTTTTCTGCACATGCATCTAATGATCTTTTCCCCGAGGGAACAGATAGTTTGTAGATAAACCTTGAAGTTATTTTCTGTTTAACTCTAGAAAACCTTTTGAGGGATGAGGAGATATGGAGAACACAAGACTGAAGCTATTACATGTGTATGTGTGACAATTAAAAAATTCTTGCTGTATAAGTATATAAAGCAAACTTCCTTGAGAAAGTTCAGTGTTCCTACTTTCCCTAATGAGAAGAGTCTACTTTGTCTTTTCTCTCAGCTCTTCCTTGAAAGCTCCCAAGCGAAAACCAGAGGCATGGCATTTCCCCTCATACCCATGGAGATCAGCAAGAGCCTCCAAGCCTGCTGGGAGAACCTAAGGTATCTGGACTTGAGCCCTTATTTCAGCAGAAAAAAAGGAGAGCGAGGGGAGGCTGAGGAATACCGTCATTGAGTAAGTAAGAATTCAACACTTAGTCTCCACAATGCTAAACATAAGGGAAGTTTCCTGTAGTTCACTGATGCATTCAGACTTTTAGGATATGCAAAAATTTGGTCTAATAACCTTCAGAACAGAAGCATAGCAGCTATTTCACATTGAGAATATTACACTGCTGTTGGTTTTGTATGGTGCAAACAAGTAACCATGTCCTGAGAGAGGAATCATTGTATTCAGAAGGTATTTATTTTTTACCGTGAGACTCTTTAAACATGCAGTGTTTTTTATCCCTTAAATTGCAAGTGTCTCTCCTTCCCAGCTAAAAATTGTCCACGTGACATTGTCATTTAGCACTTCCAACAGTGTTGGTAATACAGTACATCTGTCTTGAACAGGATTAAATTTGGTTTTACACCTCAGTCCCCTCTTAAATCTTTAACAATAACAAAATCACCAATTTTGGGCAGAATACAAATATATTTATATTTTCTAAACATTCAAGATGTTTCATGGCTCCCTAAAAACCCAGCACAAGAGCAAGAACCTTGTCAAGAGATAATAAAGCAGCCATCTTGAATTAATTCTGATCTAATCAAATCTAATTTGATCTGATCTTATCTAATCTCATGTCTGTCCAACCAGGAGGACTTTGTTATCTGCAGACATGATGCTCACACAATGGGTTGGGAAGTTACTCCCTGCTTTAGCCATGGGTATTTTAATAGTTGGGCTGGTTAGTCAAGTTCTGGTTGCATGGGATTATGCCATGGAGAGGAAGGCAGATCGCTCTGGCACTGGTTTGCATCATGTCTAGAAGCAGCAGGTGTGGTTTTTTTAGGTGATCTGCTCCTCTGCAGAGAGTGAGAGTAATTTCAACAGTAACAGCTAGGCTGGTCTAAGGAAAATAGCAAGGAGAAAGCAATTTGTGTTACTAGCTATGATAGCTGGAAAAAAAGGGATAACCTTTCAGAAACATCAATTTTTAAAAATTATTTTCTTTAAAGTCTGTCTTTCCAACTGTCTTAATTGCTCTAGTGAAAATCATTATTTACCCCTGGAGAGCTTTCCTTGCTGTTGTATTCCTCTGTGGTTTCTCCATTTCCTCATCTCTAAAGAGCTGACAAGTCACTGAGAGAGTTGTTGAGTCACTGGGGGGATATGACAGACCTATAGGGACAGCATCTTCATGCTCAAAGCGGGCAGGCTCTGGTTAAAGACTGTGTGGACATCATGATGGCTACCACACATATGCTGCAAAGCTGCAGGAGGCGTCCAGAGGACCTGCATTTCCTACTGGTCTTCCACTTTGCTATGGAAAAGCACAGAAACGGGATTCTTTATCCCAGATGCTAGCTGACTCATAACCAAGCATACATGTAAATGCTTTGCTGAACTGTTTGTTGTGAAAACTGTTTGCTGACCCGAGCCTATGGAGTCCTAATTCTTCTGTGCAATAACGTAAGCGAAGATCTTCAGCACGTGTTGCAGTCTGTGCAGACACCTTGTCTGCGTACATCTGAGTCAAAAAACAGCGGCAGGGAAAATCCCTGGGACGGGAACTCGGTCATCTGTGCTACTACCCGGTCCAAGCAGGCAGCAGCCCTCCCAGCAGGTCGCAGGCAGTGCTTGGGAGCCAGCACGGGCCATTCCCAGTAACCAGACCGGAGGCAGGTTTTGGAAAAGGAGAGCAGCCGGTAGCATAGACACAGACCATACTGTGCTGGCTGGCCTCGGTGGCCAAAAGCAGTCCCTGGCAGGTTGAATTTAAAGCTGTATAGGTGCAGATTTAATTTAAATCTGTGCAGGTACAGCTTTAAAGCTGAGATGTCTTTGGGTGTCAGTGGGATGACAAATAGTGTCCTCGTGCCAAATATTGACGGGTGTTTAATATACACTTTGGGCACATGCTGTGACCAGGGAAGATTGCCTACTGATGTTGTGTGAGTGCTCCTGATTCCTGCAGTGCTGTGGTGCGGGATGAGCACAACAGAGAAGAATCACAAGTGTAAAGTGCTTTAAAGATCACACTCCAGCAACTCTTACCAGAAAAATTTCTCTTGATTTGAAGTGTGATTTTTTTAAAATAGCATTTCTATACTACCAAAAGCCTTTTGTGGATGCAGTTACAGTAAGGGAAAAGTAAAAGCTTTGACCAGTGCAGCTTATTTAATTTGGGGTATCCATGTGAGCTGCACTGTCAGAAGCCTGGTGCTGTAGGCAGAAGCAGTTCCTCAGGTGGAGGGCACGGGCAATGTTACCTGGTCTTCTTCTAGTGTAAATTTATCCACCCTTTGCAGCACTACCGAATTTTTGGTTATAAGCCATTTTTGCATCAATTCCCATGGGTAGTTGTAAAGAGTTGTCTGTTCCCAAACTGGTATCTATACCAGTGACCCTTCCTGCCAACAGCAGTGATGGGTATGGTCTGAGCACAGGGAGTTGTTGAGGACTGCCTCCTGTCTCTCCATACCTTATCTCACGACCATTGCCCCTTGGCCACACGGTGCTATTCCTTTTCCCTGGTGGACAGTATCAAATCCTTCACTAAGCCTGCCCTAGGGGGTCAGTTACTCTGAATTTGCATTGCAGCAAAATTACATTGCTTGATTTTTTTCACTCTAAACTCAGGAATAATAATTTTTCTGAAATCAGCCTGGAGTGAAGACAGAAGTAAAACGGATTTAGAATACTTCATAAAGAGAATTTAAGGCAGGTAGCTTAGAAGTCTCAATAAGATGTGTAACATCAAGTAGATGAATCCCTCTCCTTCTCCAAGGAAATCCTGTGTGCTGTGGAAGAACTTCTTGAAATGCGCTATATGTAGTATAAGAAAAGAAAAAGGCAAATCTGAAGTGACTCAATGATTGACTGGTACCATATTCTATTATGGATTACATAGGGTTTACTGTGCAAGCATCATCCATCTGCACACATGTACACTCCCTTGTGCCTCTGGCATCAGCAGTAGAAACTCACATGCTCATACATATTTCTAGTACAAAGCACATGGGGAAGAGGAAAACTTGTATGTAAGTGAATTGGACAGTATTTGGATGGCACATTAACAGTGCTGTAGGGCCATCAATAGGTAGGTGGTCCCAGGAAGAAAAATAACATGTCCATCATATTTCCTGTTTCTGAAAGGAGGAACTGATACCCCAGTGCCAATACACCACTACCCCAAGCTGGCAAATGTCTCTGTGTGTGCAGGAGATAGGGCACAGCAGGGAACTGCAATGCTGGCACTTAGTGGATTGCATGTCAGCCTCCTCTCAGCGGGCTCTGCAAGCCCATCAAGGGCATAGACAGAAGAGAGGGGATTTGCCACTTACTGTGAGGCTATGAGAGCAAAATGCAGCTGCATTAATGCTTTTTTCCTCTGCAATAGACATGGTGTTTGAAAAGAGTCTCAGGAGCAAAGGGTAATGGGAACCATTACCTGTCCCATGTAAAGTGTTTGCCCTGTAGTGTAACAAAATACTTCAGAGAAGACTAGTTGAAGTGATTTGGGCAGAACTCTTTTTTCTACATGCTCTCTGTATAAGAGATGAAAGATTGGTCTGTGTTTGCTCTAGGTCAGGACTGCACTATACCAGCAGACTGGCAGATTCCAAATAGAAGAATACTTCCCACCTTGGAGAACTCATGATCTGAAAGTCAGACAAGAAGCTCTGAACGGAGACAGAGGTACATTGAGCAGTCAGAAACAGTGGGGCATTTCTGCTTGGTACTCCAGCGGCAGACCTAATGAAGAAATGTGAGTTGGGAATAACATGTTGCTTTTTTATGTTGTTTTGTGGAAATGCATCTTAGCAAAGTGCAGAGTTAAGAATGATAGGGGTGAGTGAAGAGAATTAATTAACTTGGTCATACTTGTGTGGGATGCAAGGCACGAATATCAGTGATGAAAGGGTTACAAGCCCCAGGGCAGGTGATAGCATATCTGTTTTGTGGTGGTCTCAAAGCTGGGCTGGATTTGTTTCCAGCATTTAATGTGGCTTAAATGTATCCTTGAGCTGGGCATGGTGAGGGGAAGACGGCTCTTCAATAAGAGCCGTCTCCTTTGACATTAAGTCCTGGCCACAAAACCTGTCATAGCTACTACCCTAGTCCAAAGAAAGCTGCTTGTCTGCATGGCTACAAGCAGGTCATGCAGAGAATCGAACGAGCTGCACAAGCCTCTGCGTGGTAGGACTGCAGCCCTGCAAGAACAGAGAGCTGCGCTTGCTCTCACTTTTCCTGGCCGTAAACACCTAAGGTCTGAATCTTCTGGCTCTGCACTCAGCATAGTCATTAACACCGCTTTGAAGAGTTGGGTTAGGGGGTGTAAAATACTACCATTTAGTAAGGCATCATTTTACCACTACTTCACAGCACTGCAAAATGAGAATCTAGGCTCTGGAGCAGCAAAAACCTGAGCCCCAAGTATTCACCTCATTAGAGAATCCTTTGCTGTGTGAATAGGAAATAACAAAGGCACATCCATCTGTCCTGAAATTACACAGGCTGCCTGAGTTTGGTCTGAGATTTTAATGGAAGACTAGAGCAATAGAATAGAAAAATTATTAAATTAATATTAAGTGCTAGTGGATTAGGAGCAGAGACTGAATTTTACTTCCCATTTTCCTGCTTTTATGTGAAACTTCAAGCAACACCCTGCTCTACTGCATTTAAAATAATTTGTATAAATATATATTAGATGCACAGACAAATACGTGTATGTAGTAGGTAGTGTAAATACATATTTGGAGATGACACTATTCTCAATATGTTTTCCAGGGAAATTCTTTTGGGGGAAAAAAAATAAATTGTCCTTTCATGCGGCTTCTCACACTCTGCATGTGTCTTGCCTGTGGAAGATAAGTACTTTTTTTTTTCTTTCTTTTTTAGTTTAGTTTGGGCACTCTTTTTTTTTTTTTAGGTCTTCTTTGCTATAGGCCCTGAAAACAATAATAAAAAATACTGTGTAAGTTGCTTCCATGTGGCTTGTCAAAGGGGTGTTAAGAAATTTTTCTGGTTGTTCTGTATGTGTGAGCTGCAAAAAGGTGATAAATTGCTGAAGGAAATTAAAGCAGGGGGTTGAAGCTCAAGTTTTGTACTCTTCTGATTTGTGTAGTCTGGATTACAAGCTTCTGATTTTGTTAGAAATCAAAAGTTTAGTTGCTCTAAACCCAGGGGTGCTGCAAAGACAGATTAATAGGTAAAAACATCATGCAGCCTCTGGTGCTCTCTGTGCTAGGTGTACTCAGGTGCGGGATAAAGAAACCACAGTATATCAGAGAGGAGCAGCTGAAGTGGTAGTAGCAATACTTTGGACAAGCAGTCATTTCTAATGCTGGCGATTCCCAGAGCAGGGCTGTGTACTGCCCTCCCCTTCCTGCCCATGTGCCCATCTCAGCAGATGCTGGCTCCTCCTGTGCCACTGCCTGGCTGGCAGCAAAGGAGGTTGGTTATCAGCTCAAAATTTGTTTCCTGGATTCTTTCAGGGCCATTTAGCCACTGCTGCCTCTCAGTGAACGATGCTTTGCTGTGAGTGGGGAAGTTGCGGCTGCCAGTTGTGGCTGCTAGCTGGTCACAGCTTGGCTGTTTTGCTTTGCCTTACAATGGCCTCAGTGGGCCCACCCTTTCCAAAATGAAGATCTTTTTCATTTATGCATTCAGCTGTGGTGCTGGCATGAGTCCACATGAAGAGGTTTCCTTTCCTTCTCTCTTTCCCCCCAGTTCAGGGTTATTGCAGTTTTACATTCAGCATCATCAGCTGAACACCAGTAATGCTGACTCTTAGCTAGAGCTTTGAGTCCAAACATTTTCAATATTCCATGAAGGAAGGGAAGTTTTATGGACTCTGGGTTGCAGATGGGAACACCAAGGCATGGGTCTGTGGCAGGCTGTTGCATTATTGAGCAACAGGCAAGGAAGCCTGGTCAGGCTGGATGATGGCTCAGAGCACCGTGCAGTTACACTTCAAGCCAGGACCTTCAGTCATCGCTAGAGCATCTTGCCTTAAACCCACCTAAACTTGCTTCAGCCCCAGCTCTGACATGGCGTGAGAGTTACCCACAGTAGTGTGTGGGGTTGCACAGGCTGCTGCTGTCCTGCTCTGCTGCTCTGGCTGGCTCCTTGGCCACAGCAGCACTAGGTTGAGGCCAGTATCTGCAGCCACAGTTCACACGCCATCCCCTTTCTGCAAGCCGATTTTCCCTTTCCTCAGTGGCTGTAATTTGGGAGCTGGTGAGGTGTGAGTCAGCATCTGCTGCCTGCTTTTGGGGTGAGAGCAGAAAGGCAGGGGCAGTAACACCTACAACACCCAGTGTGCCTCAGATATCTGTTATTCCCACAGGTCCAGATTACACATGTTTTCCTGGACTTGCTGCAACTGTGAGGACCCAAGAGGAAAGTGGGATGTGCCTGTTGAGATCAGCTGCAAGTAGTGATGCACAGGGCAGGGGCTCCCCAGGCTGATAGACTGGAGTTGCAGTGCTGATGTCCCAAGTCTGCCACTTCCTTGTGACACTGTCACCGCTTGAAAGAACCATGCTTTTTGTTCATTTGTAAGGCTGTGAAAATACATACGTGCACAAACACATATCCAGGATGAGGCTGAAGTGAGGCTAAAGTGAGATATCAGTGCTCAGGTTCCTACAGATGTGTGTGAGGCTCAGGCACTGCCTTACCCATGTGCAGCCTGGTGTATGGCAGCACTGCCCACCAAACGCTGCTGGACAAGGGCTCCCAGCCACTTTGGGCCAGCTCGAGCACATGCAAAAGCATGTATTACCTGGCTGCAGAGAGGCTGCATGAAAGAGGAAAGGATTGAGTCTGCTCTTTGTCTCTCATATTCCTTGGTCTCGTGAAACACCCCACAGTGCTGCTGCCTGCTGAGGAGTGGGCTGAAGGCCCTGTGTGGCAGACCCTGACGTCCAGCAGGTCAGGAATTGCCCATAAAAAGTTTAGGCACCAACACAGAAGCAGCATCTCCTCCTTTCCTCCAGGAAACAGGAGTTAAAAGTAGGGGATTCTCTCTTTAACCTATTTGCCCCAAACCTTTTTGTTAAAATAAGTATTGCCATTTGACAAAGAAAAGCAATCCATTAAGGCAAGCTTGCAACGCCCTTCAAAGCAGCAATGGCAAAACATTAAAACTGAAAGTAACAGCATATTGCCCTCAAATTGCATCCTTTGGCCCCTGCGAAGCACCACTGCTTGGGGGGAACCTGATGGTACAGAGTGGGAATTTCTGTGAGCACAGATGGTGACACACTGCTGCCTCTGCTACACTAGCACTGGACACAATCATGGACAATTTTCAGGGGTCTGGGAAGACACATCCAGCTGTGGAAAGTGATAGAAAAAGAAGTGAAGAAAACATGATGATGTCCAATTGGATGGTGTTGGGTCATTCAGTGAGAGCTGTAAGTACATGTGTAACCACTGTTCTGAGAGGCCAGAGCTTATATCTTGTCCACAACGTGATTTATCTTACAGCTTCAAGCAGTAAACCAATATAACCAAAATTAAGTTATTCCTTCACAGAAAGAAGGAAGGGAAGCTTTGTTTTCTCAATAATGTGTCAGGAATATTGCCCTCTGCCCTTGCACAATGCAGTGTAAACTTGCTTGTATTTTGTGATGGAGGGGGGAAATCAGCTCTCTGTCTGTGTTTCATTGTAAACTTACACTTAAAATCCTTTCCTGGCATTGATCCCAGCTTTGATATGCATTAGTAAACATTCATGACACCAAGATTAATCCAGAGTGAGCTTATAGTCATTTGTTATATTAGACACTAAAAAACAGTCACGAGGCCATGATTTGATAGTGTTATCTCAACACCTTGCGTAGAGATGCAAGGCTGATTTGGTGACATATCATCCTTGACACATGACACATAGAGACCATGCTTCAATCAACACGCCGTTCCTCTGGGCAGTGTGGTGTTACAGCCTCGGCAGGGGAATGCCACTGCCTGCGAAACCGCCTCTCCTGCAACTAGTGGTGATGGCAGGGCTGCAGAGACTGGGAAGCAAGAAACTGAGCCTGGTATTCAAAAATAAATCCACCATGTAACAAGTCTCCTGCATGTTAATGATATTTCATTATTTGCAGACATGTCTAAGCAAGAACCTGCTTTTCTTATAATTACTTATTCTACAAATAAATTCAGGAGTAATGATCTTAGAAGCTTGGTTGGCACTAGATCTAGCCATAAACCCATCATCATTTGTATCGCTTAATTTAAATTCTACCCTAAATCACTCTGTTTATTTAAATTCTAGTCATCCTGATTTACTTGAGCATGAGGTGCCCGTGTCATGCATCTGAAAATACATGATGGTCATGAGCAATGGGTTGCAAATGGAGTTGCACCACCAGTGGGGAGATGTGGTGACCAATTACATTTTCCAGGTATGAAAAAAGAAAGTATTATTATTTGTTTAGAAGTGTAGTCAGGATGTGTTTTCTTAAACAGTAGCAATCTGGTTTTGCTGTGAGCAGGATCTGGCCTTAGCTGTCCATGGGCAGAGAAACAGCAGATTTCATCGCTGCCCCACACTCATGTCTATCTTCCAAGGGTAGAAGAGGTTGTGACAAACCTTTCCTGGTGGTAAGTGCAACTGGTTGTGATATGACAGCTGGCAGAAAATACAGGTGAAAGTGCTTCTTTACACAAACCAGACTTCACACTCAATCTCCTTCTCAATCCTGTGTTGCAGTGATGTGGATGCGCCTGCTGTATGAGGTGAGTGCTGACTTTTGGCTATACTGGTGGTAACGAAAGGTTACAGAAATGCTGAAACTCAAAAATACAAACATAAATACCAGGCCTCCGGCCCATCCACAGGGCATTTCTAATTGTCAGGTGAATGGATGAGAACTGTTGTGATAAATGTCATGTATCTTTTGGGTTGTTACACAACTGTGATAAGGAAAAAGGCAAGGCACAGAAAGAAGAAAGCTGGGGCTGCGTGTCTCTACTTGGGAAATAATAAGCTCTTCATTAGAAATGCCTTTTAAAATGTTATCTGGATATTATAAGATGGCAGGGTTAGTCCTGAAAAGACTGAGTTTTGAAGCATTACTGGTGAATATTATGCTGCTGCCAGGGCTTTGCACACACCGACACTCAGGCTCAGTGGCAGACAGGCAAAAGCACAGGTAAAAGCTGGACAGATGAGAAAGTGCTCCCATGCTCAGCTTGTGCCGGTTGCTGCTGTCAAAATGGCTTTCTGTCCTTGCAGGCAGCTGTGGGCTTCAGTTCAGGGTCCCTGATGTTTCATTGCCAAAATGAAAACCATTTATGTATGTAAATACCGGATTGCTCAGAATACCATTGCCAAGAGGCAGGAATACTAACATAAGGTGGGATTGATAGCAGTTTAATTTTTCAGGTTGCAAATTGTGGTGGCAAAGGCTTGCATACAATTCCCACCTGTCCTCATGCTTCCATATACAAACACACAATAAACTTCCTAAATTGCCCCAGAGAAACTTGCAGGAGCTAACAAGTCCTCAAGGATTTACAGTGTAATATTCAGACCATAGACTTTGCAGAAACAACATTGATCCTGCTAGGAGAGTTAAATTAGGACTTTGGTCCTATCTCATTATTTACTTTCATACAAAAACTTGCACACATGGTGTAATTTTTCTACCTTTGTGGCTATTCTCACATCACCATTTCAAGGGAGGCTCTTCTAATGTCTCCTTTAATGTCTCTTGCTAACTCAGGGTGGCAAAAATGACCCCATGGCATGTCGTTAGCTCTGGTCATAGCTTGGTGTGTGTGTGCAGGCTTTGATTAGGTACAGAGACTGGTAAATGACAGCAATTTTGCAAGCACTGCACTACTGTGTACATGACGTGGGAGTGACTGTGGGTTATTGCTGAAATTTGCGGTGTCATGGGTAGTATGTAGGCATTCTTCAAAGCCTCATGTACTCAGGAAAGTTTCAATGGCTTAACTTAAAACAAGTTTTGCACTGGGGAAAACTAAACAAGTACTTGGTTTCGGTTTAAACACAATTTATTTTAATGTCATCTCCTGTGGGAGGGTTATTTTTTCTTTTTGTACCAAGACAAGTGGAACGAAATGAAAGGTGTGTGCCTACAAGCAAAGCACTGGATGCCCTGGCACAGGTGTTGGGCCCTCAATTTACATAGAGACATTGTTTTTCTTGAAAGCCTGTCAGTCAGTGTGGTCGGAGATGAGTGCCAGACACATCCAGACACCTCCTAACATCACAGTGTGAAGGATTTGTCTTCAGGAACCAAAGCTGAGGCCACTGAGAGAGGGAGAGTCAAGAACAGAAGGGTTCTCTTAGCTGCACCTAACTTCTGAGGATGTGCAAAAGCTCTTGATTAAAGACTCTGATTGTCTATCTCCCGCTTGGGCCTCTTAAATTAAACCTTCTCCTTTTTGTGTCCAAACTGTTTGTCTTATTTTTGCACATCTCTCAGCCATGAAGCTTTGACTTGGCAATACAATATTGCCAGGCTGCTGCTGCTGTGGGAAGAATGAACCACACTAAAAGGGTGGACACATTTGTGAGGAAAGCTTCAAGTACTTCCCACATAGGTGATGATTTATTCCCATGTCCAGTATTGTCTTAGTTGTATTTTCAGCAATTCCCACTTAAGAAGATAAATTAATGGATGTGTAAAACATCACGCAGGGAGTTCAGGACTTCCACCCAGTCAGAGATTTGTCCCTCTAAACTTTGACCCTGTGTTCAAGCCAGTGTCTTTGTAATATATATTTTAAAAATATAGGGGCTAGCATCTTACATCTTTATTAATATATTGAGAGTCATTCTGCAACATACACAGTAATTGCTTTTCAGTGAGGTCCCAAACACATGAAAGATTTTTGAAAAAGCAACACTTTTCACTGATGGCAAGTTAGAAAAAAAATTAAATCTGACATTACTTGAAGGAGAGAAAAGGCCATGAAATAGGTATTTTTACTCAGCAAAAGAGAAAATTTTTAGCTTTTAAATGTGCAGAGACACTAAATCAACTATCACAAATGTGTGCTGGTGATGCAGCCAACAACACTTAATTATCAGTTCTACAGGAAAATTAGGTGAGAAAATTACTTGTCTTTTTATATTTATTTTATTTATAAAAGAACCAAACACAACGGCAATTCTCTCACTACAGGATGTTAGACAAAGATGGCTTGTCTATCTTTTTCTTCTTCCTTGGTGATACAGATTGTTACATTCCTGCAATGTACACAATTTAATTTGTGTTACTCTTTTTCAAAGTTGGGGGTTTTTCTGCAGTGTTGAAGGAAGCTGTTTTGGTAGAGATTAAACAGGCTTATCTTTTATAGGGTCTTAGATTAGAAATATTTGAGAAAAGGAGAAAAGAACCCTATTTGGTCTGATAGACTGAGCTTCTTTGCAATGTGTGTGCCATTTTTTTTTTGTGTTGGTATTATTTGCACATGCGTCTTGCTTCTTTCTTCCTCTTAAATAATTTGATTCAATAAGCAACATCTAGGCATGAAGATAGTGGTCATATTAACATGGCTTGATGTATCCTCTGACATCCCAGCCTAATTATTTATTCCCAGGAGATGGGCAGAAATCAGCAGCCACAGCTGGAGAGAAGAGGAGGGCAGAGCCATGGATGGGACTCCAGCAGTACCACAAGCCTGTTTTGTGGCCAAACATTTTGTATCATCAAATCACAGCCCCATGGAGCATGGAAACAACAGGAGATGCACAGCGTTTTCAGGACTAGATCTAAATTTTATCAATTATTTGATTTGGGCTATGCTAACCCTGAAGCATGCAAGAAAAATTCTACACTTTGAAAATGCCTTAATATGTGATTAGCTTTGTGTTCCAGATTAGACTTTAATTCCTTCATGCCCAGGTGTGTAGTAAAACAGGAGACTGCAGACACACAGTCTGTGTTTGGTCTGCGTTTGGTCCTGTGTGGTTGTCCTCTCTTCCCAGATGGATAGAGGTCACCTAAAACTCACTGAAAGCTTTTGTGCTAGCAAGACTGGCTTTCTCCCTAAGGAATTCTAGAGGACAGGATATACTCCATTTTGTGTTTAAAAAGTCAGCTTAGATGGTAATGGAAGAATTGTCTCAGCCTGAAAAAGTACTGAAGCAGTTGGGAATGAATGATTCCGTGGCTGGTTTTTTTTTCTCCCAACAGCAAAGTGGACCGAAGTAGCACTTGCTACCCCTCTGGCTGCTTGTTCCTGCCCTGCAGCAGCTCCTCATAATGACTGAGCAGGGCTTTGATCACTCAGGAGTCCCTCACCCCTAAGGGTAATCTTTGCCTTTGCTATGTTTAAACTGAGTTGGTTTCTCCATCCACAAGTGGTTCCTTCATTCCAAAGCCTTTTTTAGAGGCACTGAGTTGATTGTTGGTTCATTGCTGCATTCCATTTGTCTTCAGCTGGCAGATTTCTTCCAGCTGGTATCTACTAACCATAAGAAAGGTAATTATGTATAGATCACATATGGGTGATAAGCAAAGTATGCTGTTGTGTAAATTCCCTTTTACCGGAAAATCAGTAAGAAACTTGAAAATTCTGGTCACCTGTACTACTTTCTGAGAGGCAGGTAAGGCATAGCAAGACAATCTATAGATTAAAAATCGAGGGAGTTGACTGACTTTAAAATTACAGTTACAATTCTGGTGTATCAAAGTGAATCTGTGTTAAAAGTGGTCTGTGGTGGAGATCCCTTCCCCTGGCCTGTTGAATGCAAGTGTATCTCAGGATATGAATTCTTCTCAAGCTGAGTTAAGGGAAGGTGGGAAAGCAGGAAGACAAATAATTCTCTCAACATTAGGGTAAGAAATTAATCATCAGGAACTAAACTGGTTTGGATTTTGTCTCTGGTGCCCATCTGTCACCATGACCCAATGTAGCTGCTACACATCAATATGGCAAGAAAAATCTTGGCTCAAAAAATCTTACTGCACGTGCATGATGGAAGATGAAAGAAAAAGGAAAGGTGATTTTGAGAGGGGGCAGTCACCTAGGTCTCAGCAGTCAGCAAGTTTCATCAAGTATATCATCCTACACCAGCAGCAACTGCCTGTTCACCAGTGGGAAGGGGAGAGTGGCCCTGAGAGAGTGTGGCATTTCAAGGAAAGAGGATCATGGGCAGAGTCCTTTCAGGAGTGGGTTTGGTTGTTCCTTGAGTTAAATAGGAATATGTGGTGATCACATATTTTCCTGATCATTTGTCAATAAACATGCAAGCAAGGGTCTAGTTGGCTGTTGACATTGGTACCAGTTCTGATGCTAGTATGCCCATCCAATTCCTGTATTTTCTAGGAGGGTACATGCCATTGAAGCCAAGAAAATCATGTTCTCCTGGGACTCAGATCTAGCAGTGTCTCATAAAAGGCCAGATGAAGAAAAATTTCTGCAAGGTTTTTTTTCCCCTGGGAAATTAAGCATTGTATACCACAATGTGCCTGGCATATGGCTGCCTATCCTTGGGAGCACTAAATCCAATCCCTGACTCAGCAAAGTACTGAAAACAGTGTTTAGTTGTTAAAAACAGGATTTAGGCACAGGTCTAAAGCTGGGCATGTGCTTAGCTGAGTCAAATTAATTTCACTTGTGCACAGAAAAGGTAAAACAGTGAGATTTGTATTGTAACACAAAGCTAGTTTTTTTCTTAGGTAAGCGCTGGATCAAGAAAATGGTAGTGAGTCTATTTTCCAGATTAATTCAATTTATTTTAGATGTGTTTTACTTTATCTCTTCACCTTGCAGATATCACTTGCAAATGAGACAAGGTACACAAAAATTGATTCACAAGACCAAGTGCACAATCTACATAGTGAAATAGGTCTTCTGGTTGTTATCTTTATTATTTGTATTGTATCACCCTGTTCCTACTGCAGGAGACAATAGCCATATACTTTGCAGTGGATGGTTAATGAACTGACAAACAATCAGCCAGATTTCTTTTCTTGGCTGATCATTTACAGATTTGTTAATGCTCTAATGTCAAAGTGTTTCTATCCTGGTATGTCTCACTGTCTAGGAAAGAAAGCACTCCTTCTGCCTTGCCCCCATGTAAGTGTCTAATTCTTTTTAATGCTAATGGTAGCTTGTACCAGAGAACCCTACAACAACATTTTAACTCTTAAAAATCTAGTCTCCTTGATGGTTTTAGGCTATTTACTTCTTAATAACTTTGCAAGTTTCTTTGCTCTTGCATTTAAAAAAAGAAGGATCTGAGATGTCATTTTTTCTAAACGGTGATACTTTGAAACCAGAGACCGGCTTGTGGGTGTCATTCTGTGCTTTCAGACATCACCACCTTTCTTTTGGAGGTTTAGAAATTGGTATGCAAATACCCAACACCCTTTTGCATCAACCTCATTAGAGCCAATAAACATTTCACTTTAAACATCAATGTTCCCAAATGGGAGGGTTGAAGATCCAGCCTGTTTATCTCTTTTCAAACAGGTGACTCCTTTTTACCCTCTGAAAAACTGGAATACAAAGCAGTCTCTCATCTGTAGCTATTAAGGCCTGTGATGCCGTTTAGTCACTCTCTTCCTTTGGTGGCCACTTGGCCATCAAATTCAAATACACTGTCTTAAATATTCATGCAATCACTCTAGTGTCTTAATATTTGCACTAATTTCATTGACCTCCACTTTGCATTCAGCGTAGAAAACTCTCCTGACCCTTCATAGTGAATGTAGGGGACAAAGCAGCAGTGGCAGACACCCCATCCTCACACAACTCCACTGCAGCTGGGTCACCAGCAGGAGCTTTTACAGGGTGTTTGTGTGCAGGGAAACGGGTGCAGTGGGGCTGAATGAAGGACACTCTGCAAGGAAGAGCAAAGTCAGGTAGAGCTAGAACTAAAACAGAAAATTGAGGGTTTGTGCTAAGCTTAAAAAGCAAAAATTTCTCTCTGCATCCAAGAAAGAAGCGTGGCTTGGTGGACAGAACAGGAAATAAAGTCAGGACAGAGGTGCCATTTCTGACTCTGTTACTGGCTGTGGTGAGACTTTATCAATGGCCCCATTTCCTATCTTTAGCATGAGAGTTGTAAAAAATGGCAAGAACCAGTGGCTCTGCAGGAGATTTGGCTGACAAGCACAGAAACTACTGGGGATCTCTTCTGTAACTCATTACAGATTGCAACTACACTTCTTCAAAGTCACTCAGATAAAGAATTAAATGTCTGAATTGAAAAAAAATCTTATCAAATTTTAAGTTCATTTTTAATATGACAGCCTTTAAAAACATTGGGACCTAGCCCAGCATTTGTTCTTCCAGAATTCCTTTCCTTACCAAAATAACATATGCAAGAAGTGTAAGTAGGAAGAAGAGGGGAGACTGTGCCCCTCTCCTCCCTCACACTTGGAGCCAATAGCTGAGATTCAAATGTAAATACCAGTATTCTCTAACTCTCCAGGAACTTTTGAGTCTTGGTGTCTTACACCTATGTGACAACTTAGGCTAAATTAAAAATCAAAGAGATTTCCCCTGGAGTAAGGTACTGCTTGTTATGAGTGAGGATATCATAATTGGAGCTGCCAGGAGGTTTATGAACTGCACTTGCTGAAAGAGGCTTTGGGACTCTGAAGCACCAAAGTCTGTATTTTCAGTCTGGAGTCATCCCAGCTGCTGCCCTGCCCGAGCCAGATGTGTAAAACCAACAAACCTGCTGCAGATCCCATTTAAATGCTAATACGCGTCTCTCTTCTGTGTGAACTTGGTGGATCTGGGGGCTGAGATTGTGCCCCTGCATTCATCCTGCTGCTGTGGTGGCTGCAAGGTAAAAAGAGAGGCAGGTCCTGGGTGCAGGTGCCATTTCAAGGGTGCTGTGCAATCTTCTTGTCACATCTTGTCTGACTGGAGCTGCCTGATGTTGACAGGTCAAGGTCTCAGCTGTAGCTGCCCGTCTGTGCACTTCAAAGCTTTGATTGCCCCCTGTTTTTCCTCACTGTCCCTTAAGCACGTGCCTGCCCATTGTAGCTAAGGTGGTAAAGGTGTGGGGGGGTGGGGAAACAGACCTTTGGTAGCTTTCTTTAGCAAATATTTGATGGGACATTCAAAGTCAGTAGCTAGAAAGACACAGGGGGTTTAATAGCAAAGGAAAAATTTTCTTTGATCTCTTTATATCTGCTCTTCATCTTTATCTTTTCTCACTAACTTAAACGACAGATTCTGGAAGAATACATCATAGCTGAGGATCACATTCTGGTTTTTTGCTGTATGTGAAATTTCAGAATGAATTTTAAACCTTAATTAGGGCATAGAAAGATGTACTGTACCTTTCCTGACTTGATTTAGTCATAGGAATCATGTTTGCATGCAACAGACAGAGACGGAAAGAGGAAAAAAATACTAATACTGTTTAAAAGGAGAGTAAGGATGAAAACTTGATGGGAGAAACTCCAGCAAGTTTGCTAAATTCTGTGAAGTAGTAAAAGTTCAGCTTCACTTGGTCAGTGATGCATTGGTGTTTCTTCATTACAAAGTAAGGTGGTTGAGGTTCTCTGTGCAGACAGAATGTTTTTTCCAGGTTTCACAAAATTTTTAAATGAACCATTTGACAGGTAAAATTGGGGTTTGGGTTTGTCTTTTCATTTTTGGGGCAATCTACAGAAGGAATAAACCTCCAAAGAACAGAGAGATCTAGGACCACTAGATCAATTTATGAAAAGAGAAATGTGATTCTGTATATGATATTTACAGGCAAAATTTGTTAAGCTGTATGTGGCTTTCTCCAGTTTGTAGTCAACGGGAAAACTTCCTGTGGAATCAGTTTGCTATTGACTAACACTGCAACAGACATTTTTGATAGCAACTAACAAGTGTCAAGTGCTGGCATTTTGCAGCTGGCATCACTTTCCCCCAATGCAAAGGACACTAAAGAAGACAGTGCACAGAGAATCCAGCCTGTGGACACCAAAGATCAGGAACCATAACCATAACGCCTCACTGGAGGTGTTTGGCTCTGGTCCATGTTAAAGGCTGATAGAGATACATGATTTAGGAGGCTCAAACTCAGGTAGAAAACTTTTATATAGGGGTGTGTGTGTATACATCACTGAATAAGTCCAAACATCCATCTATCATCTCCTTGGCAGTGGTACACATGCCACACCTTAAGCAAGGAATGCTTCCTGGGCTTCTTGCATCACACGAATGTGCTTGGCAGCACTATCTTGGGTGTGTTTTACCTGGGTTGTTCCAGGCCCCTTCCCATCTCCCCAGCAGCTTTTCTCAGTGTATTATCACCACATTTGCAATTATCACAGTTATCCTCGTCTTTCTGCAAGTAAACAGTGAGGCAGATGAGTTTTTAGACAATGTGAAGTATTTTACCATAAATATTTTTTCTTCCACTGTCAAATCTTGTGCCTACTTCTTTTCCATTTTCTATCAAGCTCTCTGCAGTTACAACTGCAGCACCTCCTTGTTGTTACTCATACAGAAATGCCAGTGAGGGAAGGCTCATGTACAAACACACACATGCATACCTTTTTTTTTCCACATGGTGATTTCTGTATTAGCAACTGGTTTCAGATTTTTATCTACTACTGCTAAAATAATTGTTGGAATTGGAGGAGTTGGATGTCTTTTTCAGTTTTAAAGAGAGAAAGCAAGTTCTAGAAATGTGTGTTTTGTGCAGGAGAAATTACTCTCAGTCCATGCCACAGAGTTTATTTTTCAGATCTCATAGGAAAAGGATATTGATTCTAGGATTGTCTTATTCCATAAGAACCTCTTCATTTAAAAGGACACCATGGATTGCTTGTTAATTCACTGCTAAAACTTAAGTAAGCCGAGGCTAATGTCTTTTTACTGGTTTAATTAACAATGATTACTTGTCTGAAGATAAGGTATTTCCAGTTAAAAGCCATCTCCTTCAACTCCAGATCAGCTGAGAATAGTTCAAATTAGTTTTAGGGTAGGGTCAAAGACCAGAATTTTAGTGGTTTGAAGTTTTTTAACAGAGCAGATCATCACGTGTCTGCCTATCTGCTGGGGAGAATCCACATCTAAGTGAAAAGGGGGAGGCTTGGATTTCCATCTGCATGGAAGTGGATTGTTTGGGGGCTTAAAACAAATGAGTTAATGAGGTGGTGCTGAAGCACACGTCTGTCCTCTCTGGGAGATCTGAAGTCCAGCACATGGCAGAACAGCTCAGAGGGGACTGTCTGGGCCAATCAAACCTCCAGTGGGGAGCACCACTGGGGGAGAACTCCTTTGGAAATAAAAAAAGGTGTAAATCCTCCCTCTGATTAGAATTTTTTTTTGTTGCGAACAGAAGCCAACTCCTCCATCCCCAGGACACAGTGAGTGAGAAATGTCCAGTGACATTGCACTGCAGCCTGTGCTGGCTGAAGGCCTCCCATCAGGAAAGCCAGCCTCGTTTTTCCTCAGGGCAGCAGAGCTGCACACATCCAGGCATGGTTTGAATGGATGAAGCTCTGTGCTTCAGCTCTGTCAGGAAGCTCACATGCTGCCTGAACTTCTGTAGAAACTAAATGGCTGTGTCTGTGACTCTCCTTGCCTCACAGGGCCTTGCCTTCAAAGGGCAAGGAGACAGGAACCTTGGCTTCACCAGATACTACGCAGCCTTCACACCCTGCTCTGGTGTTGATCTCAAGGCTCAGGGTCCACAAATATATGTACCTCCTGAAAGAGATGTTTCTGGAAATGCTCCTTCAAGAGGTGATCTTGAACCCAAGGCAAAGTTCCTACTGAACTGTATAGCTATGGACCAAGCAGAGTAATGACAAAGATCATGACTCTTCTGCCCTATGCTTGTGCTGATTCTGGTTTATTGGCTTGCAAAGAGTCCAAAGGGATGGCTGTGAGCTTGTCCCGCTGTTTTTGGATTTAGGTCCAGACCTTTGAAAGTCCTGAGGCACCTAGCTTCTATCAACTTAGGACTTGGATAAAATAAGTTTTGAAGTTTGGTGCTGGATGACTTTGTAGATTTACATGCTCTGTTATCCTGCTGTCCCCCCATTCTCCTTAGTAGTCCTGCTCATGGTGTGTTTGCTGCCTCATGGGTCAGGAAAGAGGCTCTACCATGACACAGCACCCTTGTGATGCTAAGGACAGGGCTTGCAGGACCACAGGTCCCTTTCTGTGTCTTGCAGAGGTGAGAGAGTTGCACAGGTGGGTACTAGTAAACTGGAATCTTTAATGGCCCATCTATAATTTCAGCTGGCCAGCAACTGTCTCTAAAGTACTCATTGTTTAAGGGAGGAAAAAAAAATCTGCTTCTATTTCATTCACCCTGGTGAAGGGATAGGTAGTTCACTCTCAGCTATTTCAGTCCAGCAGACACAACCACATGAGAGCACAGATTCTGAATTTTTCAATGCAGCATCTTTGTCTTGACCACTGTGAATTGTCTGCACCCATCATCCTGGAGAAACCCATCCCTCGGTGTGGCTGTGCTTTGTCTGGGTATGTGTGGCCCCAAAGAGCCAGTCTTGGAGTCAAGCATCTAAGGACCTTATAATAATTTCTAGACATATCTTTTTACACTGTAAGAACTACAGAAAATGGCACCAGAAGTTTCCTGGTCTTTTGTCCACCTCTACTTAGAAAACACCTACAAGCTTTTGCCTCCTTTCCCCACAGTTGTATTAGACAAAGCCACAGACAAATAACCATGAGCAAAAGGGGCAGGATACAGTTATGCGGCCACTTCTTCCCCTCATCACAAGCTCAGTTTCTGGAGCAACCTCAGACTGAATTTACTCCCTGAATGCAAACCGTTGGTGTTGTGCCAAGGATGCTGGAGATTCAATGACCTGTTTTCGTGCACAGATCTGAGTTTGTGGACAGAGGGGCATTCAACACATTCCTACAGCAAAAGGAGAGGATCCCTTTTTCCATTTCTGGTTTCAAGTTTGGCTTGACCATTGTCTGGTGCTGCTTAGTGAAAGCCAGGCCCTGGGCAGGGAAGCAATACTCTAACAAGTGGCTTGTTAGTGAGGAATGTCCTGCAGTAAGTACAGAGCAGCCTTGTCACTTCTCAGCCAGTCCTCCGAGGACAAGAAGGAAGGAGGACAAAATGAGTGCAGCCCTCCTGGGCCTCCCCTTAAGAGTTTAAAAGCAAAATATTGATTTTGAGTTACCCTGCTTCAACTCAGCTTCACTCTCCTGATATTTTTATTCCCTTGTAGGTTTCTGACTCCATTCGTTTTTTAAACAAATCACTGGTGAAATTGTGGTGTGTCCATGTAACATTCCTGCACCTAAAAATATGGTCAATTGACACCTTGAAGGTTTCCAGGCAACTCTAACCATTTGTGACATCTTTAGCTGCATCGCCAGTATGTTCAAAACAGATGAAGTGAATGAATTGATTTTAGCTGCATAAAACCCTTGACAAAAATCTCTTTGTGGCCATCCCGTTAGTCTCTTGATGATTTGTAGAGTATTTGCTTATGCCATGAACTTGATCCTTCCCACCTCTCTGGTTGTTTTTCAGCTAGCTCTGCTGTGAGTTCCCTGCTCCTGAATGCATTGCAGTTGCCTTCCCCAGAGCCAGAGTAAGAGCCAGTTAAACAATGCTGGACCTACAGCCCACAATATCATCAGTTCAGACCTGAGCACTATATATGCCAAAATGTACCATATGAACAGCACTCAATGGTGGCAACCCTGTTAGGTGCTTTAAATTATTGTCAGACCCAAACTGCCTAATAAAATCAGCAGATTTGTGTAACTTGATTCAAAGTCACAGCAAAGCCAAAATTATTTTTCAACTTGCTTAAGGAGATAGTGTATAAAACAACACAGCAAAAACCTTTTCCTTTGTCCCCAGAAAAAAAAACCAAAAAACCCAACATTTGCATGTGATGAAACATGCAGTAGGCCAGAAATAAATTAAGTGCAGAATCTCAGCTCCTTTAATCAAATAATTTGACATTTATGTGTGTGGTCGAAAGGAAATTTTTTTGAAGACATATGGTCTTTTTACTGTATGCTATTTTGGATCAAGTTCCATTATATAACAAACATATAGATAAATTGTTGATGGGCTTGATTGTTTCGGGTTTGTAAAGGTGCCTCCAACCCTGGGGATTCAGGCTTGTCCAAGTACAATGCACAGTAACCACTCATGATAAGTAACAGCCCACAATAATTGTAGTGCTTAACATTTGGTGTCTCAGCTCCCCCTGACAAAAATGGAAGAACGAATCAGAGACAGGAACTGGATACGTTGCTGGAAGGGCTGGAGTGCTGATAATAACACACCTTTCAAGAAGTGCAAGATATTACTGATTAACTACAGAAAGACTTACCTGAATTCAAGAAAACCAGCAAACACTTCTTTTGGTAGTAGGAGTGTGCAGTGATGTGTGAGCAGGACAATGAGGTCTGGCTTTGGCGAAGTATGGAGTACATCCAGCAGAATTATGCCCTTATCTGGTGCCTTTGGCTGGCTAAACTGGTAATCACCTCCTAATGCCTCTGACCTGGCCTCTCTCCAACACAAGCCATAAGATTTCTTAGTCAGTCCTGCATAAAGCATAGTCTTTTTGCTTGAGCAAGAGCATTTTCTAAAGGAAAGCATCAGATCTGAAGGAAGAGTGACAAAGTGTCTGGTAAGCTGATCTTCTAACATGAAAATAAATAAATACATTTTTAAAAAATCAACAAAGCTGCTTCTCTGAAATACGTTTAATCAGAGGAGTTGAGGTGATGCAAGTGAGCTGGTCTCTGCTATCAGCAGGAAAGTGTCCTGTTTCCTTCCCCTCATCACTTTTCTTCTCCACCTGCCCAGTCTGTTTCTCAGACCCTGCTGTGACTCAGCTCAGCAGAATGTTAACACAGAGTAAATCATGATTTTCATGTGAATGGCCACGGGAAAATCCCATGAAGAATTCTCCATCAGCTGTGTGAATTAAAGGGTCCCATGAACATGAACAACCAGGAGTTCAGTGTGGGAAGGAGCCTTTGAGACAAAAGAGGTGAAAGGGAGAAGCAGAGTGTAGGCAGAATGGGGTCACTACTTGAGACAGAAATTCATCAACTTCAGCTCTTTGGTGGCTTAATTTTTGGGGAAAAATGGCTACTGGCATAATGTACAGAAACATGCTGGAACTTATAAGTTCTACAGGTAGTGATACCACTATAAAAAGGCTACATCCTCTCCCACTGTCCATAATGTCCATATACCTCTTTCCTGATTGTGTGAAAGTAGGCAAGACCTTGGGCTCTGCATCCTGCAGGTGTGCAGCTGTTGGCTGAGACCCAGCACGGGGTGAGAGCTGCGGGAGGCTTTGCTGTGCTCATGAAGATACAGCACTGTTCTCCTGCACTGTGACTATCCCATGGTGTCATGTGGGCTGTGTGACATTGGTGCATGACCACCTGGCCAGGTGAAGGAGCCTTTCCAGATGCTTTGGGAGTGAGAGGAACACCAGCCATCCACAGATGCAGCATCTGATTCATTCTTCATTGAAGAGGTGAGACCAGATTCCCACTGGCCTGATGGCACCAGCTCAGGCTGAGGAGGACTTGGCATCAGTTCTGGTCAGGTAAAAACTCTACATGAGAGCAAGAAACTACCCTGCAGCATGCAAGTGGAATGTGCGTGGCTGCTGCAGGTGGGGATGGAGGAAGGGAGAGTGCTTGAAAGCCCATAGGTTTATCCTGCCACCTGGCCCATCCTGCCCCAGGTTTCTGGCTGCTCTCTGGTGCGTATGTGGCTTCACGTGGAGCCATTCTGAATTGCCCTTGTTGGGAGCTGCCACACCAGCCAGCAGCATGCTGAAAAGCATCATCTGAGATGTCTTGGCTTTTGCAGCATAAGCTTGTTCTAAAAAGCTGTGATTGTGTCAGCAAACAGCCCATCACCTCCCCCCACCCTCCTGCTGAAACTGTGGTGCACCCCATGCTGACCACCCAGCGCTAGCAGCAACATTTCCTCCAGCTGCCCATGTCCACGTTTCAGGACAGTCCCAGGAAGTCCAGTTCTCAGCCTTGTGTGGACAGAGTGGGGGTCCAGAGCAGCTGTAGTCTAGGAGAAGCATCTCAGCTTAATACAGCAGAGCTCATTGGGTTTAGGAACAGGCATTGGAGTCTGGGCCAGGCAGGGTGGGGTGGGGGGTGTTGGGATTTCCTTTCAAGCTGTGCCAATTGACTTCTGAGGCTTTTCCTCCCCTAAGCCAGCAAAAACAAGCTGAGGCAAATCTGCTGAACAATTGCTGCTTCCTGCCCCTTGTGCTGGCATCAGGGAGGAGAGGAATGGGGACAGGGCAGCCAGAGCCCAGGGGACACTTCCTCCCTGTTTGTCTGTGTGGAGAAGGCTCTTCACACACCCATGAGAGCAAGGAGGAAGCTGAAGAGCAGCTGTTTCTGTTCATTGGTGGGTTTCTGGCAAAGCATCTGTTTGGGATTTGTGAAGCAGAGTTTCCTCTCTGATTCCTGCCCTGCTGTGAGGGAAGGATGAGCTGGGGGAAGCCACAAGCAAAAGTGTGGCAGAGAGAAAGAGCCTGGTGCTACCTGCTGATGCTTTTCGTCTTGAGGGCTTCACTCTAACCTTTCTGCAGCTGAGTGGAGCATGTGCAGGCAAATCACGAGCTCTCACTCAGGCTCAGCCCATCTGCCAGGATGAAGGGGACAGGTGGAGGTGCTGGCTCTCTCAAGAAGGGCAGCAACAGAACGATGCAGTCTGGCCCTGGTGATGCTCTCCTCTGCCCCAGTTACTGATGCAGTGGGTGTCTTGGGAGGTTTCTTCCTGGGGTTTTGGTTTTCCCATCAGGGCATCCATCCCTTTATACTGACGCCTGCCTTCCTGCTTCATAGAGGAGATTTGAATGAGGGGTGAGTGGAGCAGCCATTGTGCTTCCCCATGGGACAGGGTTGCCCAAAGGTAGGAGTTAATGCTGCTGGCAGTGCCCAGTTGCACAGGAGACTGAGGAAAAAAGAGGTAGAGATAGTAGGTTATGTCTATGGTAAAAATAAGGGCTTAACAAAGTTGCAGAAAAACATTTATCAGCTAATGTGCCCCACTTTCAAAGATACCAATGTCTCCTCAGGCTGTGAAGGCTAAACATGAAAAAAAACTTGGCAAAATAATTTCAGAGTTGGCTCTGGTTTTCCTAGTTGGGCACTAGACTGGTCAGCAACCCAACCCACTGCTCTTCAAACATGGTAGTTTCTCACAAGCATTTATTCTAAAGAGAAAATGTTGTTCCAAGCCTCCAATTTAAATATACAGAAATCCAGATGGGAGAAGTGTTAATTTGAATTTACGCTTATAACAGCCTGTAGGGGTTAAGGAAAAGGTAGGAAAATAAGCTTGTACCTTTTTTTCTTCTAAATAAATTACATGACCAAGAGTTTGGGGTTTTTAATGCTGTATTCCAAGTGCCATCACTATTTTCAAAAACATATTTAGCTATAAGAGAGTGTTTAGTAAGATTTGTCCCTATTTCAGTGTTAGGAAGGACAAATTATTTTGGTAGCCAAGACAGGTAAGGTAGCCAAGCTTAACCTATGACTATTTCTGCACCTGTCCACTGGAATGTAGCATAATCGATTTCTAACATTATGCATTTTCAATTCCAGAGTGTCAGCACTGGTGGCCAAACCCCTCTCATATGGCTGGTGCCACAAGAGGCAGAGTGATGGCAGGAAAGGACAGAGATGCAGGTGCTCAGGTTATTTAGAACTGCTAGTGGCCTTTGGCCAGGCTATGCTCTTGGAAGACGTCAAAGGTGAGTTGCTCCCAGTCCAGGCACCATCTGCTCTGCTTTTTCCTCCAGCGGAAGTTTAAAGTGTTGAGACCATAAAAAGCTGGTTGTATACCCTGGAGTACTTCAGTGCTGGCTGTGGGAAAACCAGCTGGATATGGACCACCACCAGATAGGCCAGCTCCCTGGATGTGATGTGCTGAAAGGCTGATGGGGCAATCCATGGGTACCAGCAATTGTGGGATGACATTAGGGCCTGTCTCAGCATGCGGCCACCCTGGTCACCCCCAGCAGGGACACACAGACTATGCAGCTCACAGGACAGCAGGACACAGATCCAGGGCGCTCCTGGGAAGGTGGGAAGTAGGTTTGAGCCTGGGTGCTGGGACAGACCAGTGCCTAGCGCAAGACACTGCGAGTCAATATTAAGGATGCCTACAGCACAGACTTACCCACGCTGAAAAACCAGAAGTAGGAAAGCTGAAGTTGGAGTGCTGGGGGCAGGTGCTGCTGAGGCAGCAAGGGACCGAGGGTTTGGGATGGGGCTCCATGGAGAAACACAATGGCTAAACTTAGCAGAGATCTTTCAACCCCAGTGAACCTCTGACATGTTCATGTGAGTCACAACCAGGGAGAGTTGTTCTCATTGCTATTGAGAAATATTATGGGGGAACCTTGTAATTTTTTTTTTTCATTTAGTCACTGGTTTATTTAGCTTTTATTTTGTCACTGTGAATGACAGTAACAGTTCAGCCTGAAAAGTTGATGTAATTGTGAAATATTTTTTCAGCTGTCACAGTTCAAATGCCCCCATGTGTATGCTCTAAAGCAGACTGCCTTAACAGCAGTTTGGCTATACCTAATGCTTTTATATAATCTTTTTGTTTAATTCAATTTTTGAAGTGATATTATGCTAAACATTTCTTAGTGCTTCTTGTTACAAATATCATTTCCACCTCTTGTTTTTTGTAACTGTTTGCAACTTCTATTAAGTCAGAATTTCCAAAAGCAGCAAGCTATGGCAAGTCAAGTATTCGGTCAGGATTTAATAGACATCACTGTGGCCCTCTTTCCTTTGAAGGCTGTTCACCTGTGCCTTTCAGGGATTCACTACAGCAAAGCCGAGCACATCTTCTAATTCACAGACCTTTAAATATTTTCTGTGGAAACTGCAACATATTCTTGAAAAAGTAATGTATGTTACAGAAGCTCTTGCAGTTCTACAGAAGATAATATATGGCTGAACATACTTTTCTCAGTCAACTTTAGATGTATCAATTGAAAACTATTGATGCTTAGTAAGATAGGCTCTGCATTAGGTTAAAGAGGTTCACACAGACCTGTCACTAGCTGAATAAAGAGACTGATGCAAATTTCATCTGAGTAGCACTGTACAGAGTCTGCATCTTTGCAGAGGAATAAGAAGTCTTTGGCAGACTCATACTTATTTAGAAGAAGTTGATAAAGGGGGAGAAAATTCAAAGATAAGTTTGGCAAAGCCTTTGCTAGGGTAATGGGCACAAAGTGCATCCACAGAAGTTTGTAAGGCTGTGGTTTCAGTGTGCTTTAGTGGTCATAGGGGTTCATGGGGTCATCTGACCCTTCTGCCACAGGTGCCCCTGCAGCACTGCATATGACCCCTGGCACAACCAAATGGAGATTGCGATACGAGCATGAATTTTAAAGACTGATTTAGGTTTCTGGCTGACAAGGAGACCCCAACCAATGGTTGGACCAGCCTACCTGACCAGCCCACAGCTGGGAATCAGAGTAATGAAAAGGGCATGCCCCAAAGCCAAATGCTGTGAACCTGCAGCAGCCTGAGCTGCTTCATGCTAACCAAGCATAGTAAATCATCATTCTAGCTCTTAGCCATATCAGATACCACTAGATTACACTTTGGTGAGAGAGACAGAAAGTGCAACTAGGCGTGATCTGCCACTGCCTATTACTATTCTGAACTGGCAGATTTTTAACTCTGGGTTTTTTGGAAGTGAATATAGAGGAAGGCAGACAGTGGAGAGCAGTTTCAGAGAGGTGTAATTGCCTCTGTCCTGGGTGTTTGAGATTAAATCTGGGCAGAGAAACAGTGCTGGCTGCTTTAACTCTCTAGTTGCTGCTCTACTTGGAACTAGGAGGCCTGACACTGTTACTGCCCCAGCCTCTGCCAAAAATACAGAGGCACTGTGGCCAGACCAGCTGCCAGACTGCCACAGTCAAGAGTGCAACACTTTCAAGAAAATTGTCATTTATCTCCATATGTCTTAAATGCTACAGTGGGTCAGGAGCTGCAATCCCACCAGACCATAGTTCAACAAATCTGGTTTTAAGGTTCTTAGTACTAAATCAGAAGTGCTGTGTCTATGGCCCTCAGGTTGTTGGTCAGTAAACTCATGCCGGGGCTCTGATTTCTTCAAAAGACGGCAACAGATTGACTCTGTGCCAGCAGCCTTTACCCTGAGCCAGGTGCGGCCTCCCCACCTGCAGAGGGCTAAACCTCCAATGGGTACATGGACCAACTGGACAGAAATGTGACCACACACTTGAGCTAAACTGGGTCAGAGGAGCACCACGAGTGTTTGAGCAGTGCACAGAACCACCCCTGCTGTGCACAGAGCCCCAGCCCTGGGTGCTGAAGGCAGGCAGCCAGCAGCAATCTGGCCAACCTGCCCCTGCTCATCTGCTGGGGTGGGTTCAATGGGATACAAGAAAAACCAACAGAGGAAGTTTCTACCCTACAGTTTTGGTTTTGTTCCTGGAATGCTGTTTGTTGCCTTCATTGTGCTGATGCAGCTGTTGGTAAGATTGCACTGATCACCAAATGAAAAAATCAAGGTTAAAATCACACTAATTTGGGAGGAGGTAATTATTAGTAGTAGAACTACCCTCAAAGCTTGATTTACAGCCCAGCCTTCCAAATGTTCATACAGACTGAGGGGCAGAGACCTGAGCCATAGGAGTAGGCAGGCAGCCACCAGGGAACTGGAGACTTCATGGTCATTAAAGCCAGTACCTGGTGGAACTGCAATGAGAGTCTTTTCACTGCTTCTTGCAATAGTTATTCTCTACCTGGCACACTGCACTCAGACTGTGGGCCTTTCATGTGATCCAGGACCAGGTTCTTGTACATGCTTCATACTCTTCATCTGAGCTACGTGTACCACTTTTCTCCTCATGGGACAGGATTTTATTGGCTTGCAGATTGCATTCCCTCTAACAACAGATTTCTTGCATGCAAATCAAGAAGTTGAGGGGAAGATAAGGTGATGAATATGCTAAGCAAGGAAAAGCAGTATCATGTTATGGTTATGCTTAAACCACACATTTAAAACAGAAAACAATCAAATATGAATATTACAGAATCAACCCCAGCAGTTCTGCATTGCAACAGGGGAATGAAGATGCACTGTTGTAGAATTTAAAGTTCTATTGAAAATAAGTGATTGTGGCTTAAAAAAAAAATTATTGAAAACAAACAGTTGTGTTCTGTAAATTGTTTATGAAAACATTATTAACATTATGTTATTTCCCATATTTCAAGCATTTCTGCCTTGCTGCAGATTCCTTCTTTAGGATATTGAGGAAGGCATTGTGTTATATGGTCAGGTGGAAGGACACAGGGAGGTGGAAATTTCAAAATAAAACTACAGAAAAGGTTAGAAAAATTCTGACAAGTCAGTAAATAACAGCATATTTGAAGTCACGGGGGTTTAACCCTTTTGTCAGCACAGGGTTTCCACATTTCTCAGTGTCCAGCTCTGAACAACAAATATGTGAATCTGCCCCTTTCTTTATTCATTTCTGTGCCTGTGGATTACAATTCAGCTGGAATATTCCCCCAGATTTGATGGAACTGGTGGTGGTTTGTCTCAATATGTTCCCCTATAAAAAATGGACAGCCATAACCAGAGGATCCCCTGCTGCCCTGCCCTCTGTCTGTTTCCTGCTTCACTGAAACATGTCAGCAAGAGGGAGTGGGCTCTTCTGCAAAGCAACCTTGGTGTGATGCCCTGAGCATCCCCTTTGGGCACCCTTCTGGGGTAGGCTAAGGGAGAGTCAGGCTTGTAAGCAGGGAGAGGGGCAACAGCCTGCTGAGCCCAGGCAGCTCAGTGCATGAATGCAGGCAGCCAGGGACCCGGGCTGAGGGAAGCTGCTGGGCTGTGAGGAGTTAGGTTAAGGCCGAGGGCTGCTTCTGTTCAGCTTGGTGCCTGAACTCCTCCATGGAGCCATGCTGGAAATTATTACTTCCACCTTGCTGATGGGTTTTAGCTGTGGATGTCACCACTTTTTCTCCCACCTTTTCCTTAGCATGCCTTCTTCTCAGCCTTTCAGAATTTCTGAAGAAAAAGAAAAAGAAGGCTGTTAAAATGCAGCTTCCGTTTTGATCTTTCTTTGGTATCAGTGGTTCTCTTCTACACCACCACGTGCCTCATCAGGAAACCAAATTCTTCAATGTCACATGATTTACATGAGTTTTGTATAGTTTTTAGAAATATTTTCTCATTCATTAAAATGAATTCCTGCAATCATAAAATTGCCAAAATGAAATTAGATAAAATGAAACCTACAAAATGTAGCAGCCTGGCCCTCTCTTTCTGTGGCCTCTCAAAGAGAGGTGTGCAAAACAGAGATTATTGCTTTCTCTTTTCTGTTTAATGTTTTCCTCAACAAATGCCTAAATGAAGCTGACTCTCTTCTTGCATTTGGTGACCAATTTAATTTTTTTTTCCCTAGGTGATTCCTATCACATCAAAACTGATAGTAAAACTTGACTTCAGCAGGAGTTTTGTCTCAGTAGGAACTTAAAGGATTTTGGCCACCCTGTGTTGAAACAGAGACTGTAGATGTGCGTGTGTGTGTGTGTGTGCATGCATATTGTGCACACATATATATATGTTTGTGTGTGTGTTTGTGTGTGTACACAAAAATATCTGTGAAAATGCATAATTTCTTGGCTCTCATGCTAACCTTTGTGCTACTGGGTGCTGGGATCTGGATATTCAGTGTGCTTAGCAGCACTTTTTAATGAAGAGGTGTTTTCTCCCTTGGAGCTGTCATTCTCTGCCACATCACAGACTCTTTCAGCCAGAAAAATAATTGGCCACTTTCTCCGGAATCGGGGAGCCCCAGGGACCGGCGGAGTGCTCAGCGAACCGGGACAGCGGCTCACACTGGTGCCCACTGGTGTCCCCCCAGCGGGTGCTGGTGCTGCTCCCCACGCGGGTCCTGCCCTCGGGGGCACCGCCCACCCCGCAGCTCCTCAGTGAGGTCTGGTTGGTGGTGAAATGTGGCAGACCCAAAATCTCAGGAGGAGAAAGGTGAAACAAAATGGACAATTACTTCCAGAGCTGTTCTGCTACCAGATGGAAATGCAGGCTTGCTTTGCTGTTTTTTTCTGAAACCTGTGTAATGGCTGCCTGGTGGGATGGTTTTCCACGTTTGCAGCAGGATTTTTTATTATTTTGCTCAAATGTGGATTTTTAACAGCATTTATTCTACTCAGGGTCTGCCAACATCCACCTTTCATCAAACAGTCCCCGGAGCTGTTAGCGTTCAGAGACAGACAATGCACTAAAAATCCATCCCATAGAACCTCCCACCTACTACATCCCATGTAGAGAAGTGATGAAATTAATGTCCAAGGCTGGATACTAAGAGCACTTGCCTGGCAGGAGCGCGCCAGTGTCCCAGTCCAGCCAATGCCTCAAATGCCAAACACAACACAGCTTAACCTGCTCGGCAAAGTTCCTCTGGTCCGGCTCTGCCACTTCCTAATCACTGCTTAGTGTCCTGAATGATCCTGTTACCGCGGCACAGACTGTGACCCTGTGGCGTCCCACTCTTTTTTCCAAGGGTCGGTGGCTGAAGGAGGAGTGGCCCGTGCTCTGCTCAGCTGGTGGCCGCCATCTGCCCCGGGGGTAAACAGCCCCTGCTCCCGGAGCTTCCTGGGCCGAAGGAAAAGCGTGTCCTTTGCCTTGCTGTGATATCTCACGGGCCGACTGCTTATCTCTGACTCACTCTCACGTGTCATTTAGGAGAAAAGGCTGGAAAGAGACCTGGAGGAGAAGCAGAGGCAGGCTTTCCTCTCAGGATCCGAGGACATCCATCCTGCAGGCAGCAGGAACACAGCCTTAGGAAGACATCCGCAGGATAGACGGGTACAGCCCCTATCATCATCCCGAGGCTGTGTATTTTACCTGCCCTGTTTTCCCCTAGCTATCAAACCCTATGCCTACATATAAGAGAAATTGGAAGATGGAATTTTAGCGTGACTGGGTCTGAATAATGTGTAAACTAGGCAGAAAAGTTGCTGCGATAACATTATGTTTGCCAAGGCCTCACCACCCTGTGGACATCAGGGTCTGACTGCTCACACCAAATTCCTTGCTGCTTTTTAATGGGTCATACTAAAGGACACTGTATTTTAATTAAGATCCTTTCTCCGTTTGTTACATCATTTTCTGCCCTTCAATCCATTGCCGTGGGCAACAAGAAAACCAGGAACTGCCTGAGATGGGAACAGTGGAAAAAGGAAAAATAGTAAAAATAAAACAAACAAACCCCAGAAAAACAGACAAACAAAAAGCAATATGAAAAGAATATGCATTTATTATCTGGTTTAACGGTCTTCTGTGATGTTGCTCATTTGTCTCTTCTCAGCTGTAAACTTCAAATTCTTTAAGCTAAAATTTTCCCCCACTAATGTGCTAGGAATCAATACAGTCACCAGTGCTAGAAAATACAGTGCTCATACTTCACGCTGAACTTCTTTGGAGAGAAGTGGTGCAGGGATTACTCACTTCACATCGTCCTTGTGTCACCGAAATGCAAATTGTGGTGGTTCTGTTGCAAGGGGTGTGGGGTTTTTTGGGTAGCTTCGGAGGTGAAGATGTGGGGTTTTTTGGGTGGCCTCGGGGGTGAAGATGTAGGTCAGATCTTTTTTATTTCTTCGTAATGGAAGGTAATTCCTTCTGCTGTGTATATTCTAAATCTCAGCTGCCAAACAAACAAGACCGAGGAGTGCAATTCTGCAGGACTGGTACCAATGGCAGGAACTCTCCTGTCCGCAGTGAGGAGGTATCTCACCGGGGTGTCCACAGCCGTTTCCTCCTTAGCTAATGTTTTTCTGATGGAAGTTGTTTTGATGGATTCTTTTTTTTTTCTTTTTTTTTTCTTTCGGGCCATTTAAGCAGAGCGGGGGGCCAACCCCGCCCCCCCCGCCCCGCGACTCCCCCGCGCTCCGGCAGGCGCAGGCTCCGCAGGTGTGGGCACCTTTGAAACTGCCGCTCCTGCCAACGGGATTCCCAGCTAAAATTCACGTGGCAAAGAAAGTGCCCATTTGCTTCAATTATTTTCTAACGACTCCGCTCGCTTGTGCCTTTGGTCTTCCCGGTACCCAGATGGGTAATTTTGGAGCTATTTGCGTGCATGCCCTTGTTTTGAAGGCGCAGAGGTCTGTGAGCTCAGGTACTTACAAACGCTTAGTGGGAATTAACAACTGAAAGGGGAGCCCTAAGCACCCCGACCCGGGATCACTGCGGCACCCGGATTTCAAAGTGCCCGGCGCTAATCCGGCCGGATCGCCCGCCGGATCTCGAGCTGGGGATGGGAATGGCGATGGGGATGCGGATGCCATGCCCGCCTGGCCGCCGGGGCTCACTCGCGGGGCCGCAGCGGGTTCTGCCGGGACTCCCCGCGGCAGCTGCGGGGGGCGAGGTGAGACCTGTCGTTCCGCAGGTCAGAAGATTTGGCAGCGATGTTTCGAAAATGGTGAAAAGAGCGGGGACAGAGGCGGAGGCCAGCATGTCCCCTCGTCCCCCGCCACCACCGCCCCCCAGCCTGAAACTGCCTGCGGGGCAGCGTGTGAGGAGCTGGCCTTGGGCAGCGCTCCCGGCCGGGATCGCTCACCGCCAGCCACGGCCCGCCCCGCCCCGCCCCGTCCCGGCGGCTGCAGCCGGCCCTCGCACCGGGGAGCGCCCGGGGGCAGCGGTGCGGGGCTGGACCTGCCCCGCAGACCATGCCACGGACCCCCTGCCCACTTGCGGGGGCACCTTCAGGGTACGGTCCCCCCGTGGTCCCTCCTCCTCTGGGCTCCCCTCCGCCCGGGTCACACGGAGGCAAGGTGCAGACCGGCTCCAAGGGAAAGATGCCCGCTCCATCCCGCCCCCGGTAGCAGTGGGATACTGGTGGGAACCGGGGCGGGCAGCTAGCAAGCCCGAGCCCTCTCTGGGAGGGGAACCCTATAGCTATCTTCTCACCTTCCCAGAGTACATATGTCGTCCCTGTTCTGCTTTCTGCTTATTTTTATAGCCGACTCGCCCGTCACCACAGTTATTTAATATGTGGTTCCCTGCTAGGCCTTGCTATTTGATTGCTGTCACAAATAATACCAGGTGAAATTCCTCATTGTTTCTGCAATTACACTGTAGCCCACTGCTATTCGCTTTTTCAACCCCTCTAGTTAATTGTTTTCCCACTGTACGCCTCATACCAAATGCACAGAGAGCAAACAAAATCCCAAACCTTCCAAAACTCATATTTCTCAGCTATTATGTTATCAGCAGGAAATATTTCATAGCTCTGACATCATAAGCCCTGAGCAGCATGAAGTTTATCAGGGCCTTCACATGATGAAATTGTACTTTTTAAAGCGAGAAAGTAAAAAAGCAGAACATCTTTCTACTGGATTTGAGCTGCTAATTTTAATTACTGTGATTGCTGAATCCAGGTTTTTTAATAGTAATTTCTCATACAAATCAGGAGAAGCAAGCCAAAATTAGCTCTTTAAAACTGTCTGTAACAGAACTGTAAATACAAATAGGATCAAACTGCCCAGATCTATGGCTGTCACACCCATGACATGGATCTTGTTATGTTCTCACATCTCTATTGTGTGACTGTAAGGATGGTTATGGGCACAAATCGATACGTGATTAGGCAATGTTGCTTTAAAACCAGGGAAAAGGTGCTAGGCATCTCTTACTAAACTTACTGAAGGGTGAAAAAGCAAGCATTTCAGAGCTGTTTGGAAATCTCTATGCATAAATAATCATAGAATCGTTTAGGCTGGAAAAGATCTCTAAGATCATGAAGTCCAACTGCCAACCCAGCACTGCCAAGTCCATCACTAAACCGTGTCCCCAAGTGCCACATCTACAGTTGTTTAAACCCCTCCAGGGGTGGTGACTCAACCACTTCCCTGGGCAGCTTGTTCCAGTGCTTGACAGCCCTTCCAGTGATGAGATTATTCCTGATACCCAAACTAAACATCCTCTGCCACAACTTGAGACCATTTCCTCTCATCCTATTGCTTGAGAGAAGAGTCTGACCCCCACCTTGATACAACCACCTTTCAGGCAGCTGTAGAGAGCAGTATGGACCCCTCTGAGCCTCCTTTTCTCCAGGTTAACAACCCCAGCTACCTCATCTGCTCTGCACAAATTTTGCTCCAGACCCTTCACCAGCTTTGTTGCCTTTCTCTGGATTCACTCCAGCCCCTCAATGTCTTTTTTGCAGTGGAGGGCCCAAAACTGTACTCAGGATTTGTGGTGTGGCCTCACCAGTGCTGAGCACAGAGGGACAATCACTGTCCTGGTCCTGCTGGCCACACTATTTCTGATAAAAGCCAGGATGCCACTGGCCACCTGGGAACACTGCTGGCTCCTATTCAGCCAGCAGTTGACCAGCACCCCCAAGTCCTTTTCTGCTCGGCTGCTTTCCATCCTTCAAGCCATTCTTCCCCAAGTCTTCAGTATTCAATAGGGTTGCTGTGACCCAAGTGCAGGCACTTCACCTTGTTGAACCTCACACAGTTTGCCTTGGACCATCGATCCAGGCTGTGCAGATCCCTCTGCAGAGCCTTTCTGCCCCCCAACACATCAACACTCCTGCCCAGCTTGGTGTCATCCATGAACTGGCTATGGGTGCACTTAATCTCCTCATCCAGATCATCAATAAAGGTATTAAACAGGCCTGGCCCCATCACTGATCCCTGGGGAATGCCACTTGTGACCAGCCACCAACTGTCCAACTGTAATTCAAATCACCACCAATCTCTGGGCCTCGCCATCCAGATGATTTTTTACCCAGCTGAGTGTGCACCTGCCCAAGCCATGAGCCATATTAAAAATATGAAATGCTGGTCATGGCTATGGTTGTGATCCTAATTTCAGTCTCTTTCTTTCACTAAGTTTCTAAATTTCCATTTGGAGCAAGGAAAGTCACCTGGAAGCTAATTACAATTTAATACTTTTCCTATCTCCCTTGTTGTAGATTTCCCAATTATTTGTCAAAATGACAAAGATGTTCACTTTACAAAGAGTTACACTTTTTCAAGCACACTTTCTGTTTCCTTCTTTAGCCAATAGGGTACCATTAGCCCAACGACAGAAATTGTTGTGTGGTCTTACCTAGCAAAATTAGCCATTACCAAAAATTTACTTCAAGCATTGACTATGTTCACCCTTGTCTGTCCATACACTGCCATATTTTACTAATTAGGATCAGACTTTGAATATTTTTTACTAACCATTGCATTCCCTTTATTTTAAAATTACAGCTAAAGATTTTTAGGTGTTATTTTTCTTTGAAGAAGGAGAAAGGAAGTGACCAATGAAGTTGCTATGAATACCACTTTATTTTCAAATACTGAGTTGTTTTTTCCAGGTCCTGTTTCATTGACTTCTGTCTGTTCTTTCTGTTTTGTATACCTGGGCTGGAAAGGGCTGTTCTTTACTTTCCCATTTCTGTAAATTAGCCCTACCCTAATTATGGGGTTTATGCCTACATATGGCCATTTTTAAAAAATGTGTATGTCTGTATGCTGCCTTTTCAAAGAAAGTGGCAGCTAAATTGAATCACTACCAAAGGGTAAAATTGCTGTTAATGTGACACCTTTCCTGGTCAATATTAAAGATAATAGTTCTTTGGTTTTGTAGGGCTATTGATTTCCACTATTTAAAGTCCATATATATATGCTTCAACAAGAGCTGACTCTGCTTTTTAACCCTTTTGGGCTCAAGTTTTCCCAGCCTCAGAGTAGATTTTAAGCAACACTTTTTTCTTTGGGACTGTATATGTCTGCACGCTGAAAATCCCACTTGGCATAAACTAGAGTGGATTGATGTTTTTTTGCAGCTATAGCAGGACTTGTTTTCATCAGAAAATAAAGATCATTTTCAGTTAATTCAGTCTCCTAACATTCCCATGAAAGAGATGGCTGTTGACTGCATGTAACAGATGAAAGTCCCTGGTGACTACACTGAAAGGGTGTAGCTGGCTTCTTCATATAAACAGCCCCTCAAGTTCAGTGACAAGCTGAAATGCACAGCCATACTAAAACCTCCTTGATTTTTCTGAGTGCTGTAAGGATTCAACAGCCAGGAAAAGAAAGGTATCAAGAATTTAAAAGTGAAGCACTAATATTTGACTGGCCACATCTGAAGAATCCCAGCTTTAGTGATTTTAAAAATGACATTGAAACATGGTGAAAGGGTGGAAGTCCCATTTAAAAGTGTCTTGCTTCATTTGCCCAGCCTGATACTCTGTGTGTAAGTTGAAGGTGAAAAAACATAAACCAACAGAATAAATTACTGGAAAAATAGAAAGAAAACCTGCAAAATCTCTGCACAAAGTAGACATAATAAAAAGTATTAAAGCCCTTTGGGAACCAGATACTAGTAAATTGAAGAGGACATCCAGAAACTTACGGATAGTTTTTAACCAAAATCAAAGAAAAAAATGACCTCACTGAAACTATACAGATGTAGCATTTTGAAAATACCTGTCAATCCTGCCATGGTGGCAGCAGAACTTCAGGAAAAGAATACAGCAATGAAATAGTGTGACAGGTCATTCCAATAACCAACATTTTTATGGTGCCCATATAGGTTCAGGGGAGTGTATGTGAGTATCCAGATCCATATTTATAAGGATAGAGGTCATATTCAGCTATAAAAGGTGATGTGTGGATTTCCATATGTACATATACATATATGTAAGTGTGTAGCAGCCTGATAGGTTTTATTGTTCCCAGTTTCTCCTCTTAGGCCCTCCTGAGCAGGGTGCTTCAGTTGTACAGTTTCAGTTGCATGAGTGCAAGCAATTTGTAGAAGTGGGGGCTGTTTTGCAATACTCTGATGAAAGAGGAAAGGTCTCAATCCCAGCCCAAAAGCAAAGCATTAAATATTTCAGTCCAGTGTGCCTTTGCTGTAACTTGGGCTGCAGAAAAAAAGCTTTTCTGGAACAGGTTTTTTAGAGACAGAGATGCTCCTGATTTGAATAAACCCTATGAATATATTTGAATAAAACCCAACGAAACAAGATAATCTGTAACCCTTCAAAGACCTATCTTTTCTTTCAAAAACGTTTTCNTTTTTTTTTTTTTTTGTGGTTTAGAGGTTATTTTGGTAGATTTACAAATTTAACTTTCTGCTTCACCAGACTGGTGTTTCTGCGGTGTTATCTTTAAGATAACATCTAAAGGGCGGCGGGACGCATTCAGAAGTCTCCGGTCCCACAGGACTGAAACATCCCGCAACTTCTTGGGGCGATGTTCCCAGCCAGAGCCCTGGCCGGGAACAGAGAGTAAGGGCTCCGGGGCAGAGAGTAAGGACGGACATGGCTTGTAGCGGGCCAGGGGTGCCGGGGCGGGCAATCCCCCGGTTGCCCCCCCGGTTGCCTCCCTGATTCCCAGGGACGATAGATTTGCAGGCGATAGGAATGACAAATACTGGGTACCAAGAATTTGGTAGGTGACTGTGGTAACTTTAAGTTGCGGGATGCGGGAGAGGGAGAATTACAGCTCTTCCCTCAGCGTATAGAGTGAATGAAGAAGCCCCCGAGTTAGCGGGGTTCCCTCCCGCAGTGCTGCTGAAGGTCTCCGGGCAGTCTGCTCCGACTCCCGGGGGGCAGCCCCGACCCCGGCCTCCCCCGCCACCGCCGCCACGGCCCCGGCTCGGCGGGAGCCGCGGAGTACGAGGCAGGGATCGAAGGTGGGCTGCTGTTCTCCCGAGCTGAGCTGAAAATAATCCCAAGTCTGACAAGAATTCATCAATCCTTCGTTCGTTAGGGAGAGCTTCACCCCGGGCGTATTTCGAGCCTAAACGGAAGGGTCTCCCTTTCTCGGGACAGCCACAGTTTTTATGCCCCCCCCTCTCCGGTGCAATCCACAGGAAACCTAAGCAACATCGGAAGCGTGTCTGCCTTGCTCTGATGAACGCAAGATTACCTCAGTTTTTTTGGGGGAAACCCCGCAATAGCCTTGAACTATGCGGCACCCGAAGGAATGTTTGAAATAATGTGACCCTTTCACTCTATAAGATCGTAAAATTAACTCCCTTAAAATCTATATGGTAGGTTCGTAAAATCTCCTTCCGTCCCTGCCCTGGCCCGGGAGAGGCAGAGCCCGAGGGATCGGCTACGGGAGCGCAGCCCCGGGCTGGGGCCGGTCCCCCGAGAGCCGCACCGGGTCTCTCCGGACGCAGAAAGGGGCGCAGCGGCACGGCCTCGGCAGCGCCCGGCAGGATGCTCCTCGGCTTGTTTTGCTTTCAAAGGAGGGCAGCTCGGCCGAGCTCTGCTCCCCTCAGCACCTCGCGGCTCCAGAGACCGGTCCGCTTCGTGCCGGAGCGTCGGACTTCTCCGACACATTTTTGTTGTCTTCTTCGATCGAACGAGATCCACGCAAAAATTGAGGCAAACGTTATCCCGGAGAGAACGTGTGGTTAGGGCTGGGGCTAGTATTTCATTGCCAGCTGAGAGCAGCCTGGCCCAGGCTCCCGCCGCTGTGACCACAGCCGGAGGTGGGCACAACAGGGGCCAGTTCCCCGTCTCTCGGCTCCCACCGGGGTGGGGGTTGAGTCCTGCCCGACCTCTGAGACGCCGCTGCCCGTGCCCGGCCTCGGCCGTCACTCCCGGGCGTGCCCCGCCGCCCGCACCTGCCGGCACCCGGCTTGTGCAGGATGCGCATCCCGGAGGGGCTCCGGCAGCGCCTCGGCCCCGGCTCTCGGCGGTCGCGGGCAGCTGCTCCCCACTGATCTCAGTTGCCCCGATGCGGCGCGGCACGGGCCGAGGCTGTGAGGCGGCCGGCAGAGCTGGGCTGCTCCAGCCCGGCCGGATCCTTCTGTCAGGCAACGACATCCTGGCCGCTCAGCGGGTCCGGTTTAAAATTCAGCCGTGAGGTGGAGGCAGGTGTTTGCAGCGCTCCCTGCTAGATGGCCGGTGGCGGGCAGAGGGCGAGGGGCTGCGGATTTGTAGCTGCAAATCGTTCACGCCAGCTCTGCCCGCTCCACAAAATCACACGGGAATCTACCCCTTCCCAAGCGCTGTACCCTTCCCTTTTGGGGCTAAAGACTCAGGGATTTGGACTGAGAGAAAGCGCCAAACAAATCTGGCACCCGCCTCAATTAAAAATCTGCCTTCCCGGTGGGAGACGCTGAAGGGGAACGCGGGTTGTGAGAAACCGACTGCCGAGTTCCTAAAAACTGGAATTGCGAACCGAACCCGCCGCTTCCCACAGATAAGGTGAAACGTGTTAACCCCATGATAAGGATGCTGCTCAGGGAGCGGAGAGGGAGGAAGGAGCCTGTTGGGCTCAGCAGAGACACGAGCCGAGCTGTTTGAACTGCGAGGCGGCCGGCGGGGAGGTTGCGGGGGGCAGTGTCACCCGCCCCGCCTCAGCGGCCCCGTTGATCGCCGCCCTCCCTACCTGAAGAGTGCTGGCTTTCCCACCCAAACCTTTCCGTTTCGTCCCCATCTCTCGCTCAGCGCCGGGGATTCTTCCTTACGCGCCCGAGCGGTGAGCCGGGAGGACCGGTGCCACCTCAGCAACATGTCTTTTTTTTTGGAAGAGGGGAAGACGGGCCCTCCACCGCAGCCACCGTGAGGTGATATGGGAGCTCCCCGCAGCCCGAGCGACGTTGGGGCACGGAGCGGGCCAGAGCCCTTCGGGTAACCGGCTGCAGGAAGGGGGGCCATGGAAGAGGACGGGACGCACACCGAAGTCACAGGTGACTTGTTCCAATTAGTAGCTGTCTAATTAAATTAGTGTCACGCGGCCTAGCCAATGGGCCGGCGGGGGTGGAGGGCTACGATGAGGCAGCCCGGCGCAAGCCCCTCCCCGGCGGCCCGAGGAGCCCGGCGCGCCGGTATAAATCGCCTCGGCAGAGCCCCGCCAGAGCGCAGCCCTGCGTGACCACAGGTCGGGGTCGGTACAGGATTGAGTGGGAGCTCGCACGCACCGCCCATAGAGGATGCAGCTAGGGGAGCCGCTGCTGACGGCGGCGGGGGCACTGCCGGGCGCCCCTTTCTACCCGCTGGAGGGCGGCGGGCGCGGCGGCGCCGCCGGAGCAGGAGCCGGGACGGGCGCTGCTGGCGGCTCCCGCGGGCCTCCCGGTCCGGGATCGCCGCCGCGCCTCGACCTGGACAAGATGCCCAAGAAGTTTGGGACGGCCTCCACCATCCTGGGCGAGGCGGAGGCGGTCGAGCCGCCCTTCGCCGCCCCCAAGCCGGACGGCCGCAAGGCTACCCCATGCGGGGACGAGGAGCTGCCCACGGCCGCCGCCGCCCGCTACTCCATGG
>VZTZ01027725.1:146569-215798 GCA_013400955.1 Drymodes brunneopygia | reverse complement strand
TTCCACCGGCACCAGACGGAGATGATCATCACCAAGCAGGGCCGGTAAGCAGGCGCAGGGGATGGTGGAAAGGGAGGGAAGTGGTGTGGTGGTCGGGGACGGGGGGGAACGGGGAGGGTGGCATGCCCAGGGGATGCTTCGGTTTGGGTGGCGCCTGCCCGCTCCCCCGGGATGGAGGTGCACGCTCTCTCCGTCTGTGGTGGCCCGGAATTACTTTCCCCACACACGCGACCGGGAGATAAGGCGGGTGTCGGCTGGGGCTTGCCGCTTCGTTCCTTAGTCTCTTTGGTGCCGGGACGGACGGGGCACCCCACGGCCGCCTACAGCATCCGCCGGAGCCTGCGGCCCCTTCCCCGGCCCGCCTCAGCATGCCTTGTGGTTTTCCTCCTTTCCCCAGGAGAATGTTTCCTTTCCTGAGCTTCAACATCACCGGCCTCAACCCCACAGCCCACTACAACGTCTTCGTGGAGGTGGTGCTGGCGGACCCCAACCACTGGCGTTTCCAGGGGGGCAAGTGGGTGACCTGCGGCAAAGCCGACAACAACATGCAAGGTGGGTGCAGGTTCCGGGGGTCTCCTCGCCCCCTTTCCCCGCGGGTCGGTTTCTCGGAAGGGTTCCCGCTTCGCCCCCTCCCCCCGCTTCAGGGTCTTCCTCACACCCGGCATCCTGCTGAGGGACGGAGCCACACTTTTAAGGTCGTCTTGGGACTCTTTGCGAGGCTGTGTGGGAGAGGGGCCATCGGGGAGCCGAGGGGCTGCGCGGGGGCGGAACAAAGCCCCGTGCCCGGCCGGTTTCTCACTGCCTTGTCTTCCCCAGGCAACAAGGTCTACGTTCACCCCGAGTCGCCCAACACCGGGGCTCACTGGATGAGGCAGGAGATTTCTTTCGGAAAGCTGAAGCTAACCAACAATAAAGGTGCTAACAACAACAACGCGCAGGTACGGAGGGGGAGGAAGGCTTGAGGGGTTCTTAGTGGCTCTTAGGGGGAATCCCTGGGGTTTTGGGGCTTTTACAACATTTCATCAAGCAGCTAGATCACTGTGCTCGTGATTCGTTTCCTTCTTGAACCGGGTCATAAAGCTTGTTTTCTTTGTTTCTCCGTATGAATAGTTGCAAATGTTGGAACTTGATGTGCGAATTTCTTTTGTTTTAGCCAATATATTGATCCATGGAGTTGCTCAAAAAGTGGGAGGGTAGCTGATGGCTCTTAGTAAAACATCTGCAAGCTGTGAGTCATCTCCTGATAACAGTTAAAAGTGCTCCTTTTCTAAACCAAGAGATTACAATTTACAGGAAGAAAATATCATGCTGAAAAATAGGTCTTTTAATGTTAGATGTAGTTTGTCTAAAAATATTGTCTCTTTCATTGGTTTCTTTTAGATGATAGTACTTCAGTCCCTACACAAGTACCAGCCCCGACTTCACATTGTGGAAGTGACTGAAGATGGTGTTGAGGATCTGAATGATTCCACCAAGACTCAAACATTTATTTTCCCTGAAACACAGTTCATAGCAGTTACAGCATATCAAAACACTGATGTAAGTATGGATCAATAAAATCGCAGTTAAGAATAAAATTGCTTTGTGGGTTCAGTATATCATCTTAATATATTCTGCTTTCACTTTTAGATTACACAGCTCAAAATTGACCATAATCCTTTTGCAAAAGGCTTCAGAGACAACTATGACTCGTAAGTACACCTCTGTCTTATTTTGCAGTTGTGTCAGTCTGGGAGGCATGATTCTGGCCTGAAAGGTTTGTGGAAGGATTTTTCTTTAGACACCAATTCAGTTATTCAGCAGCAGTACTACTTCTACTGGCCATTTTTCTGCTGTCACAATCTCTGAATAGTGTATTGTCTAGATGACCTATCCTTCTGCAGGCTTCTGAATTTTGGTAGAAAACTTGTGCTGGCAGAACCTAACTGGCCTGCAGATTTGGGAGCAATGTATTGGGTATCTCCACAGGACAGGCAGCTGCTTTAAATTGTCAGCTGAAGACTTGCCTGATAGTCACTTTCTGGCTTCACTTGTGCTATTGCTTGTAGGAGTAATAGAAAATTTACACTGGTCTAGGAACAAAGCCTACTAAATCAGATTAAAACAACAGTATTAAAACATAACTACAATTAAATGTAGTTATGATTCTAATGAAGAAATAACTGGTTTCTTCGTGTTTGTGTTGTGTTACTGTCATACTGTAATTGTGCAGAAAAGCACTCAGTATTTTTCTTTTATGTTGTAGAATGTACACAGCGTCCGAAAATGACAGATTAACTCCATCTCCCACGGATTCTCCTAGATCCCACCAGATCGTCCCCGGTGCCCGATACAGTATGCAGCCATTCTTCCAGGAACAGTTTGTCAACAACCTGCCCCCGGCCAGGTTTTACAACGGTGAGAGAACCGTACCTCAGACGAACGGGCTGCTGTCCCCGCAGCAGAACGAGGAGGTGGCCAGCCCTCCTCAGCGCTGGTTTGTGACACCCGTGCAGCAGCCCAGCGCCAACAAACTCGACATGAACTCCTATGAGACAGAGTATTCTCACAGCACCTTGCTCCCTTACGGCATTAAATCCCTCCCCCTTCAGACATCCCACGCTCTGGGATACTACCCCGACCCAACATTTCCCTCCATGGCAGGCTGGGGGAGCAGGGGCTCTTACCAGCGGAAAATGACTACAGGACTAACTTGGACCTCACGAACGAGTCCTCCGGGATTCACTGAAGACCAGCTTTCCAAGGACAAGGTGAAAGAAGAAATTGGCTCATCCTGGATAGAGACTCCACCCTCTATAAAGTCTCTAGATTCGAATGATTCCGGAGTCTACACAGGTGCTTGTAAGAGAAGACGGCTTTCCCCTAGCACTTCCAGCAATGAAAATTCCCCGACAATGAAATGTGAGGACATTAATGCTGAGGACTATAGCAAAGACACTTCGAAAGGCATGGGCTACTACGCGTTCTATAGTAGTTCTTAAAGCATCTTTTTTATTCCAATTGGCTAATTTTATTTTTTTCAGGGTGGCCTTGGGTTTTTTTGCATTACAATTGCCAAAAAGACTCTTGCCTTCCACCTTGAGCTGTTGTGTGCAATTCTAAAGAAGGTGCCAAAGCTTTTTGACTGTTGCAGGTAATAAAGTAGGGAAAGAGCAAATGATGGGAGAATTCTTCCCCTTGTTTAGAAGGAACCATATGCAGAAGCTGTGTAAGGAGGGCTCTAGTGTCTAAATATGTGGCATATTTCTTGGAGACACTAAAGTGTGCAGTTTGGGTTTGCTCAGATCAAATCTATGCACTCCTGAGCAAGGATCTGGGGTGGGATCCCAAATTTAATTTTCTTCCCTGCTTGATAAAAGGGATCTGGGTTGCAGGGAGCTGCACAAATGCTATGTTCTGCTTTAGTCTGAGTTGTTTTTTTCAACCCATCCACAACACAGTTGGCTGAGTTGGATATTGCTCAGCTACAGCTTTTCTTTTTGGCAGAAAATGCCAAAATAAGGCCTGCTTGCCAGGCAGGATTTTGACTTGAAGGTCTTGTCGCCAACAACGGGATTACAATGACCAAATCTAACTTTTCCTTAGCTTAGAACTTGCATTAAAAAAAACCCTGCCTCCATCCCAAAAGCCTAACCTTTATTGAGGTGGCCAAAAACAAAATGTACAGTTGTGTTTTGTCTAGGTACATTGTAGAATATTGTGGAATAATGTATAAATAGTTGACCTATAGCTGTTCAGTTGGAAGCACATCCGCTGGTGTTTTGAAGTTCAAAAGGCATTTTCTTGGTTAATCAAACTTAGCATATGAAGCATTGCAAAAGGAGATTTCTATTTATGTGGACGTAAAGTGACTTTTTCAGCTGCCCTGTATGAAACTGGAAGTGATGTAACTTTACTCATTCTTGCCTATACTTTCAGCCATTTTAAACTGATCGGCCCCCGAGCACTGGCCCACAAACGTTTTCCCCTCCCAAGAAACTTGTTTCTGTTTTGTTTTTTATGTACATAGTAATAATTTTTAATAAATGTGGTGGTGCCAGGGATAAGAGGGGATGGCTCTGCCTCATTTTTGCCTCTACTGGGTGTCCTAAAATGGGAGGGAGGGATCACAATCCTAGGGGTTGAGTTTTCTCTAAATCTAACCATCCTTTCCAAATGCTGACACTTTCTGTTGCACTCTGTGTCTGGGTTTTTTTTTTTTTCTTTATTTTTTTTAAAAGTCTCTTGGCTCTTGCTTTGCCACCATTTTCCTATGCATCTTCTGCACAAGCCGGGAGGCCCCTAGCTCGCTCCAAAATACGATGTTGCCCTGTCCCCTGCTCCCCGACTCTGCGATAGGCGCGGGGCGAGCTCGGCCCTGGCGGCGAATTACGAACCGGGGCTGCCTCCGCACGCAGCCCCCCTCTCAACCCTACCGCTTCCCGGAACAAGACAAGAAATTCCCCTGCCCGCTTATCTGGGGGGAAAGCTCCTGGCAGAGCGATTGCAGCCCGGCTCCCGCGGCAGCGGGACCTTTCCTGAGGATATGCAGGCAGTAATGGGATTAAGCTGTTAACGATTCCCGGCTGCAAACAAAATAAACCCAGGGCTCAGGCCCGGGCTGTCCCCGGTGGAGGTGTCGCTATCGGGGGGCACTGGCAGGGGCTCCCCTTCCTCCGGAGCGGGACGCGGCGGGGATCCGAGGAGATTTCGATCAGTGCTTCGCTTCTTGGGGCGAGGCTCCAGCTCCTATTCTGCGCGCTGGCAAGCAAAACAAGTCGGTGTCCTGTCAGCTCTGCTCTTCCTCTGCACAAGGACCCCATCAGGAACAGAAGGGGGACTTGCGGTAATTTTTAAGATACTAGGGACCAAGCATATCCAAATTTTTTAACTCTTTTTTTTTTTGGTTTTTGTTTGTTTGTTTGTTTTGTTTTGTTTTGTTTTTTTTCCCCAGCGGGGTCATCCCCTCCCGGAAAAGCCCCCAGGCAGGGCTGTCCCCCGTCCCCAGCCGGGGGTGCGGGGACATGCCGGCCGTCCCCACCCGCCCTGCAAACACCGATTACACAGCGCGATTCCGCCGCGCTGTGCTATTAAAAGCTGTATATTTTTGCACCGCGCGGTGAAAAAAGAACTTTAATACTTGTGAAAAGTCCTCACACTGTTTAATAGAAACGTAAGTGCCTGGCTGGCCCCAATTAACACCTTGTGATTATAATGCATTCCTAAAATGGGGTGTCAGACGCCAAATTGTGAATAAAGGTATCTAATTAATCTTCATAGGATGACACTGATAAACAACGCCAGATTTAAATAAAGATCAAGGAACTGAATGCTTTTTATTTGTTTACATTAACACAAAATAAAGTTAACTACCCTTGCACTTTGCTTCGTAATGTGATTTACTGCCACAAACAACGGGCTGCGGGCGGAGAGCCCCGCCTCGCCTCGGCGGGCTTTTTATCGCGGCTTTGGAGGGAGGGGGACAGCCCGAGGGTGAGCGTCCCATCCCCCGCAGCCCCCGTGGGAGGCGGCCGTGTGCCGGGAAACGCGAGGCTGGAAGGGAGCGCGCTCCGTCCCCGCCGCTTTCGACGCTCTCGCATGAAAATTGCGTGAGTTCGAAACGTGAGCTGGACGGGCACGGCGGATCTAGAGCGAAATAAATAAATAATTGTTTACACCACTGCGGTGGTGTGCGGAGGGAGATGGAGTATGAGCCCTGCCCGATGAAGAGGGAAAACTTCATTCTGGGTCAGGAAGAACCCGAACCTCCGCGGCTGCCGAACTCGGGGGCTCGGCTCCTTCCCCCCGGCCATCCCGTGGAGCCGGGACACGCACCCCGGGGGCGTTCCCCGCGAGTTAGCAGTTCCCTGGGATATTCCCTCACATGAACCGAGGCAGCTGTTCGGTGTCTGGGTGCGCAGCGCTGATTCCTAAATACCACGAGCGTCTGGGGGGGCAATAGAGGCAGCGGAGGCGGGTTCGTCCGAAGGATTGAGGCTATTTCTCGCCGAAGATTCTGGTATTTTGGGGTTGTTCTCGTTAAAGCAGACCTGGCATGTCGGGAACAACCCTCTGGTTTTTTTTTTTTTCCTCCAACGAAACCTCATCCCTCTCTGCTTGCCCTAAATCGTACCGCCGTCGCTTCACACCCGGGGGGAGAAACGAAACGAGCCCGAAACTCTTTCTTCCGACGGCACCACCCCGACCCTCTCTGGAGAAAGGGCTCCTTCCTCCTCGGGGCGGCCACCCCAGCGCTCCGGGGAGGAAGGAGCAGATATTTTTTGGTGTGTTTTCTCTTCGAGTAATGCAACGGGGTTTTACTTTCGGTCTGAATTTCCGCTCCCACCTTCCTCAACGCCGCCTTTTTAACACCTGCCCGCTTGTTGCCACCTCCTCTTCTCTGAGGGGAGCGCGGCGTTAATGCAGGGGGGCTTTCCCGGGAAAGGGTAGTTTTACAGCCCCCCCTCAGGGTCACGTTTAGAGGCCGCGGCCGCCGGAGTGGGAACAGGCCCCCGATGGCTCCTGCGGTACCACTACGCTTCAGAAATTCCCTTTTCCAACGGGAATATCGGCCAGGAGTGCCGGGGGAGGCGGCGGTGGACAGCTGTGGGGTCTCGGCTCTGGGTACAAAGTGGAGGCGAGGGGAATGAGGCGAGGGAGACGGGGCCCGCCGGCAGTTCTCTCATGCCCATCCACCACATAAAATAGTGACTTGCATTATTACTATTACTATTATTATTATTATTATTGATTTTTTCACTAGCCTACATTTTTTTATACATTCAATACATTCAAGCCCAATTCCCCAGCCCCCTGAGCTCCATAGCCCACTCCTCCCTTTCCCCAGATCTCCATAGCCGTGTTCATAATAATATGAGTATGGCTAATATAAATATTAATGTAATCCTTATTGGAAGGATTTTAGTGCTTCCTGGGTATCACAAATATGTAATCCAGGGGAGAATGACATTAGCCTGAAAGTGCGGAGTGCAAAGTATGATTTGAATAAAAAGATAGGGTGGTATCTAATATTTCCTTTAGGGAGTACTATACTCTGAGCTGTCACAACCGATTGTGTAAATGGAAGAGACTGAGGGATGTGATCCTAATCATATTGATGAAACATTCATCTGAAAGACCTAGTGCAACCAGAAGGGACTCACTAGGAATATAATTAAATCCTAATCTGGGGAGGGGGAATCCTCTGCAGGCTTTCCTCTAACCTGCTGCCCTCTCCCCCATTTTCATTCCAGAGTCAGATAAAATGCAGAAGAGGAAGGAGAAATACAGGAGAGATGGAGTACTTGTGGTTTGCCTGCCCTGAAGGACTGCATAAACACAGGGAGTGCTGGGTGGAAAGGGGGTAAATCTGCAGTTCTGCTCCTGGTGAGCAAAAATAAAGGCCTCACTTCAGTCACAGGGAAACTACCTGCCTGCAGAGGGTTTCCACCTGTGAGTGGTGTTAATCAGGTGCAGGAAGTCTCTGTTTCTGGAGGAAGAGTCCCTCTCCCACCCAGGCTTTGACTGTTAGCACAATTCCAAACTGCAGAGCAAAACTGATTTTCCTGTCTGTTGTGTGCTATTTAGTTTTCATCTGCAGCAGGGAACTGTTTCCTTGCTGATGTTTACTAGCAAAGGGGTTAATTTCCAACCTGCTTTGATCAGTGCCCCTCAAAAGATGATCTGAGAAGATGGCTGGGACAGGGCTTCAGATGGTGTGGTTCCTGTAATAGCACTAAACCCCAGCTGACTGCTCTTCATCCATCTTGCTTTTGGGGAAGGCATTGAGCAGGTGAGTTTTCCTAGTGTGTGACACCTTTTGGTTTATACCACTAAAATGAATTAAAATAATGAATATCTGAATTCATATAATGATGTTTAAGGGCTGAAAAGCAGCCTGTATTCTTCATCCTCTCACTGTTTAAAGCCAGACTTGTTTGAGTGTTTAAGACCCAAATCTGATCAGGTGTTTTTAGAGCTTTTTCGAAGTCACTTGTCTTTTATCATCAAGCTCAGGCAAAAAAACAAAGTGATTTTCTTCTTCTTGGAGTGGCCTCCACAGAAAGAAAGGCCCCCCCCTAAAAAAGTTCAGTTCTCTTTCTGTGGGGCATGATGTCTGTAGAGGAGGAAAGGATGTGTGGAGTGGGACATCCATTAACAAATCTGTATTAGGAGCTCCACGTACGTCCGTATTCTCTTCTGCTGAAGTGTGAGCTCTGCAGTTTTACTGGTTTATAGAAGGACTCTTGTGGATGAAGTAGGCACTGCTAACATAGGTACCCCATCAAGTAGTATCATTTTAGCAGGTTTGAGAGTGAAACTTCACGTTAGGGTTCCTGTGTACTGTGACTTTCTATGGCAGTAGGAGGGCAAAGGGGCCTGTTCTGTTACGGTCCCCGCTGTTCTTAGAGCAGGGTTAGGTTTCTGTGGTGTGGGTAGGGCACCAATCCTTAAACTTCATGGAGTAGTTATAATTCCGTTTGAACACAAAGCAATGCAGTCTTTGTAAATTGCTTGGCATAGTTGCAAGCTTCTTTTGAGGTACAAAACAACCTTTTTAGGAAACAAAATGGTTTGGTAACATATTAGACTGTGCTTGTTTTTAATGGTAAGTTCTTGATAACAGAGATTTTATTGTTTTCCTCTCCTGCCTTCCCATGCCAAGTAGGAATAATTATAACATGTCATTCCTGCCCTAATGAAGGTATGATTTGAGCAAGGGGACCTCTTAAAATGGCACTGCAGAGGACATGCCAATGCAAAGGTGACTTCTCAGGAGCTATTCTCAACAGCACGTAAATTTTATCCCATCTCTTACTCCAGATAGGACAGACAAAGCCTCACCTGTGGAGCCTGGTATCTTGATTAGCTTATTTTCCATTAACTTTGTGTTGTATATTGCAAGATTATGGTTAACCCAGCTCTTCTGTTACTTCTTTCAACGAAGGCAGGATTCAGCTCTGCTGCCTTTGCATTGCAGCTCCTTTGCAGCATTATTTGAGAGGAACTGTCAGGTAAATTTCTTGTTTTGAGGGGAAATATCTTTGATCCAGAAAAAAAATTTTGGCAAAATCTGTGACATTTGAGTGGTCTTACCCAGAAGAAAAATTAAGTTCCTAAAGTTTGTGTTAGTAATGATCCTGAATGGCAGATAAATCTGCAGTGTAAAGTTGTTTCAAATATACAACATGTTTCTCTAATTCACCTGCTTAAATTATATGTGCATAACAAAACTCTGGAAATGCCTGCTGGCAGGATAAGGTAGAGAACAATGGGGTTATTTTGCAGTCACATCAATTCTCTACTTCACTGTGCAGCAGCAAAAATGCTGGCAGTGAGCAGAAAGAAGAAATGGAGCAGAATATAAGAATGAAAAACTTCCATATTCCCACCAGGAGTGCTGGTGACTGCTTTAAGCAGTTTAAGCAGCAGTACTTGTGAATCTTTTTTTTTTTCCCACTCCCTACCACCCCTCACCACACAATCACAGCACACAACAGCAAATGTGTGGATGGTGACCTGGCCAGTTTAGACATTGATCTTCAAAAACATTTAAGCAGGCTGGTATAAACATTCTTGTCTGGAAAATAGTGAGAGGACTTTTGGATTGGGTGGACATGCCATGGTGGTATAATCAGTATTTAGGTAGCTATGGGCATATGGTGAAAAGCAGGTTTACAGCACCTCTTGTAGCCCAAAACAGCTGTCCATAGGCGTGCACTTGTTCCACTGTTTACTTCATGGTCCCTTGCCTGTGGTTAGGTGTTTCTAGGACTTTCCTTATTCCAACCAGGGGAAGAGAAAGGTTTTCCCATAGGTACCAGCACACATGAGCTCCCTGTTTTTACTGTACCACAAAAGGCTTAATCATTGCATGGTATAATGGAACATGGGTAATAGCCAGAATGGGGTTTCTGCTCCTAAAAACTGTGATTATCATGTGGTTTTAGTTCTTCTTTCTGACATTCTCATTCACTGAGAAACCTTAGAGGAAGTGCCATTCATTCCCCTGGAAATGGGCTGAGGTATTAGGAGTTTCAGGGCAGTGTCTCCTGGAGGTGGAGGAAGGATGCTCTGTGGCAGGCTGCTTTTCATTTCACATTTGGCGTGGAACAAGGGGTGTGTTTGGCTCTGGCACACTACACAAGAAATGAACAAGCAAAAAATAGTGGAGTATTTCACCACAGACTTAAAAAATAAATCCCACAACCATTGATAGGATTATTCTGAACTGTGAGGTGATGACTGACTTCTGCTCGATTGGATTGTGGATAGTTTTGGTAAGTGGTTAAGGTGTCTCCATCTGCTCTGATTGTTAGGGAAGCATGAAGGATACAAAATGAGACACAATGCCCTTTTAATGTTTCTCAACCTTCCCTGGGAGTGGAGATTTAAAAAAAAAAAAAAAAAAAAAAAGCCTACTCTAGGACTGGAGATTTAAAAAAACCCAAACCACAGATCCATTTTTTTGTTGGTGGGGTGTTCTCCAAACCAGGAGGTACAGGGAGAGGAAAAGCAGCAGGAAACGAGGCAAATTGGGTTCCTCCACCCACATCCATCAGGCTTAATCTGCATCGTTCTCCACGCTGATATTTCATATTGTTCTGCTGAGAGGTGCTAATGGCTGCCCATCGTGTTTAAAGATCACCGATGTATCGAGTGAAGAACACTACAGATAAATTTAAAGATTGACCATAACCACACCTAGAAAAAATCCTGATGGACAATAAATAGATTAACTCTCTTTTGTCTTACAGTGTCCTCTCTTATAACAGCTAAAGAGCTTAATAGGCCAAAGTTATCAAGTATGGCATTAAAACAAAAAGTTCTCTTATGTCTTTACTGAAGAGGAAGAGTGAATCTATGGGAGGGGGATTGAGTTTGTTTATGGTTCCACTTATTGTGAGAAAGAAATACGAACCCATCTGTCTGTAGTCTTTCCTTTTTAGGCTTGGCTTGCAGGTCCACTTCTTACCTTGCACCAGCTGTGGGGCTCATCAGTATCACTGTAAATCGGTTCCTTTAGCAGACTTGGCAGAAAACACATCCAGGAGAAAAGGACAATTGCATTCTGTCACGTTCTCGAGTTGGGTCAGCTCACCTAAGGCCCAGCAAGAGCAGAGGCAGTGCAGAGGAGAGGGCAGGATTTGGTTTTGGATTAACCTTACGTTGACTTATTTTGTGATATTGTGAATCATGAAATTGCAGCTTTATTATTCAAAAAGATAAAATTTTCACCTTCAGATTAAACGGTGTTTCCCCAGGCTGTTGGGATAAATGTTGCATGCTTTCCATTCCTTTTGAGCGTCCAAAAAGGCCAAAGTCCCTGGGAGAGAATTGCAAAGTCACTCACTGTGCCATGGCTGTAGGAAATGTGGGCATCAGATAGGAAGAGATGGCAGGGAACACAGTAATGCAGATATTGCTTGAATGTGTGACTTTTCTTGTGCAGGCTGGTGACCCTGCAATATCATCCAAATTTAACTGCTATTAATGAGTGTCCTGGGGCTAATTTGGGAACAAGGAGCTATACACTGAGTTAACAACTTTTGTATCAGGCTCTGAAAGTGGAAAATATTTCCTTTATCTTTGTGAGGAAGCTACAATTTGAGAAAGCTAAAAACCAGTGTATGAGTAGCAGGCTGTGCTAATTTGAAAAACTAGAACTTCATTATTATGGACTGGCTGATTAAGACATGGTCCATATTGTGCTGCATAAGGAAACACCATGTTTGCTGTCGTCTCACAGGAGATTTGGAAATTCCACCCAACAGTAATTGAGGAGGGAAAGAGAGGAGTGCAGAATTGTGTGGTGGCCATTGTCCAGACACAGCTAGTTAAAGTGGCTAACACAAATCTTCGTCTTATTTCAAAAAGATGATGCATGCAGTCAGGAACATAGGGCTGTAATTCTTCAGTCTTAAAAAGAACAAAAAGCAGTAAACATCCTTGGTTCTTGGTTCCTGACTTGGTCTTGCAGAACTGCTGATTCAGGAAATGACACACATACCTCATCCTTCTGTTTGAACTCAGGAGTTATGTGCCCCCTGTTCATCCCTGCTGGCCTTTCACCATGCTTTTTGACTTCCTGCATGCAGCAATGGGCTGTCTCACACTTCGAGGTGGTTGCTCTTGAAGACCAGCCAGCTCTCACAGGCTTTCCTTTTCCCTTCCTCAGCAGTCTTCCCTGAGATCCTTACCAAGAAAATCCCTGAACTAAGCTGAATTCTGCTCACCTGAAGTGCCAGTCTGTAACTGTATTATTGGTCTTTCTCACTTCTCAGAGCTTTAATCACAATCTTATGGCTGCCCTTTACATCTCATTCTAAGAAGTCCAGAAGATTCATCAGACATGTGCACAAAGAAATTACCATCAACACAGACTGCAGGTGTGGATTGTCTCTGCCCAGATGCATTACCCCATCTGTAGATATCAGGATGGTTCTCATCCTGAGTACCAGTGGAGACCAGAGCTCGGGAGAACCAGCTCATGGAGCTTCCTTCAGCTTTCAAACAAAGGCTCCTCCTACTTCCCCTCTTGGTCAGGAGGTCTGTAGCAGGCCCCTAGTAGAAAGTCATCAGCTGGACTGTTCTCTGATCCTTACCCATCTCTGGACTCACTTGTCACTTGTTCAAAGCAAAGCAGTGTGTCTTGCAGCCACCCCATTGCATGGACTCTAGGTCATCCATATTCCTCACCTTCCCAGTGTGTTTTATCTCAAGAGCCTGTATGCATGCTTAGCAACAATCCAGCCATGTGAGCTATCCCACTGTGATTCTGTAATCCCTGTGAGATGCCACCAAGCAATCTCCTTTTTACATCTGTTTTCAGACTGCAGGTACTTTCTTTAGGTTCCTCTGGGATTTTTTGCCACAGTCCCTGGGATTTCAGATCCTCAGGGGTGAGTGCTGCTTTTTGGAGCTGCCTTTTTCTCACTCTTTCTATCTCCCCCTGAGTGTCCACCCCTCTTTCAACAGTGCCTTGTTCTTGTCTCTTTTATCAAGCAAATGGGAGTCCTAAATGCCTTTTCATTTCTCACTGCACTGGTTTGGCTGGAGTGTAGGAGCTGGATGCTCCAGCAGCCCTTGAGCTTGATACTGCTCTGAGCCCCTGTCTGGGGTGTCAAGCCTCAGCACTGCATCACCTCGAGTTCCCTGGGAACTTCCTTTTCTGGAGGCAGTGGTAGATCTTGCATGGATGTCCTCTGAATCAGGGTAGTGGTGTTAGGGCGCTTCTGCTGACTGGTGTAGGGACCCAGTTGTGTCTGCTCAGCAGCATCCTGCACAGGGATAGAGCCTGGATCAGCAGGTTTGAAACTGATGGGGTGGTTCAGTAGCAGAAAAAGGGAGGCCTGACTCTGGTAGGTGTACAAGGAAAAGAGGAAACTTGGAGGCCTGGATCAGCACTGAAGGGAACACCAGGCATGCACTACTGAGCATTGGGAGCAGAGCAGAGGAAGGTACAGGAAGAAGATCTGAGCTGGCTGAGGAAGGTCAGTTGCAGGGCCAGGGTGAAGATGTGATAATTATCAAACAAAACCTGCTGAAGGAATGGAGCTGGAGCTTGTCCAAACAAGGGCAACAAAGCTGGTGAAGGGCCTGGAGCACAAGCCTTGTGAGGAGCAGCTGAGGGGGGTGGGGCTGTTTAACCTTGAGAAAACGAGGCTCAGGGAGACCGTATTGTTCTCTACAACTGCCTGAAAGGAGATTGTAGTCAGGTGTGGGGAGGGTCAATCTCTTGTCCCACATAATGGGCAATAGCACAAGAGGAAGTTTAGTTTGGATATTAGGAAAAATATCTTTGCTGAGTGGTCAGGCATTGGAACAGGCTGCCCAGGGGAAATGGTGGAATCACTGTCCCTGGAGGTGCTCAGCAAATGTGTAAACATGGCACTTGGGGATATTATTTAGTGGTGGACATGGCAGTGCATGGTTAATACTTGGACCTCATGATCATGGAACCTTTTTCCAACCACCCTCCAGGATTCTTATGTACCTTTCAAGACTTAGCTGAAGAGTTTTCACCAAGAAAAACTACTTCATGGAAACTTAGTGATTTATGTCATGTGATTCTCTCACCTTTTTTAATCTGATGTTAAATACCCTACAACCAGACTTACCATTTTTTGGAACTATGTCTATAAACACTGTATTTCCATTTTAAAGGAGAAGCATTGGTAACTGCTAGGAAGTCATGCTTAACCCTCAGTCACAGAATTGTCACTGTCTCCTGCTGTGTTTGATGCAGTATGAAGTTTGAATGCTACTATCATTATTGATAAGCAAAACACACCTTCAGTTTCTACTTTGCAACTACATAGAAAACTCATAGAATGTCATAAATTATTACAGCCTCACCATCAGTTGTATTATGATATAGTATCAGAAAATTAGTATCAAGAAAAAATTAGTATCTTCTTGAACCAATGCTTTAAATTGCTGAAAAGAGTCAAAATTCTAATTTGAGGTGTCAATCTTTCAGGTAAATAAGTGTATTTATTGTATTACCTGTACTGAAAATATCACTGAAGTTTCTATGCAGTAGCCTGCTGCAACAGTTGCTCCAAAATCCCATGTTGTGTAATGAATAAGGCGGGAGTTCTGCTTTCTTTTAAACTGAAACATTCTGGTATCATGTTGGAATACAATAACCTTTCTTATGGGATTAAACTGGCTGAATTTAAACAGACGGTTTTCACTCAGATTTTTTTTCCAGAAGTGTCTGAGATGCTTCACATCAAGTAACTTTAAATGTTTTGTATCATTGTAGATTTTTTTGAGGCAGAGTCTCATTTTATGACCTCAGCCTACAACTGTAAAAGGATATTCATCTTGCTGCCGTCTGACAACACTCATGAGGAAATAGTATTTGGGCTTCACTGCTGTTTATTAAGAACAGCATTAAATCAGAGCAAAACTTTCACTGAAATGGATCGGTAGGAGCTGGGTCGTTGGTTCCTGTAGTCTGCTTTCCGTGTAATATTCTGATACTTTTGACCACTTCTATCTCAAATGAGAAATTCCCTGTTTGTTTCTTGTGCAGTCCTGTGCAGTCTGTTGCTTTTTTGTGTGGATCACACAAAATCATTGAGCTGCTGAACTCTGAAGTTGGTTCATGCTTTTCTCAGAGTTCTTTCCGAGTAAGTCAGGTATCTTCCCTGCCTGAGCTCCTGAGGAAAAGTTGGACTTAAATCCCTAGGGAAGAGTCGGGTCTGCAGAGGGTATAGTGTGCTGGGCACTGAAAAAAAGAACTGACTGCAGCAAAAATCAAGTGCCCAGCACTTCCCAGGAACAGTCCCTTGAGCTGTAGCTTTTACATGCCAAATTGGAGCTTCTTGCTTATTTCCAGGAAATCAAGTCCAGTTCTGTGGCATGAAGCCCAGCACAGAGTCACATCAGGAAGAATTGGGAAGGAGTTGCATGTGGATCCTCTTTTCTAATGCAGGGTCTTAGTCCCCACTACATCCCATTTGTGCATATCTGCCCTGAAGCTGACTTCCTTTCGGCACTTGAGCTGGACACTTCCAGACCCATCAGGAGCCACTCCACCTGTGCATGGTGCTTCTCACTGCTGCAGAGGTTTTATCTTACTTTGTTTTGAGTTCTACTCTGTAAAGTGATATTAACAATCTCCAAATTGTGTAGCTGTTCCTAAAGTGTAAGAATTACCATGTCAATTAAAGCAGGATATCTGTAGGGACAGCCCTCCTACAGGAGCAAGACCTCCCCAGCGTGGAGGAAGGTTCCAGGTATCAGCCTTGAGGGATGTGCTTGACTTCCATAAACATAATAATCTCTGTTTCCAGCATCAATGCAGTAACTCATAACTCAAGGTTTACAGACCTGTTTTCTGGGCTTGCAACTCTCCAGCACACCTGATTGCAAATGTAACACTTGCCACAGCAAATGGGGTTTGTTTTTGTGGTTGTGGACCATCTAGCACACTCCTAAACATGCAAAGGGCGTGTACCTGCATGATGATCTAGCATGCAGTCCTTCACATGCAGCTTGGAAAAGGCAAAGGAGTGTGGTTAGGAGAAAGATAAAGTAGGATACAAGTAGGAAAACTTTTCCTGTAGAAGTAGGAATGTTTCTGGAGTTGCTGGCTGAACTCAGAGGCTTTCCAAAGGTAGGGTGCCTTCAGACTAGCTACGAGAGACAGGGTCACAAAGGCCTAGATATGTCAGCCTCCACATTGATAAGTAGTACTTACCAGTATAAGAAGTCTCACTGAATGCTTCTTATTCATGTATCACTATTGAAGTTAACGTGAATTTGGCCCTAGGTCAGTAACACAAAATTGTAGCTCTTTAAAATGGATCTGAACAGAGAGGTATGGTCCAGTGCTGCACTGAGGATTGTTGGTTTGAGGGGATTTGGGGTTTTAGCTCTGGCAGGTTTTCTTTAGCCGTGGGGGATAGTTGGTGGAAAAGCAACATGATTATTTTTCTCTAATAAGAGATGAATTAGCCTAGAAAGGTAGGGAAAAAAGTCTGTTCCTTTAGATGTTATGTAACGTGCTGCCTTATTCCTCTTAGAAATAGAGCATTCATGTGTTATATTGCATAGAAGCCCCCCAAAAAGATGCATATCTTTTGCCTGGGGTGAGCAACTCCTGAGGATTCTGAAGTCAGGCTAGTACATTAACACCTTAGATTTAGGTAGTGCACAGCTACAAGCAAATGTCTTTGGATGACAGAAGCAAATCAGACACTGCTTTTGTATGTCACAAGGGATTATTCTGTTCTAGTGCTATGCCCTTTGGCTTTACAAATGCACCTGTAGTGCTCCTGTGGTTAGTGCAAAGGATCTTGGCAGAATTAATTTACTGTAGTTGTTTTGTCTTTGTAAATAGCAAATGTTAGAACTGGCTATACATGAACAGCTTTTCAAACTTTACAGGTATTTTTTGCAGCAGTTCATAGACAGGGGAGGCTTCTGTTCTTTAGTACTAGCCCTGAGTGCAGCAAAGTACTTTTCCATTCACAAAGGGTGATCTTTGTGCAAGCAGGAGAAATTTATGGCTGTGTCTGGGCACAAGAAAGATGGGAGAGAAATTCTAGGAAATCTAGGGGTGGATCACCAGATACAGGTTTCAGCTGTGTCTTTGCTGAGAATTAAAAAAGTTTTCATCTGATTCCATGTCATCTGCTGTGTTATTTTTTTATTGGAATAAAATGCTCTGAGAGCTCGTGATGTTTATGTGGCACTGTCACCATAAAGTAGTAACTATTATCTGACATTTTGGGAACAGAGATACTGGTCTATGAAATACTGTGGCAAATAATGGGCACTTTGAATCTTCTGAAGATAAGGAGGGGAGCTAAGTGCTTGCACCAATATCCCCGAATTCCCTTTTATTAGCTACAGAGAAGATTTAAAGGAAAAAAAATCTGAAATTCTTTTTCAAAGACAATTTTGTGATTGAGGTGTTTGGTTGGTTTTCATATGGCATAAAGATGGCATCATGTGTCCTGTTATTGGGTGAAGTGTGCTGAGCACTCACTGTGCTTGTTGTTGTCCAGCTCTGCTTCCCAACAACAGAAGAAGACAAAAATGTCAAAGCAAAGAAGAGAGAACTGGTAAGAGAGAGGCTGTGACTTGAAAGACTAGGTGGCTTTCTAATTATCTTGCTAATAAATTCAGCATATGAATTTATTAGATCTTCTGAGACCTGGAAAATTTTAATTGATATCAGCTTCTGAAGTCATAACTTTATAATGGCCTTTTCAATCTGAGTCTGATAGGAGAAGACAGTAAAAAAGAAGCCTTACCTCTAAGACAGGCTGGTGAGCTGTAGGCTTTTTCGGGAATGTAGAGTTGGAAAAAGTGGGGCAGGGAAAGAAAAGGAGATACAAGAAATGTGTTAAGAGCAGGAAAATGCCTGGAAGTTTTGTGCTTTGAATGTGTTAGCATTTAGACGAAGGCATAACGACCTAGGCTGAAGGCCTGATGTGGTGTGCTGGGTCCTCTCTCAGGGTCAGCATGGCTAGGGGCTCCTGTGTGCCAGGCTGGGGCACAGGAACACAGAGGGTATATGGCATTAGGCCAAGAGAGCCTTGAGCAGCACATTGTCCCTAGAGCAGCTCATACAGTGTAAGAACAAGACACATTACGGATTGATAGCTCTCCTGAGAGCTTCCAGCCATCAGCTGTAAGGAGCTGAGCTGTTTTCTGGGAGCTCCTCTTCATAACAGGTCCTGTGGGCATCACCACAACAGAAATGGTGAATGTTCATTTTCTAATTAATGCCAAAATGCTAGCAGGATACACTTTTCTGAGCTCTTTCTGGAATATCATGCTTAACACTTCCTTGATGTTGTTTAATCCTGATTCCCCATAGGAACCCCTTAAATTGTACAGCCTTACATTGCAATAATTTGGTTGCAGATTTCCCCACCGGACATCTCAACCCATGTTGCTGAGATTTATTCTTTTCAAACCACTTCTGTTAATCACCAGTGCCAAATGAAAAGCACTCTAAAAGCACAGGTGGGATTTGCTTATGATCTTACTCTTTGATTTATTAGGAAAGGCCCCCTCTGCGGTTGATTTTAGATATTATTTTAATCTTCTAATCTTTTAATCTTAATTTTTCCCATCCTAAATTTCTTTTTTTCTTGAATAGCCTACATGTCCACCCAGTGCTTGAGTCAAATCAGAACATAAATACAATTGCATGTGACAAACTTCTCTTACTTTGTTTCTAGAGCTGCAGACCTCGGGTACTTTGAGGTACTGAGATAGGACATGAGTATTTCACCTTTTTGCTGTTTCTTATTCATTATTATAAATCTAACTGAAAATATTAAGTGGGGAGCCTGTAGTTAGATAACTCTGACAGGTATCTTGTGTTAGTGGTAGGCTTATATTTTGGGTGCTTATTTCCTGTATCTGAATTAATAGAAACTCTGAATGCCCTAATCCTGAAGACAGACATTTATTTGGAAGCATAAACAGGCCTAAGGATTTACAAATGTGCAGACAAATTAGTAAGTTTTTAGTACCCTTCGCCTTCATCTGACATGAGCTCTTTTTAGGTTGTCCCATGTATTAATATCTAGGTTTCTGTTTGCCAGTATAATCTAACTATTCACATTATAACAAGCACAGAAGATTGTTTTCTTCAATAGCGTAAGCTGGGATTTAAACTTCTTTTTTAAAGAAGCTTTTGATATTTTCCCTGGCTTCAAAGCCCTGGGGATGCAGGTAAACCATAACTGTAAAATTTTATTCAAATTTGGAGCTGGGATAAACTCTGTGGGGTTTATTTTACTCCGGAGCAATACATTCTACCTGTCTGTGCAAGGTGTACCAGTGCAGCACGTCAGCACATGGTGCTGTGGCTGCTGCCGGCCTGGGTGAGAGAAGAGGGGGGCTCTTAACTAGGGGAAGAGTTGTTTAAAGCCCGGTTCTGCTCAGAGGCACAGGTCGCTGGGCTGAGGCGCTGTGCCCCGGTGTGTGTGGCCACAGTGCCCTCTTGTGCGAGCGAGCGAGCGAGCGCTGGTGAGCGGCAGCTGATTCCAGAGGTCTCTCCACAGCACCTGGCTGCCAGAGAAGGAAGGCAACTGAACACAAAATTCTCTTCTGGCTCTCACCTTCTGCAGCTGTGTTTCTACCAGCAATTTATTTGCTTGTGTGGTACAATACAAATATTAGACAGCCCTTGTGCTTTTACAGCTCAAAAAGTGCTTTGTGTCCTGCTAGTATTTTGGCATTAATTGGAAAATGAGCATTTACTGTTTCTGTTGTGGTGGTGCCCACAGGACCTGTTATGGAGAGGAGCTCCCAGATATGCTAGATCCTGTCTCCACATTCATAGGCTGGGCCTTTGAAGTGCTGTGGAACTTCAACTTTATAGCAAAAAATAAGTGACCAAACTTGGTTTCCTCCTTTCTCTGCCTCCAACTTGACAGCTGCACTTCATCTGCCTTGGAAATTAGGGAGATTGAATTAACATGTCTTGATTGGTAAAAAGAAGAAAACTTCAAGGGAAAGAAAGGGCACAGTGATCAGAACTAAGTGAGCAGGACAGACCCAGGAGGGTTTTGACACATTATCATTTGAAAATGGCAAAGCAAAAATCTGCTGTGACTGCAGTGTTTCAAGATTACAAGGCAAGAAAAATACCTGCCTACGCAAATAAGTTCAACTGTGACATAGAAAATTTAGGGATGTGTCCCACTCATTTGATCAAATGCCTTTTGATGATTCTAAAAATATAGCTACCCTTTTGGGGGTATAAATCATGACAAAACTGTAGGGAGTGTAAATGACAGCTAAATAAGAAAATTCTCATTGTACTACCAAGACCTGAACTGTGTAAGCAAGAATGTTAACATTAAAAAATGAAAAATTTAAACCTAGTTCCTCTATAGAGGCCATTGGGCTGCACAAATCTAGGAAAAAAAGGACTTGGCACAGTTTGAAATGCAAACAGAACTGAGTTGCACAGAAAGCAACAGAGAAATGGGAAAGAGGGGAAGGATGTTGCCCTAACTAGAAAAATAGATGCAGAGTGCCAGAGCATCTGTATGAAAATAACTGGGAGCAGAATTCAGCTGCTAAAATGTTGTCATTGTGTCTTCCAGTCCTACTGGTGTGTCCCATCCTGCTCTCCAGTCCCTGGGGGATCACTGGTTGCACCTGCAGGGACCACCACCAGCCATTAAAGTGGGTAATGTGAGGTTTGGCTGCAAATGCCATGTCTTCTCACTTACTGAAGCAGACAATCCTTGTAGGTTAGGGCCCTGTCACAGAAAGGAAGTGAGTGCACCATAAAACCAGTTAATTCACTGCTTTACTTTGGTTTAATAAAGATAGGCTTTGTTTACTACTCAAATGCAAGACTTTAACTCAGTTAATAATTATCTTATATACCACAAAATTACCTTCAACCTGGGATCCTGTTAATTAGATGCCAGTGCTGCGCAGCAACATGAAAATGTAAGAATTTATCTGTCATGTTCCATACTTACTGGATTGCAGTTTTCACCTTAAGTACCCTGACTATACAGACACAAGACACTGGCAAAGCCTCTGCCTGCTAAGGGTTGTCCTGAAACCAGACTTATTTGTGCAGTGTGAATGTGTAAGGGATGACTTGAACTCTGGTTCTCCTGGGGTGCTGCTTAGACTGAAACACCTTCCTAGAGAGTGCCTAACTAGGAGATTTGACTGCAATACATACATCCCTTTCTGTTTTTGGCAGGCAAGGTGTTTTCACATATTTCCAGCTGCAGTATTTTTTTCCAAGAATGAGGCTGTAAGCTTACTTATGAGGGTTTTCCAGAAGTTTCAGCATGTCTGAGGTATTTGCCACTTGGCAGGTCAACTTTAATATTGCTGAGAAATTTTCAGATTTCAAGTGCAGGAACATCAGTGCCTACATGGACATATGGATTTCTGGTTGAAATCAGAGCACAGTTCAGTGCAGCAGCCTTTGCCTTTCACAGAGACTGAATGATCAGCCAGGTTGTCCATTTTGTTCTTCAGGATGGATGCTGGCTACAGCTGGAACAGGAAGGAGCACAGCAGGATCCCAGAGCTCCTGTCCTACACAGAAATAAAAAAAAAACACAGAGAATCTGTTGGTTCCAGCAAGGCAATGACTCCATACTTTTACTTCTCTGCCATGGATTCCAAGGACTAAGCTATCTCTCTGAGCACTGTGCAGGTCTGTGTGAGAACAGCTTGAAGTCAGCTCTGGAGAAGCCCTGCCTTAGCAGCAGTGGACACCTTTGCCTGTGAAGAAGACTCTGGCCAAGTGATATGAAAGCATGGCTGAATAATGGCACAGCAGCACGTACTGCTCAGGGAGGTGAGCTATCAGTCCCCAGAAAGTTGCAGAATCTGAATACAGGCACACTGTGAAACTGGGAAGGTGACTTAAAAGCGTGTTTGATCACGTTAGACCCACTGATGTTTCAGGTCCCACCTACCCCATTGGAGCACCAAGACTGAATATTCCCATAGGTGAGATGCACATGGACCATTTAGTGGTGAATTTCACGAGGAAAGGAAGACACAGATACTGTTATCATGTCAGTGCTTCCTCTTCACTGTACCAGCATTTGTTTTCCTTCATAGACTTAGGTTTATTCAGGATTAGTAATGTTCTCTTGGTAGATTAGGTGTTATTCTGTAGCACTGAATAAAGTGGATTATCTAGAGTTTGAAAAATCAGTTTGTTTTCATTCCAAGAAAGATAACATAAAATATGAAGAAGTGCTGTTTGTATACAAAAGATACGAAAAGCATCCTTTTCGAAATATACTGGTGTTCTCTTTTGTGTTACCATTTTATTGTACTTCCAGCAGAGGGCAGGTTTGTGCCACAAAACCCTCTTTGCTCGCTTGTGAGACTCAAATGTGACATTCACCAGGCATGTTCAATCCTTGTCAGAAAAAAAAAAATCTTACTCTGTGGTAATTTTCCTTGAAAATTATGACATATTTTTTGTTGGTTGGTTGGTTGGTTTGGTATTTTGGGGTTTTATTTTAAGAACGAAATGAAAAAACTAGATGGAATCCTACCGATAACCTTGCTAATAATATAGTCCCCAAACACATTCCTCTTGTTTTCCAAAACTGTTGTGAAATCGCCAGTGGTTCATTTCTCTCAGTGCAGTTCTTCCCCGTTGCTATCACAGGAGGAATATTTAAGATGTTTTCACTGTCAGCTTCTTGCTAGGAGAACCATGCAATGCACTTACTGTTGCGCAGGCATGACAAGGTGGTGTTCTGTTAGAGTTATGCAGCATAAAAATGCTGTTGTACCAGCAAAACACAAATATAATGAAGGCCTGGAGGCTAAAAATTGTAAAAAAAAATTATATAATCCTGGCATTCAAAACACCAAGGGAAAAAAATCAGGTGGTTACATCATGGCAACAAGCCCCAGCAGGGTTAACCACATGCCCGTGTTTGTGTAATTCTTCTCAATGCCATTTTGGTTTCAAAGTGACATGTTGTGGCAGTGCCAGAACAGGGTGTTCTGAAACAAAGGAGGTGAATGGTTTTCTAATTCGTGTGTCATCCCTAGGAATCCTGTTCTTTCTGCTGCAACTACTTCACCTTGGGTTGCTTGTGTGTGGATCAACAAGACAGTTTGAACTCATCAGTGGATGCACCAACTTCTGCTTCCTTAGTGTCTCATTGCTGCTTTTTTTGTCTTCCATGTGATTTTGAGCCTTGGATTTTACCTTTTTTTTTTTTCTGTTGTCACTTTGCATGCCATGTCCCTAAATGGCATTGTGATAGAAATACACGTATTTTGAAGGCATTTATACCCATCAGCCAGTATTGCTGTTCATTTTCCTATCTGCTATACAAATTCATGCTAAATGCTCTTAAATGCTCTTTTGCTATGCTTTTCATTCACTGTCCCAGATTTGTGTCATTTTGGAAAATATGGACTAACACAGTAAGTACTGTTGTCATCATAATCTGATGTTTTGACAACCACAGCACAAGTGTACCCTGCTGCCAACAAGCTGTGCACTGCTGAGTTAGAAGCTTTTTTTGGTCAGTGTTATCCAGGATAATGCCTTCTCACCTTCAAGCTGGTTTTTTAGTTTCATATTGTCTGTTCCTTAGGGGGTGGCAGTATTTTCCTTTGTGTTTGGAAATTGGCTCTCACTCCCTCCAATATTAACATTATTATCTGGATGATTCAGTAGTATCTAAAGATCACCAAGTCAGAAAGCACAGCCTTCAGTTAACTGGTGAAATGTTAGTGAGGACTCTTAGCCTCCAGTGTGTAACTGGTGTGGCCAATATTGAACCCAGGTCTCCAGAGGTGGAAAAGTGGCCCTGGGGACAGATCCCTCTTCTAACGCCCATCACATCCCTAGCAGTTACTAGGGCAGAATAATGTTCCATGACCTTTGGGTTGTACCATTTCCATAACATAATCTAGCTGTGCGAGCTTTGCAAAGGTCATTGTAGGAATAAAAATATTGCCTGCCGTGATCCATACCCTCAGACACAAAGGAAAAGAAATATCTTAATAAATGTGGTGATATTTGCACTATAGGGCACAGTGCAAGGGTCAGGAACCATTATTCTGCACTGGTAATAATGTCACTGTTTTATTCTTGCCCAGTGGTTACAGTATGACATTTGTGCTTGCAGGGAAATTCCTGTGAATATCAGTAACTTAAAATACATTGCCTCGAGGGCCTATTGTTCTCTCATTGAAGTCAATGAAGTCGATTTGCCGTTTGCTTACCAGTATCTGGGCACAGGACTGACCCAGCATTCCTCATGATCAAAACTGAAATAGTTTTAAAGTGGGTTTGGCGTTTTGTTTTCTTCTTCCATTAAAAACTATTTGTTCATTGGACCCCCCAATGAAACATGTTTCTTGAAAGATTTTAACGGATAATTTTATCATATTCATGGGAATTGCTGTGACTGTATATGTAGAAGATATATTATATGATGAGGTTTTTTTTATAAAAAAATGTTCAATTCCTAATGCTCCTAGGTACTTGTGTGATGATTTATGACCTGGGAGAGACATGTTACTCAATATCTCTTCACTACATTCTTATGTGGTAGGTAAATGACTGTTTTCTCTTTCTCAAACAAAGGAATATATTAATTCAGTCTTTTCTGAGTGATATGGCTGGAATGATATAACTGAACCTACAGAATTCTTAATAATATGACCTGAATTTTGCAGGTGTGGAAGTTGCTGGTTTTGTCTGACAGATTCTGGTTTTTATGCTAGTGGAGCTGGCAGCCCTGAAGCTGATCTTTTTTTCAAGCTAATGTATGTATGCCATGGTCCACCCCTATGCGATTATGAATTATGAATGAGCTCTTAAAGGAGGTGGTGGACGGTTCATATGCCGCTATGGCCCATGTTGGCACTGGCCCTTGTCTAGAAACACACCTTAGCAATCAATATATTTAATGTACCTCTGGTAATAAGTCTGAGAAGAACTCTACTCCTTATGTGTGAAGAAGCCCATCTGACAGAAAGGAGCTATTTGGGAGCTCAGTCAGTGGTAGGATCATTTCATTAATTGCTTTGGATAACATGGTGCCTGCCTGTAGTCTGGCTCCACCATGGACAAGGCGATAAATGTTTTCTTCCCCAGCCTCAGTGTGTGCCTGTATCAGAGGAAAACACAACACCAGTTCTGATGGAAGTGCATAGGCTGTTATTTTTCAAGAGTTAGTGGTGACAAAAATTGTCCCCAGCTGCAAGGGAGGATGCATGTTTACAACCTGAAGAAGCAGGCAGCATTGTACCATCCAGGGTGTCCTGATTGCTTCTCAAACATGCTGCAGCCAGGCTTGTGATGGAGGAAGGTTTTTGGTGCAGAGGGTTGTGAGGGTGGAAGAGGGGCCCTTGTAGGTCAGGTGCATCCTTATAGTAGGACTTTGTTGAACATGGAAACACAGTAAGTGGGATCTAGTGGCAAAAGAGCTGTCAGCTCTTTATGATCCACTAACCTCACTTCAGCTGTCACACCAGCATGTGGCTCTGCCTTGAACATGAAGTTTAACCCTGGCTCCAAACAAAGGTGAAGTGGGAGCCACTCGTGTGAGCCACATCTAGTGCATGAGACAAAGCGAAGTCAATATGCAGGGCTGATATTCAAGGTATGCTCCACAGAGCTGGGGAAAGACTGGGTGTGCTTCTCCAAGGCCTAGTGACTGAACAGCACAGCCTGGTCCTGTCCTTGTTTTCCTGCTCTTTTTCCAGGCCAGGGGAGCAGACAGATTTGCATAGTCTGTAGGCAGCTGAGTACAATTTTTCCTGTGGGTGGTAGTATCTAGGAAATGTCCCGCCTTGGTGCTTTCAGATTGCTATCACCCTCCCCTGATGGGATTAGGAGCCTGGCTTCACAAGCATTGCCTGATCCAGCTGGCTTCCATAGAGATGAGGTGGGTAGTGATGAGAAAACAGGATGGGTGATGACTCTGTAGCTGTGCTGGTAAACTTTGCTTGGGGGAGGGGAGTTAGGGGAAGACATGGGGACAGAGCAAAAAGTTATAATTCTCACCCACAGGAGGAATTCCTTCAACATTTGAAGGAAATTATCAGGGAGCAGACACCAGTCATGCTTTTCTGACTCATTGTCCTGTTTTCAGACTGCATCCCCCTCCAGATTCCTCCTGCCTGTAGCACTGCTGTCAATTTATTTCTGTAAAAAGTTATCACAAGAATTTCCCTCTTTAAAAACATAATTAAAGAATTAATGTTGTAATACATGAAGTTTTGCAATGTGCTGAAATCGCTGAGAAATTGAACTTTCCTTTTGAAAAAATAAAAAGCAGCAACACTCTGTCATCTACAGCCCGGATGATTTGCAATGCTCTCATGAGCTATTCACTTCTTCAGGTAGAGTTTGTCCCTGCTCCCAGGTGATCTTAACACAGGATGCCTTCAGAGGGACTTATAGTACAGTTTGATCTTCTAATGAATGGTTAGCTAACTTGCTCTTCTGCCTAGCTTTGGAAGCAGGAAGATCTGCAAAAGAGAAATGTTTTCAATGTCAGTGGCATCCACAAAAAGCCAGGAAGAGTGGTCTGTGAGGTACAAAGCTGTGTGTGTTTTCTTCTAAATCGGCTTCCCAGTTTTACTAATATGCTGTTTGGGAGTGCTGAGGGACAGGCAACTGCCCCTTTCCAAGCCTCTTTTATACAGCAGACCCCAGAGGAGAAAGGCTGGTGTAACTTTGCAGTATCCTCATGAAAATTGCTGTAAAGACTGATTTTGCCACAGGTACTTTTGAAAGCTTGACTTAGCATGTCTTTAGCAGCAGCCACAAACACTTTCACTTCTGGGTCCAGAGTTTCAAGGATCAGCTTAGTCAGCAATAGAAACTCAGTTGTCTCATTTGATAGTTTTTAATTAGACATGCATGCATATATAAATGCATAGATTATCTAATGCCTCCTACTGCACATTTCTCACTGAAATTAATGAGGTTATTCAAAGAGTAAACTATGACTAATAATGAATAATATTAGTACTCAGCATGACTAACAGTGGCAAGAGGGAGAGTCTTAATGACTTAGACAAGGAGGGTCTGCTGGGAGCCAGCATAACCATTTGCACAAACAATTCCTTTTCAGAGTGGTGAAACTTGGAGCTTACTTGGGGCCAGTCATTGAACTACAGACCCCATTTTATCACAGGCATCTTGATCTCTGTCTCTGTGCCTTTCTCAGGGCACAGCTTACATATGTGGCAGAAAATGAGTCATGCTCAGGCAGTTGGTCTTCTGATCCCTTTTCTGTTTAGTATAGTCTGCATCTTTGCAGCAACTTTTATGGAGAGATCAAATTTCAAAAAGCCTTTGACAAAGCTCCTCACAGGGTCTTATTTTTCATTTATCTGGGAGAGAGAGCATGAGATGAGGAACTGGCTAAGCACTAAGAAAAAAGCAGAATGAGATCATATTTTGTTACAGTTAACGGTTCCTGGTGCAGTGCCTGGGAGTCTAACTGAGGTTAAGCCATATTGTAACCTACCAGTGTCTGAAGGATCTAGAAGAGTGGAAAAAAATTAACAGAGAAAAGCAGCATTCATGAAAGTTTTCAGAAGAATGAAACACGAGATTGTTTTTATGATATTGGGTGCTAGATAATCAGCTCTGAATAGATGTCAGTGAATGTTTGAAGCTATTAAGACACACTAGTGTGTACTGTAGAGTCATATGCAGTAAAATAAAATCTGCTGTCACTCTATTCCTCCTTGCTGTAATTGCAAGTTTTTGGGGAAAGACGTGGTGTAAATTAGTTTGGGATGAGAAATGAGGAAATTAATATTCCTTCTCAAATACAAAGCAACCAGAACTTCCTCAGAATGAATACTGAAAGGGAGAATCTTTATCGGTGTTCAAAGTTCCTTTCTAGTTATTATTTCCAGTTTGTGCCACTACTTCCCCTTCTGTGGTGCCTCTGCTTTTCTCATTATATATTTTTCAGTATTTTCAGTATATTTTTCAGATATATTTCTGCTAATACAAAAATCTGTGAAATGTTAACAATTTAATAATATAAAGAGATCCTTAGTCAGCATTTAGGAATATAAGGTCAAGAGGTTTGGAAAAAAGGCAAAGCTGTATAATTCCAGGGTTTGTCCTAATCTATCATTTAGATGCTGCTATGGCACCTAATTTTAATAAGTTCCATGACTAGAATAATAAGTTAATCCAAATAGATGTATCAGATAATGAGCATTGAAAAACAGGTCATTTCAGGCTATCTTAATTGAAAATGTTGTCTCAGGGATTTATGATCCAGGTCTGGAGTACAGTAATATTTAATAGTTTAATCTATTAGATGTCTCCTGTTGGTTGAAGAAAAATGTGAGTCAAGGTGTGAAAGGATTAGTTCCAACAGAGACTCTTTTTCAGATACTGTTTATGTATGATTAAAGCTCAGATCGGAGTAGTCTCTGTATTAGGGCCATGACATAGAATCAGCCTTCTCTCAGCAGTAATTTTGCAATATGATTAAATCACCAAAGGCATACTTGAAATCACTCAATCAGTTTTCATTCTTCTTTTACCTGGTACGCAACTCCAAGTTTTCTGATGCTATAGGCTAATGAAAAATAAAATCTATGCTGCCTATCCTAAAGGAGAACATTACTGTAAATGTTCTTGGAAAGCTGTATCATAAGCAGCATCTAAGGGATGTAATTTTAAAATAATTCATGCTTGTAGTCCTCTCATTACAACACTGGCCTAAAGGTGATCAGGCCCAATCTGTTTAAATGCAATTGTCAGCTGCCTGCTGGTCTGATTACTGCAATATTGCACTTGTTGTGTACTGGAAGGTAAGAGTTTTAAGGTGTTGTGGGTCCTGGGGTTCAGTTAGCCACCACAGCATGCTTTTTCCATAAATTCAACATACACAACTACTCCTTTTCTCTTTGATGGATTAGATGAATAGGTCGCTTGTTGCGTGAGGCAATGAAGGTCAGGCAGAGGGGCATTACAAAACTGATGAATGATTTTGATTGATGGAACTTTTATTCATAGGCATGCAAGAATGGAAATCTCTTTTATAAGAGCTAACAGAAGGCATGCCAGAATAACAAGAATGTTCTTGTTGATTTATCTGCAGCTGGTTTTGGGTCTGCAGTAGTGATTAAGTAAATAACAGGAGTTTGAACAAAAGTTTGCAAAAGTGAGCAAAATCAACAGCACATCCAAACTGAATTCAGATCTCTGGGATATAAGCTTTAGATAGACTGTGCATTTTCACGTAGCACAGAGATTCACCACGAACACTCTCTGATCTCACCATTGCTGTGGCAAATGCAGTGTGCTTCAAGAGTGCAGTTTACTTGTGGCAAGTTGCAGTTTGCTGTTTCTTCTGGAATCTTCTGAGTTTTAAATCAAAGCCTTAAAGTGAGAAAAGCCTGTGTGTATGGTTATTATATACCATCTGCTTGTCACTCAGCAGCAAATTAAGTTATCTTTTAAAGAGTGTTTAAACATTTGAATAAATTACAGGGGGACTTGTTTGGGTTTTATCTTGTTTTGTTTATTTTGTTTTATCTTGATAAACCATTGAAATGGATTCCGAAATCTCCATTGCAAAAGAATAATGTGCAATGAACTTTTATATGTGACAACTGTTAATTACATCCTTCCCCCTTGCAAAGGAGACCATTCTGTGTGGTATAGCATTGTTGATATCTTTAAACTTAGCTCTTTGTCATATCCTCTAAATAAAGCAGAAGAGAGCAATACTGCAAATGGAAGAAATTCTTGATACCTTTGGAATTACTCATCCACTGTGTTGGAAACTGTGAAGAAATCTTTCTTATTGTGTATCCTTCTTTGTCTGTTATTTTGAAAGCAAAAAGCTGCCCCCAGCCAGCCAGAATCACCATTTAGGTCTTCAATAAGCAGCTGCTAGGAGTTTGACTTAGAAATGAGACAGAGACAAGAAGCGGAAAAGATCCGGTCCAAGTGGGTGGGAAGGAAAGAGGGCTTTTATAAGGTAGAATTTCTGGTTTTCCTTCCTTGCAAATATATTACTAAAAGTTATTACTTTTTTTTCAGGAGGGAAATGCTGCTAGTGAAGTAGTTATGGGTGAACCGTTGTGTCAAGGTAGCATGCTGGGGCCTGGACATGTGTTTCAGATCAGCTCTCATGTTGGTGCTGATTCTTATGCCAGTGAGGTTTTGCTGTTGATTTAATTGTGAACAGACAATGTTCTGTTTCCTTAATGGTTTATGAAGCTGTATGTGATAGCTAAGATCTTCCATTTGCTCTCTAGAGAATGTGCTCCTCATACAAGACTGCCCTGCTGATCCTGAGGTGTTCAGCTTCAATTTTTCTATTTTGTCAGTAGAGTTAAATGGACATTTTTAAGATTTAATGTTCTGTAATTCCAGTAGTCCACACAAGCATGGACTAAACGAGTTTAATAACTAGATAAATACATTTTAGGGAAATGACCATGTTTACTGACAGCAGTGTTCTCATCATCCTAGTGGTTGCACAATATTAACTATTGTACAGCTTTCTTGCACTGTCATCACATTCTTCAAACTAGAAAGAAAATCAAATCATTGCAAATAGGTTTGAGCACTTGGCAGTGAAGAAGCTGAAACATACAAAATAACTCAAGAGAAGACTATTGAAGTGTTTGTTGACTGCCATTTGTTTGCTGACAATGTACAGATTGGTTCAGGCAAACACATCATCCAGGACTAAAGCTAGACAAGACCTGGAAATGAACCCATTTTAGTTTCAGACTCAAACATGTTTATTGTTTGTCCATTTTCTTCTTCCTTTTTGTTCGCTTTTTTGCTTGCTGCCCATCTCTGTGTGTTTTCAACAGTTCCTGAGCTCTTGCTTGAGACAGAATAGGGAATACCAAAAGAATCTGGCAAGACAATTTATTTCAAACATGAATTAGTCCCCCCAACCAGTTAGCCCGCCTGGCATGGTACTAGGGATGGCTTTGTGTGCTTGAGAGAGGTGATGCCAGGGTGGTTACTTAACTCTCACTGCCAGTGAGAGAAGAATTTCCAAAATATGGTTAGTAAGCTTAGACATATGGATTTCTTGGAAACAGGGGTTGATGGAGGAGAAGGAGTAAGGCTCAGAACTCAGGAATTCAGACGTGTTAAATCTTTGAGAATGGGCTTTAAACTAATTACTTACTACTTTACTTATTTTGGCAACCGGGATGGCCTAAGTACCTCCTGTTTTCAGACATTTTTCTGTGTTCCTTCCTTTTTCCACCCTCGCCACGTGCCCCTAGAAGTAGTGCTGCAACAGTGTGTGGGGCGGAGTCGCAGGTAGGATCAGAAGACTGATCTGTCTGAGAAACAAGCTGGCTGCAGGTGGTTGTGTGTAACCTGGGTCAGGCCCCAGTGTGGCTCCCAGTGCAGCCCTGGTGCAGTTGGCCAGCGCTGGGAAGGGGCGGTGCAGGATCAGGTGGGAGCAGACGGGGACCATGTGGAAGCAATGCAAACTGCTGCTCTCCAGTTCGTGTGTTCTGGTGCCCCCGAGGCCACGGCTCCCAGGTGGGTGGGTGGCAGAGGTGTGTTGCTGAGGGGCTTTGCAGCAGGCTGCCTGTGAGCAGTGCCAGGAAATGGGCTCGTGTCTGTTTGCCAGACAGTGATGGACACCATGGGTGTCCTGTCTCCTCAGCTCTGATTTCACCTCACAGGGGGAGGGAGCTCTGGAATCAGCTTGAACTTCCAGCTGCTCGGCAATGGCAAAGGTATTACACAAGACTTTGCTTTTCTGATGTTCTTACCTTTGACTATTTGGAGCAGGAAAGGCAACATTTGCCTTCTGAATCGGCATGCCCTGAGGTAAATGCATGCAGTGCTGCTGGTGACTGTGCAGCAGATCTCTGCAGCAGAGACAGGCTGTTCTTCAGATGGATGCTGCGGTCTTTTTAAGGTAAAATCTTTCTGGACATTGTGACTAAGAGAAATGCAAACAGTCATTGACTGGCTTGACAGAAATACCTGTCTGGACTCCTCAGAATCTCTCCATCCTTTACATTTTAATCATAAGCAAAACTTTAAAGTTCCAGACACTTTCTTCACTAAGATTAATGTATTTTCCATATTTTGCAGGTTTTTTTTCTCCCATAACATAAAAAAGGAAAACCAATATTTTTTTGTTTTAATTTGGTCTTCCCTTCTTTCTCAGCCTTACCTCTTCCATTTCATGAACAGGGATTGTTTAAATAGGGAATTTTAAGAACATGGATCGATTTTCCATGTACGAAACTTCCTCTGTCATTTTAGGAAACGAAGGAGATTGCTTGCAGTAGCATGGAATGGTATTTATAAATCCAATTGTATATGTAAATAAATTATAAGCATATAAATCCACATCTCATTTTGTGGAGATGTCTATCAATCTAGATACCCTGTGCATTAAATATGCATAAGTATTGAACAGCTATTTCCATAGTGGTGAACAGCTGACTGAAATTTGACTTTCCAGAGTAAAATATGTTTATTTAGTGATCCTCTATCTAATGCTCTTTGCTTACAGTAAAATTGACAAGATATGAAAAAACCCCCAACCTTCTGAAAATACATGTCTTTGATCAATAATGTGATGAAAGATCAAATATTAAGTGATGCCTGAGATACATACTTTTAGGCACATTAGCTTTTAGGCAGTGGTGTTGATCTTCTTGGAGGGAGCATTGTTTTAGAAGACTGGCAGTCAGGTGACAGTCATCAGTCTGCTTTCTCCTTTTAGCTTTTGCCTGTGGAAACAAGCTATCCAGAATCATTATCTGCACTGCAAATATACTTGTAGTAATTATGCCTCTGCAGGCTAGATGAGCCATTACATTTTTATTGTGGCATAAAAATGGTTTTGAAATCTCTGTACCAAAGTGATTAGCAAAAGTAAAGGTGGAGATCACGGGGCTGAAATTTTTATTTCGCTCAAGTAACATGGATTTGCTGTAGCAAGTTGGAGAAGGCTGATGTTTCACTCTGACTTCATCGATACTGAGGGTGCAGGAACAGCCATGAATGCTGTGCAACTGACTAATGGATTTACTTGGGTGATTAATGCCCATTATCTACTTTACTTCAGAGTCTGATACTTGCTAAACCGATTTTAATACCTAGAAATATGCTGAAATCACCTCAATTTCTTGCAAAATTACTTCTTGTGAATAGGGTGCTGCTTAATACGAGCTAGAACATGCACTTGGTGATACTATTAGGGAATAGGCCTGGAGAGAAGACAAAACCAAGTTTGAAAGCCATCCTATACTTAAGACACAGCATGAGCTTGGAGCTAGCAGCTCCCAGATGTGGTGATGCTCTTTTTTTCCAACATCTGGCATCCTCTGGACAGACACTGTCCCAATTAACCTGTACTTCAGTGCAGGCTCATGGGGCATGCATGGAGGTAAAATGTTACCAAACCCTAGTCAGATGCATAATTCCTGTTAAAGCTAATGGGAATGAGATGCCTACGTGTTACTGCATGCATATGGTGCACATGATGTGATGCTCTTTGTGATGGTGTAGGGGTTTTGCAATGCCAAATACATGTTATGTTAAGTGTTATTATATACCAGTGTTAAGATGTTTGTCTGTTTCTGTGATCCTTTTGAAATGCTGTACTCCTTCTTTCCCTATCTCACCTGCCATGTGTCTCTTCTCAACCACAACTTGTGTTATTTGCACAACCTCTGCTCTCCAAGGATGCCACACTCCTCTTTTTATTCACCCTCTCCTCAGCTCCATATGGCAATGTTTTTCTCTTTCTCTATAGAAGTCCCAGAACAGAGTTGCTGTGTTTTCAGTGAGAGAAAGGGAGTTATGTTTGCTGGAGGGATCATTCACCAAGAGATTTGAGGAGTGTCAGCATTATCTTTGCCTTGTGACCCTGTGCCAGGGACATTTGCCAGCTTCTTTCTCCTCTCAAGGGTCTTGAGATTAGTGGTAGAGAGAGAAAGGAACCTAGCTGGCATCCTATAGAATAGACCCTGCTTTTTACTGGGGCTAACTAACCCAAGGTGCTGTTAATGTGTCTTCCACTCTAAATCTCAAGAGTCAGTTCAGATTCTTCAAAGTCCTTCTAGATTATATTGTGTACCAGTAACCTTAGAGCCAAGCTCTGCAAACCAGTAAAAGGTGTATTTGGGAGGAAGGCTGCACTGTTCCCCTATTATACACTGGTTGTTGAGGCTCAGATTGCCTTTCTCTATCTTGCTATGGAAATTGATTCCTGAGCTGTGAATTGAATTGAATCAGAGTCCCAGTCTCTGCAAGAGTATCCTCCCCAATTGTTTGCAACAGGGCAATTTTCATAGAAGTGGGACTTTGCTGCAGGAGTCTTCTGGCTCTCCTGTCAAGGTTTGGCATAGGTGGCTTAAGCAGGTTAATTTATAAGGAAGATGAGTGTAAGCACCGCTGGGAAGAGCCAAGTGTTGTGGGCAGGCTGTCCAGACAGTGCTGTGCAATCCCTTCTTGCCCTTGGGGCTGCAGACTTGTATTTCACTCTTTTCCCCATGCCTCTTTAGCCCTAGTAGTTTTCCAATATGTGCTTGGCAACCTGGAGTACTACAATGAATGTTTTCCCTGACAGCAGAGAAAGGCAAAACTGCAGGCTAGACTGCTCTGCTCTGCTCTGGAGTTTTATAGCCAGTGAAATGAATGATCTGTAATGGCTGTTTCTTGTCAGGGGAAGCCCTGTGTAGGGAGGAATGCATATGGCAAAATGCCCTTGATGGCAGGGCCTCAGATGTGCACTGAATCAATGGTGTGTGCACTCAAGTGCTTAAAAATTCTCTGCATGAACACGGTGACCTTCAGTCTTGTGGTCTTTGCTAGGAGTCTGAGAGCCAAGTACAGTTCAAGCAACTTGAGGAATATGTCTCTGCAAATTCTGGCATGCCTTGGCCTTTTTTCTTGTGCCAAGCTGAGCCTCCAATCATCTACACGATGCTCCCAGCACAATTTCACCCTTTTAACCTCTTAACACACTTTGTATATGTGCGTGCACATCCTCACGCTCTAAGGTGAGAGGGAGCCAGAGATGGCAAGCACTTTTGGGGAGGATGAGTAGGTACAAGTTAGATGAATCTCCAGGGCTGGTAGGTCTGTAGTTAAAGCAGGCAAATCACAGTGAGTAATCACAGAAGGAGGAATACTTTAATACTCTATGAGCAAGGCTTGCAGGAAACTTTCCATAACCTGTGAAACAGAAGGTAAAATCAGGTCATAAAACTTTGTCTTTAGCAGGTCTCAAAATTTGTAGTTAAGTAACTGTTGATACACTTAAGGCTGTATAGCATAGGCAGTGTTCCTGAAAGAGGGGAAAGGGGAAATGGGGAGACAAACCTTGGGATGGTCCCCAAAATCTCAGTTTTTACTCTGATGTTAACCTGCTATTCTTGTCAGCAAATTTTTATCTCCTGATGTTCCCCCCCTCCCCACCCTTGCACGGATTATGTTTAGAATAACCCAAACTGCCTGGTGTGTTTTTGACCAGGGGTCTCTTAGTCTGATCCACGTGAATGCAATGACAATGGAAATTTTGCTGCTGGCTGTTCAAGCTTCTGGAATATGATGTTGGGTATGCGAGAGCTCCACACCTTTAACCATCAGTTGACTAAGGCATCTCCTCATATGATATAATATACATTTATTTATTTATTTGTTACATATCCACTGCAGTCCTGGGTCAGGTTAAAACCTAGGATTTCTTGTCCATCTCTCCGCAGTCTACCCTGGCCCACAGTGAATGTACCTGCTCTGACTGGTCAGTTGTTCATAACAAGGTCAACTTGAAATTTGTTTAGCATAGGCGTGTTGCTTTTCCTCTTTTCATCTGCATTACTCTCCTCACAAAAATACGACTTTCATAGCACAAAACCCCCTACTCTAGCTCTCATTTTCTGCTCTCCCAGCCATAGTTGTAGTTGCATGTATTTGTAGTAGCAGGGCAAAACAAGACGTCGTCTGGGTGTGAGTGCATCTGTGTAGGGAGGGCTCTTGGAGCCAGTCTCTCACGCTGGCAGCAGGTACCCAACGTGCCCTAAGTTCAGGTCGTGTAACAGCCTGGAGCCTTCCCTAACACGGAGCTCACTGATCATCACAGCCTTGTGCTGCACGTTAGCTCTGTGACCTGGCTGCAGCTCACAGAAGTTGCCTGGGCCTTTGGAACTGGCAAAGTGCTGTCCTTTCATGTACTCATGCAGGACTAAAAGCAGTGAAGTTCTGTCACAAAAGTCTGTCTGCTGCTCGCTGTGATAATTGCTGCCCCTTGAGCAGCAAAGGAAATGTAACGGGGCTGGGCACAAACAATTTTTAAAAAGCCCACTTAGAATTGGACAATTTCCTTAGAAAACTCTTATCTTTTGGCTTTAAGAGTTCTATAGAATGGGCTATACAATGAAAAGCTTCCTAAAGGCTTCCACAAAGGAGGAATTAGCCAAGTGCTATTCATAGAACTCTGTCTGTGCTGAAAAGGTAGCAAGCGTCCATTCTGCAGGGCGCTCCCCCACAATAGCCAGGAGTTACGAAGCCTTTCAAAGGCAATAATGCTTTCAGGCTTTGTGCGCCTCCAATGCCCACAAACGGCCCTATAGTTTGCTTGGGTACTTAGTAGAAAGTGTTTCAAATAGCCCATTTTTCCTGAGCAACCAGTGTGCTAACAGTTTCCCTGACAACTTGGCTATAGTAATTTCTCCTGCTTTTTTTTCTATGCCGATTTCCCAAGAACTGGTAATTTCAGTCAATTCCCTCTTGGGAATATGGGAGCGAGATATTATGTTTGTTTTCCTGTGATGAATTCTGCATGGTTTCACCCTGCACGCAGGATGCAGGGAAGGGAAATTCAAAAAAAGCTTATCAAACAAAAGAAGAAGGGGAATAAAAGGGAAGAAATAGTGAATTAAAAAGCCTTTTAAAAGATGGAGAAGAAAGAAAAGGATATTATTCTTTCTTGCTAAGAATGACTTAATTTTGCTTTTATTTACCTTATTTACAATTGTGTGAATTATAATAGAAATAGTTTTTTAATTATTTGTTGAACTTTATAATCTTGTAGCAGGAAAAATATTAGTGTCTGTAGCCTATACATCAAGAACCTATAGTATAGGCAACATTTTAGAAGGGTTGGTGTGAAGTGAATTCTCTTTTTTTAACAGAATGGGTCGTCACCTCAGTTTTTCTTGGCTACAGGGGATCTCTATGGGCAGGTCTGATAGCAACTTAAAAATGAGAAGGTTAACTTCAGAATGTGTTTATCTCAGCTTAATGCCATGTAGTGTTGGAGTGTATGGGACTTGTACCCTGCTAATTCTAGCTGTAGACTACTAGTTGTAGCCCAAAGGCTCTGTTAAAACTTTGAGTTCTCCAGGGTGAGAGGAAGCATGTAATGCACTGCTGGAAACTGTGAATGTGTGTGTAGGTGCTGTGTGGTGAAATTCTCCTCACAGAGTATCCCTGTCATGCCTTTCCATCTGGAGTGTGTTCGTAGGCGAGCCTTTCTTGTTCTCAGAATGTATCAAGATAATTTTTCATCAGTTCTGTCACCTATTGAGCATTTAAAGACAACACAGATACAAAAATGCTGTCAGTGTGGGGCACACAATAACAATGAGCTATGCCTTCACTGGTCATCAAGGAGTGAAGAACTGAGGTTTGGTAAAGCATCCATATTTAATGGACTCTGGTTTTTACTTAAGAGACTTAAGTTCACCATTAAGATCACAACTTTTAAAACCATTTAATCATCAATATTGCTAAATCAGACATTGTTCAGAGTCCAAGATGAAAGCTTCTGCAAAGCAACTGTAGTTGCAAAGTCCCCTTTAGTCCTGGGTTCCTAAGAAAGGCCCTACTACTCTTGCTTAAGTCTGCTTGTCTTCAGAGCATTTCACTGAGGCCTTTGGTATCTCACTAAGGCATTTAGCATCAATGATTTAGGGTTTCAGCTGAACCGTGCCCCGTTCACCTGAACCATCAAGCAAACCTTGTCTTTAGGATTACAGAGAGACATTACAAGTGTGTAAAAACTAGAGGATGGGGGGTGACCTGACGTGGGGATTCTCGCCTCAGATAAAACCCTTCTGCTTGGAAATGGAAGTATTCCTACGGTGTTAGCCAGTAGAGGGAGATGTTACACGTGCGTAATCCGCAGACCCTGCATGAGGCAGCCGTGTCCCTAGAGGGGGACTCCAAGCCCAGCACGGCACTCACAGATGGAGTGGTTCCTATTTCCTTGTGTGCTGTGATAGTTTCAATATGCTTTGCAAAGCTTCTTTCTTCTAGGAGAAGCTGTAAACAGAAAATTCAGTAAAAATCTAGGTTGTTCTAAGAACACATTGTATGAAACAAGGGTTTACTCATTTATTCAGGCAAATAAGTGCTCAGGCAAAATAGGTATCAATGCATACCACTTGCAATGGCACACAAGTATTTTCAGGTGCCTGTTACATCACTTTTAAGAGCTGTTCTGATAACACTGTAATTAATATTATGAAGTAATGATGAATAATAGCAGCAGTGAGATACAGGAAGTATATGGAACAGCTACTAAGTGTTATATTAGTGCTGTGTAATAACATCAGAGCTAGGTTTGGGACAGACTGCTTCCCTGCACAGGTGTGCCACCTGGGTACCTAGAAAAACATGCTTTAGTGTAGTTCAGTATGGTTTGTTTGTTTGTTTGTTTTTTATTATATGCAATGTAATTGTAGGTCATTAGACATGGGAAAAAGAAAGTGAGAGAACTGTGGAAAATCACTGCAGACGTAATAGTTCTTGTCTTTGTAGTGGGATTGATCTGAAGCAATATAGAAGGGCAGATGACATGGATGATGGCTGCTTACCTCTCAGATGTCTGTGTATACAGAGACACAAAAGTATTTAGCCTAAACTATTTGTGGAAGAAGATGCTCTCCATCATGACAATTCTCAGGAAATCTTCTTGTTTCTTTCCATGTGTTGAGCAACAGGATTCAGGGCCACAAGGATGAGCTGGATTTTGGAGCTGATACAGTCACAGCCTACACCTCTCTTCTCTATACTAAACAAGATTTCTTGGGAGGTAGGTGGACAGGGTTGCTTCAGAGTGTTACCTGTATTAGTTCACTTCTCACAACAAAATTAATTTAACAGTTTGGAAGGCCATCAAACCTCCGTGAGAATTGCTGTGTTCACTTAAAACATGGCTGATTTAATGGTTGATAAATTAAACTCTCTTTGCTTTGCTTATAGCAAGATTAGATTATTTTTATACTATCAGACTATAGACCCAAGAATCTTTTGTCTCTTGTACTGATACTCATGGAGTTTCTTTGGGACCATACTTTGAAGCATAGATAATACTCAGTTGCAGATGTGTGTTTGAGTTTGGTATGACCTATAGTTCTGTTCTTCGGCAGCATCTCACTATCTTATCCAAAGGAAAAAGAAAATAAAATTGAAAAAGGTCAGATACTGCCTCAGGCTTTACTTCAAAAACACACTCCTATTGATGTGCCTGAAAAAAGGCTGCACTATATGACCTTGATAGCCTCCACTTTAAATGCCTGTATTGAATATGTGATGTGATCTTTGTGTATAATTTTTTTCCTCCTCACTGTTTTAGAGGCTTTCCTTTTGTTCTTTAGATTACTTCAGATGCTGACTTAGTACAGTAACATTCTCTAGCAGGAAATGTCTGTATATGGAAATCTTGCAGCTAGACTTCAGTAATTCCCACACAGACTGTCAGTCCTATGCAGTGACTATGTATACTCTGTCCTCATGTTGGCAAGAGAATTCAATTGTGTTCCTACAATGGGATAGGATTTAAAGCTTTTAGTTGCTTTTGTTTCTTGTGGAAACGATGGCTTCTGGCCATTCGAATGGAGAATGACATGGCCTCTTACACAGGACTTTTACCCATGTTAGAGAACTGATCAGACTTGATTTTAAACAAAAATTTCAACCTGATACAGAAGAGAATTCAGGGACTGAACTTTTTTCCCTCCCTTCCATCTCAGCAGCCCAAATTCTAATGTACACTTACTGAAATTAAGAACTTGGTGAACACTGAGTAAAATGTCAGCACAGCCAGACAGCTTTAATTAGTTTCTGACTATCTCCCTGGCAGACAGTGACCAAATATCCATGCAAGCCAGCCTCTTGATATCATGATAGCACACTTTCAATAGGGATTGTTGCTTCTGGTATTTATGATAAAATTCCAGGCCAGTAAGTGGTAAAGGTACTTGGGACAATTGGAATTTAGACCTTTCTAAGAGGGTAATAGTCAACAACAGTATTGCCTATCCCCCAAAATTTGATTTAGAAGAAAGATGTAAAGTTAAGTTAATGATCTTCTTTTTCGTTGTGAAATACAAGAGACCCTCTCTGCAATCCGTTCAATACTTCATTTGTGAAAGTCCAGCCTTATCCTGACTTCATCATAATTCCAGCCCAGTCTGCCCCCATCCTTCCTAACCTTTATCCAGTACTTACATTTTTCAGGCCTTCCTGCTAACTGCTGTCTTTGGCCATATTAGCCCTGTGGACTCAATGGAAAGACTCTTATTAACATCAGGGAAACTGGACTAGACCCTTTCCATTTTTCTCATCTAAATCTTTTTCCTTATGTTATATGTCTGCGAGGAACAGTGATGGTTCTCATGCCCAAGTGGCACTTCTGTCTTTTTACCTGATTTCAGTTGGAAAAGTATTTTTAAGTTTTAGGTTATTTGCAGAAAAGCTGCCTATAAGTGTCTCATCAGCTACAGATGTTAGCAATGCTTCAAGAAATTTTTTTTCTGCTTTGGTTGTGTTTGATGGTTAGGTGTGTTTATTAGATTCTTGGAACAGTGACAATATCTATTCTTATGACCAATGTAAAACTTATGATAGCCTGTAAGTAATGTATCTGAAAAAAGCAACCCTGAAATCAGCAGAGCAGAGATCTTCTTTGATTATTGCTTGACTCCTGAGATAACAGCACTCGAAGGACATAATTGTGCTATATTGTGGAGTTACCTGATTAAAGCCAAACCAAAACAATCTATCCTGTACTTTGAGTACTTTGCTTATATTTTCACCTTTAATCTTTTTTTGTTAGGGATACTGCTTGCACAGATCCGGTTCTAGATAGGCTTGTCATATTGGCCTTAACAATGTCATCTAGATACAGATAAACTGTTCTACATAATCTTAAAAGATTACAAATGCATTGAGGAGATAGTTCTCTTTCCCAGAATTGTATTGTTTGGACTCTTGGCAACTAACAGAGCCTGGGTGTGAGCTAGCTAGAAAATAGCCCCAATATATAGGATGTATTAGCAAACGAAACAACTCAACCTCAATTCTGAATGTTTTCAAAACGGCTTGATGCAAAATTATCCCATTTCTTGTGGCCATGTGTAAAGCCTATTGCTTGCAGCTGTGGAATCTTTCATTGCCCTCCATTCTAAAAAGGTAAAATTGAGGGCAAGTGACCTCCCTTCTGCAGGTTATTAGCAGGACCAGGAGCAGAATTTGGGTCTGTCTGCTTTTCCCACTCCAATGCTTCCACACTTTGAAGCAGATAGATATTATTTATAAAAGTTGATGAATATTTATTTTTGAGTGTAATTTGGGAAACCACATTTGAGTTGGTCATAGAAAAACTATTTAGCAACTGGGAGTAATTAAAAATAATTTTTTTTCATAAGTTATGGCATTGAGGGTGCTAATGGCCATGCCCAGCTTCCCCAAGGGATTTCCTTCATCCTGTCCATGACTCAAGCCCCCATTTCAGCCCAGCCTGGGGCTGTCAGTTCCTGCCCAGTGATGCTGCTGCCGAGTCCATCTCCAGCTCCCTGCAGCCCCTCACTGACTGACCATGGACCTCTACAGTACCTTGAGACAAGTCACAGGAACTGATCCATTTCCAGATCTACTTCAGCATTACAGTTCCTCTTCTCCAGCCATGGTCAGTATAGGATGTTCTAGGGGAAGGCACTACATGCTTTTAATTAGTATGTGTGAGATTCTGGTCCTCAAAGGAGCCTCTTCCTTGATGCAATGCGATCTTTAAATACTGAGCCTGGGAGCAAGTTGTTATTTGTCCTTCCCCCTTGAAAAAATGGTTACCATAACTCTATTGTATCAATGTGTAAACCCTGGTAGAGTCTTGCCTAACATGTATCTTCAGTGACACTGTCTGACTGTTGGGTTTGGCTGAAATTCGTGTGTTACATATATATGTATAACAACTTTCTTATCAGCTCTGAATTTATCATCTTGCAGTTTGCTTCAGCATTTTCTTGGTTCTTTTGCTGTGAGGTAGCTGAAATGTCTTACTTTACCTATTTTTTTTTTTAAATCAGCCAACATTTTACCTACTTATATCACCTTGCCCAATTCATCTTTCTGTAAAATCAACTCTAACAAGGGAGCCAAGATCCTGTCTAACTAAGATCTGGGAAACAAGACAGATGTGAAAGCCTGCATCTAGAAAGGCAGGTGCTCAGTTCCTCTGTGGCAGTGGAACTACAGTCTGAAAGATCTGTATGAAGTCTGGTATTGAGCAGACCATTAAAGGTCTTAAGTCCTTACAGTCAAGCACAATACTTAGTTCTCCTGATCTTGTGCCACAACCTCTGGGCTCCATCAGTCTGGGTTGCTCTGTTGTCTGGGATCTCTTGATACAAACTGCTTTGCTGCAGTTGAAGTAATTGCCAGCTATTTGTTGAGCTGCAATAACTGTGTCATGCATCTGTCCAAATTTCAAGGAACTTATGTTGGCTTAGACAGGTGACTAAATAGATCTTTGCTGTCTAGTGCCCAATCCTTGCTTTTTGTAATAAGCGTGTAAGTACCCTATGGTTGACTTTTCTGGCATTTGTTTTAGTGCATGAGCTAAAACAATGAGCTTGACTTTTCTTTCCACACACATTGTGGAGTCATGAACATGCTGTCAAAGGATGTGAGAGGTGCCAAAATGCCAACCTACTGGGTGCTAGCAAAGGGAACTCAAGGGGATGGATAAGGACAGATCTTCAGGAAAGAACTGGGCCTGGGAAGTTAAAATTTCTCACTAGTAGTTTCAGGTGTGCTGTTACAACACACAAGCAGTAATAATGCCTTCTGTTGAATTGCTCTGGCTCTCTTCTATTAATGTATACAAAAGTAAACAGTCACACACTACACCTTTCTATTCCTCTGATATCTTTGAAGGTTGCTCACTGTTCTGTTCTTTAAATCTTCATTTTCCAGTTTCCTTTTTCACTCCTCTCTGCTTCTTTGCTCCATTAGTTCCACTTCTTTATTTCTGTTTCATGGGCCAGTATTCTAAGAGATCAAGATAAACATTTGAGGGGATTTCTATCTGGGCAAGGCAAACCTTTTGTGGGCAGGAAAAACATTTCAGCTGTATGAAACTATTGTGGCTTAAATTATAGAACTAGTAGGTGACATGGCAATGAAGGAAACATAGATGCTCTACACAAATATTAAATACCATGAAATATAAATAGCATGTCCTTTTTGCAAGGTTAACTCAGACTCTTGCTTATGTGGCATCTCTGCTCTGCCCTGAGAGCAGAGACTTCTCAAGAGCTCCAAGATTTTGGACAGCCTTCAGTGACCATTCTGGGGTTGCTGTATGTTACCTTAAGCTTTCTTGGCATTGCAGTGCCTGCTCTTTTGTACTTGGTGTCCCATTCAAAGTTAGCTCAGGGGTGCTTCACACCTGTCAAAGCTGTATTACATGACCTCTGTCTGTTCAGTTGCTTAAATAGGTCCGTCTGTATCTTTTCTCCAACAAACGCCCACCCATGAGATAGAAATCCAAACTGCTGAAACACATTCTCTGTTCAAAAGAAGTCTGTGATGCAAATGGGCCTGCTGTCATATGACAGTATAATCTTATGAAACAGTGCACTGACAGGGTATCATAGAGATGTGTACATGTCTGTTCACATAAGGACTTTTTAGCAATTTTTTTATTATGAAAGGAGAGTGACCAAATTCAAACCCACTTTTTTGTTCAGAATAATCCTGATGAATATTTACTGATCAACCTTTCTTAAAAATAAATTTTCAGACAAATTTGAAATGAAATACAAACAGTGAGGACTTTCTAATATTTTTATCTGAGTAAAAAATAAAAGAAAACGAAATTTGAAAGCATCAGGAGTTATTACTGACAAAATCACTGGTGAGAATAATTCATCATGTCTATGTTGACTAACAACTCTGATTTTGTTCAGGTGGAGAAAGCAGAAGGAAATGGTAACCAGATAGCCTGACAATAGCCTCTGCACACAGTTTCTGTCTCTCTGAAGGAGGTGCTACTCAGTTTACTGTGCCATTAAAGGTCAGAACTATTCCCCATTATGGCCACAGTTTACGACAGCAAAGCTGTGTTTCAGCTTGTACAGTTTATTCTGGCCCACCTCAGCAAAACCAGCTCTAGATGCAAAACTGAACTTGTGCCACTGACGTCTGAACAGCATCTGGCTATGCCAGGAGGGATTCATTGTAATTGCGCCACATGACGTCTTGGTTCCTCCTCTGCTGCACCGCTGCCTTGCAGTCAGTTCTGCATCGCTGCCCTGCGCCTTTCAAAGAGGAGATGGGGCCTCACTGCCCTCATCTCAGCCTGCTCTTGTGTCCTGCTGCCTTGCAGAGCAAGGTGGATAGTGAACCTGGGTAAAAGCTCTTTGGCTCCTGCTTTGTGCTCTGCGGTCCCCCCGCTTAGAGGAACCAATGTGATAGATGAGTACTGTGAGCTCTGTACATACCACTTCCTGTTACACAAGGCAGCAGTATCAGCCTAAAAGGGGTTGTTGGTATTTATATTTTCCCATGCTGAAATCAAAGGCAGTCTGCTGTAAAGCACTTTCCTGGTGGGGCTATTTTGGTTCTAACCCTGCCATAACTACAACACCTTCAGGTTGACCTTGCAGGGACTGGTATGTGAACGTGGGTTTTGGAGCATGCAAACTAAAGAGAGAAAAATGCAAGAAATAACACATTGTGTCCAGAACACCTTCCTGTCAGATGTTTTCTTTAATGAATTAAGCCTTAGGATTTGAAATCCAACCCCAGTTTACAACTTGAATGGTCTGATTTCTGAACTAAGTTCTCCCATCTCACTCTCACTTCCTTTGAAAACATCACTTGTGGGGTAGGCAGCATATGAGGTATTGAAAAGGAAACCATCTGGATTTCCAGAATGCAGAGTGTGAGGTATCTAAGTATCCAGCTTGAAGATTCTGGTTGCATATGAAAATCACTGATGGAAATTCAGCCAAAGAATTTGGTTAATGTGCTTATAATCACAGAGGATATTTCTAACAGTCAATGGTAAAGCCCTAAGTGTCAATCATATGCTTTGACTGTGGCATTATCCCTTCACCATTCCAGTGACTAAATCATAAAGCACTACAGAATAGAGAGTGCAAGCCTATTTTAAGTCCTCCATAGATAATTTATTTTTGTGTTTGGTGTTTTTGTGTTTTCTTTTTGTATCTTTGGCTTAAGAACTTTTTAGGACCCAGTGAATAGCTTTATTCCCTAAATAAAAAAAAAAAAGGCATTAAAATCTATTAAGCAAACTAAAGTCAGATCTAAATGATAACAGAGATAGTAGAGAGGAGATGTGTTGCAGTATGGAGGCTGGCCCTTCAAAGGCTGTGGACATATGTATTCATTTGGCTGGGAGTTCAGAAAATGCCAGCTGGGGAGAAGGCAGTGTGTAAAAGCCTGTGTGATTTTACTCTTGGCTTGTATTTCACTGTCAATGAAAATGCAGTACCTGATTCAGTTTCTCTGAACTGAGTGAAAAGGCCACAGGTGTGAAATCTGAGAGTGGCCTTTTATTGTCACCTTAGATCCAGAATCACTACGGGCACTGTGAAGGTGCTTGGGGTAGGTACAGCAGTGCCTCTGACACATGGGAGCTCCACCTTATCTGCATCCAGAAAGTTCCAGCCTTTCTGGACCGGGGTCTAAGCAGATCTGCTGCTCTGAAACCTCTCTGTAGCACAGGAGATGCCTGATTTCTTCCTTTTTTTTTTCTAATAGCCGGTGCTAAATCCCAAGTCTGTGAGTGCTCATGCACGGACTTTACCACTGTAAGTAATTCCATTCAACTCAATAGGGTTATTCATAGTCAAGCTGAGCATGTGTGTTCAACGTTTGCAGGATCAGACACTGCAGAAGCTGGCTGCTGTGCCATTTAGAGCTGGCAATTCCATTCCTTAGGCTCCAGTGTCCTTGTATGGAATGATTTCGTTTTATATAGACTTCACTTTGTTTTCCATATGTCACCCCTCAGCACATGCACTATTAGTACATACCAGAGCTGAATACTTCTTCCTTAGATATTATGTGAAAAGAAAGCAAATTAGAAGTGAATGCAAATTTAAATTCAGTTCCTGTTCAGTGTGCTGTCCTGTGCAAAACATTCGGAATACTTTAATGCTGAAAACAACAATCATCACTTTTGACAAAGAAGAGGCCTGCCTGATTTATGTTGGATTTTTGTCTTTTAACTGATTTGTAACATGTAAACTGCTAGAAAGCACTGCAAAGTTTTGGGATGTGCAAATACAGTGAAAAGCAGCTCTGCTCAACAGGCACTTGCAGCCAAGCATCAAGTTGTGACAGCCTGAGGGTCGGAGACCCAGTTACTGATTGCTGTCCCAATTGCTTTCAGTTGTCATCTTCCAGGATTCTCACAGCTCCCTCCAGTTTGACATTGTTTGTACTAAGTTTCTCTCAGCTTTCAGATCACAGATAGATATATTGACTAGCTGAGGCTCTAGGGCAGTGTTCTGCATAACACAGGTTGATATACTTTGCAGCTGGACAATTTCTGACTGATAACTTGTCATTCTGAATATATTTTTTCCATATTTTGTACCTGTCTTAAGATGTTGACGTAGCTTGCCTATGAGACTGTTATGTGATAGAGCATGAAAGCCTCAACAAGGCAACAATCCAACAATCGCTCATATCTCCACTGGATGTTAGGCTTGCTCTTTGCCTCAAAGAAAATTAACTTGGACTGAAGAGATCTGCTACTGACAAAACCCTGCTGATGTGTCCTTATCTATGAGGTGCTTACATAGGAGTTGAATGATTTGTTCTGATGTCTTTCCAAGAACTTAAGTGTTAGGCTAAGTGCTCTGTCATTTTTAGGGTCCTCCTATATCTCTATTTTTATAGATAAGCACTGTATTCACCCTTTATCAAAAGCCTCATCCTTCCTCCAGAAGTTCTCAATGATAATTGCTAATGGTTCTGAAATAGCCGCAGGCAGTTCCTAAAAATATTTTGGGTCTAACTTCACCAGGCTCAAGTCAAACCCCGAGTCAGTTCTCTTTCCTTCCTTGCTCGAATTATGCCTGCTTTGTTAGTTATATTCTGTCTAATCCCAAATGATTAAAAGTGTCTGCTAAACAGATTAGTGGCTATAGTGTCACTGTAAAGGGCTTATGTTGTTGCTGAGTATAGGTAGTAAATCAACCTAGTGAACAGAGAAGCCAAGAAATTTTGGGAGATCTTAGAAGCCAGGGCAGAGCACTGGGTAGAAAAGTGACACTGGAAGAATTCAAAGGTTGGGGATGTCGTGAAGGAAGAGTTTTGCCAAGGTTATTCTGACAGTGGAGCTTATCTACAGCCCCAAAGACCACAGTATGGAAGATTACAGAGTCTGTAGTAGCGCATGGTTAAAATCAATGTCTCTGAATGCAGTGGTGTCTCAGAGAGTTTATTTTTTGGGGAATAAAAAAAAAGAAAGCTTCAATGTAGCTTGGATCCAAGGCTCCATAGAGAAGGCTGTGTCACTTATGCCTGTCATGGGCTTGAGATACTGGGGCCAGTTCACAAGTGACAGACTGGCCCCATCCGTGCTTCACATGATGTAAGAGTTAGCTCTGACCAGCTATTTTGAAAGCAGTTAAGCTGAACTTTTAATATATTTCTTTTGAAATGTACTGACTGTCACTCAGAGTGGAAATACATAGAGACAAACATAAAAGGGAATGCTACATGTCAGTGTATAAAATTATGTTTGGAACAGTACTGGTCTCATCCTCTATCCTCTGCTATCCATGGAGAGAAGCATAAAGATCAGTGCTATAACTCTTCTTATGATTGTTCTTGCCTGAATGGAAACCATTTAGAGACAAAGTTTTGACAGATAAGGTCTCAAACTCGAGACTACTTGGTCTTGAACACTTTAGTAGTTACAGAACTGCTTAGTTTTATGAAGCCTCATTCATTCTTTTTTTCTCTTTGTTAAGATAGTACTTGAATATGGTGTTTTTCTCTTCCCTTTGCTCTTTGTTTCTAAAGACTTTTAGTTATAGCTCGATTAATATGACTGTATCTAACTCACTAACAAGAATATTTAGTCTGTTTTCTGCTCTTGTGAAGAGGATTTGGAAAGCTAACACCCTTCCACAAAAAATATACTCAGACATCACACCCTGGTTTCAGTTAACTTGGATTATTTACACTACTAGCTTTCTAACAGTTAATTACAGTGCCTGATCTTGTTACCAAGGATGATGAAACCGATTCATGTGCTAAACAAAGAGCTTTGTGGGTTTTTTTCCCACTTGCTTTGTTCCAGCATTGCTTTATACTGTCAGTGTGTAATTTGTTCTGATTTATTTCATTATTAATTGTCCATGCAGGCTGCATTGTAGTGGTGATTTTTAACTATGGACACCTGAAGTATTCCACACTTAATTTTTTACAAAGGGAACCTAAACGTCACAGGTACTAAGTAATTGGCAAAGCAGATATACCTTCATTTTTCCTACTGAAAAGCCAGAAATTACTTTCTGATTGGAGTCACAGAGTTAATGATTGAAGTAATTTTCTTGTCTGTGCACACTTCCTGAACAGATGTGGTTTTCCATTTTGACTGTGATAGTTTATCAGTTGTTGGTATGGAGAGAGCATGCAGGTAAACTATCTAATAAAAAAACTGATAAACACCAGATACTGGAAAAATTGAATAATGTGTTTGTGAAAGGGGAGGGGGAATAATCTTCTATTTCTTAATTTTGCTACTAGTCAAATTATCTTGACTATGGCTGTTGTCAGTGGGTGAAAGGGTAGCTGACTAGAGGAGTAGCATATTCTTATCATGTATTACAGAACAAACTTATGGTACCCAGTTATTTTCTGTAGTCAGATGAGCTGCAGAATTCAAATTTAATAAAAGTTCTGTGCATTTACAAATAACTTTTTATCATAGCACAGCAGAATAATACAATTCAGTGGTAAATGAAATTACTGCATTTACCAGTGAAGAGACAGAATGTCTATTGGTATATGATATGACCATAATGACTTTTGAAATCCATGAGAATTAAATAGATTTTTAAAAGATAAAGCTCTTCAGGCACACAAATAAGTTGTCACTACAGCAATCATTGAAATGTTGTGCTGTTCTCCTGCTGGTAACTCCAGCTAACAGTTAATGTCTACAAGACAAGATAGAAAAAATGTCAGTCCCTAGCCTAGGAAAGAGCACTCAGAAGAAAGATAAAAAGGACATCAAATAAAGTCAAGATAACCACAAAATGGAAAGGAATGAATGATATCCTGTGTTACCTGTGCATGGTACTTGAGTTGCAGCAAGGGATGTTTGGCCTGGATGCAGTCAAGGCCTCATTTAATAGCTAATTTAATTCATTCTGCAGCCTTTAGGGGGAAAAACTGCACCACCACTGTGTTAAGAATCATAGAGGTACTGCTGATTCAGTCTCGGGGTTGGGAGAGAGACTTGTAGATGAGGTTTCTTCTGGTCCTGTATTCTGTGATTTCCTTTAAAATGGGCCCAAAGCAGAGCCCCTTCAGGCAATGAAAACAACGAGGGCTTGCTGAATGCGGCAGCCTGCTGTGTCTCTGAGCAAGGCTTATATGTCTAGGGAACATTCAATTAGGTGGTTAAGACTTGTCTGGTTGTCTTGAGTCTCAGGAAGACACATAAGGAGGCTGGATCATGTATTTGTACACTTTACAAGAGTCTCCTTGAAACTAGGGGGAAAACCCCTAAACAGCAACCAACAAACAAACCAAATCTTAATTACCTTTTGTCAGGTCAGTATATTTTTAGGACTCCTGCTGAAATGTGTTGGGGCACTTTGATGGTACTTTAAGGAAGGAGCTAAGAGGATGGTTTGGAATCAGCTAATTTTATGCATGTGGGCATTGTGAAAGGTGATGCCCACATTCTTTATCAGTAACATGTTTGAGTCTTCCTCCTCCACTAACAAGTTTCTTTAAGGCAAGAAAATTGCCAGTTGAACTTCATGGTGTCTGAACTTGTTTCCTGAGGCCTGAGCTCACAACCTGAGTGCTTTTGTTTGTGAAATCCATAGGATGTCATATCTCCTCTCCCTGTGTTTGGCTCCAGCAGACGGAGGTGTGGATCCTGAAAACAGCTACAGAAAAAGAAACATACATGCTAAATAATGGACTGATCTAAAATACGTAACCTATGTATGATAGATTTCTTACCTTTTAAAAGTTTAGATCCAAATGAAGAACAGTGGCATTTGCACCATAAAACTCTTAAAGACATTTTCTGGTGACCATGATGGTCTGCCTGATTCAGAGTGTTCTCTGAAATCAGCATTCATGACTTTGTAGAGAAACAGTCTCTGTTTTCTCCCTGTGGTATATCCTGTATGTTAGACTACTCCATGAAGCTTTCAAATTGATTTTATTTAACCTAGAAGGAACACAATATTTTATATTACATCAATAGCAGCTGATACACAGCGATCAATGTGCAAGATGCTGCCTTGATGAGCTATAGTAAGTCTAATAATTCTCCTCATCTCTCCTACTTTGTAAGTTCTTGAGATGTAGGCATGAGACAGAATCTTAGAATCATTTAGGTTGGAAAAGATGCTAATGATCACCGAGTCCAACCATAAACCTAACAGCTAAGTCCACCATGTCCCTTAGCACCACATCTACACATCTTCCAAGTACCTCCAGGGATGGTGGCTCAACCCCGGGGCAGCTTGGTAACACTTGCAGAAGGTGAAAGATTGTAACAGGCAAAACATCTCCTCCTCAGAGGGAAGACTCCACACTCAAGTGTAAATCCCAGGTATATCCCACCAGTTTATCTGCTGTCCAGTAAGGAGCCACTTCAGGTATGAATTACCACAGGCTTTTAGAAGTGCCAGCTTTTTGGAAGTGTAAACATTTTATTTATTTGCTGCGGTGAATTGAGGGATGTGGATTGCAGAGAGCAAAGTGAATAATCCAAATCTGGCATTGGGATTTGGTAAGGATGTGTTCCCAACAGGATAGGTTTTTTTGCAAATACATGTTTAATGATTTGGGTTGGATTACTTAAAGTTAAGATTTGGATTCTCAAAGATACACAACTGCCCAAATTCCTCAGTTTAGGAATTACTCACCTGAAAACAGAGAGGGGTAAAATACTACTGACAAGTACTGTCAAGTGATTTTCTGCACTGCTTTGGTGGCTGATAGGGATGCTGGTGAAAGTTCACTGGGAGGCTGGAATACGAGTGAGTGTGTTTGTTGCATGTATTTGAATGAGCTGTTCTTGGACAGCTCTAAGCAGAGCATGTTTGGACCTGCTCTCTTTTTAAAGGTGTAACTGGACTCAGCATTTTTATTTTTTCTTCAGTTTTAATTTCCAGTGGGATCATAAATACATGACATGGTGAAAGTATGATAAATTTGCCATGTCTGCTCTGAATGCAGCTGTCCACAGAGAGATACAGCTTAAATTATGCACATCTGAGGTAGTTCTGTTTATACCAAAAATGATACTCTGTGCTACAATTTTAATACAGAATTGCATATTTTGTTCCTTTTTAAAGCCAAGAAGACACTTTAAGTGGGACATAACATTGTGACAGTACCTGTGTGTGCGTTGTAGGGAGGAAGGGTTTTTTAAGGCTTATCAAATATGTTTAAAAGGAAAGACCAAATAATTCTTTCTGCAAGTAGGACTGACTGTGAAAAAGCTTTGCTGAGTGTGGTTCCAAGTTCTAATTTTGCTCATTTGTGCTTATTTAAATCTAACATATTTGCACTGAAGTCATTGGAGCTGCATGGAATTAAGCGATTGCAGAATTTACATCAAATGGTCCCCAGAGCTGTTTGTGCTGCCGTAAGCAGTTACCATTCATAACAGCAAATGAGCTAATATGTGTATGGGAGATTCTTTTGGGACAGTGTGAAATACAGAGACTGTCAATCCGATTCTCATGAATGGAATTTTCTACAGCAACACTGAAAAAAAAAAAAATCACATTTCCTCTTAGTGGAACTCAGAAAACTTAGAGATACAGGAAATTCACTTGTATCTTGAAAAAATAATTGCCTTCATTGGTATCTGAGTGATATTCTGTGGTCTTTTTACAGTCCTCAATAGAGGGATAGAGCTGACAATCTTTCAAGTCATTTCTGTCAGACAAAATAGGCCTAATGTTAGGAGTCCCTGTTACAGCAAAACTAGCCTTTTCTGTTTCTGGTCCAAGGAGCAGAAACAATGTTTTATTTGGATTGTCCTATCTCTAGGGAAATAATAACTTGCGCATACAGCCTTTGAACTAGTCAGGGATTTGATGCATCGTTTTTGTAAACTAACAGTATTCCACACAAAGAATTATATTAAGTCTGTTTGACATTAGATGTGATGTGTTCGACCAGAGAGTTTTCCTTAGGCAACAGCAAAACACAAAGCTAAAGGAAATCAAAGCAAGAATCGAAACATTTTATGGAAAGCCATCAGTCTCTTTTCTGCCTTGCAACCTTTCCCCCTTCCTCTATTTAATAGATATTATTCTTTTTTTATTGTGAATCTTTAGTCACCTTCAGCTGAAAAGAGCATCACCACGTTGCCAAATGCTTATTTCTAGGAAAAAAGATATTTCTGTAAGTCCAAGCCTGCTCTCTTTCTCCTTCATTAGAATAGTGTAAAGTGTATCTAATACTGATTCTTTGAGAGTGTTGAGCTTATAAAGACTGTTGTAGTCACTTGGACTTATGAGATCCAAAACAAATACTTAGCATATTCAACACGTATAGCACTTAGTGTGAAAATGCCACATGAATCATACATTGCATTAGAAACAATGAAACTGACATTTAACCATGAGATAGGATGCATATCCATGTACAAACATATTTACTGGCCAAGTCAGAAAACAGTTAAACTTGTCTGACTCCATGCAGGAGAAGAAATTAAGTATAAGTGCTTTCATGGGCATAAAAACAAACAGAAAGAAGTCCACGGTCAGTCAGATTAATTTTTCACAAACAATATTCTTTGCAAGAAGAGCGGAAAGATAAAACCCAGCTTGAAGCTTTGATAAGGAGTTATTAAATGAGTTGTGTTTCTGCTAAGCTGTTCCAATAAGATAACATAAGAAGCAAACATTATAGGCACAGTAGTCAATAGGCTGGTTTCAGCCTAGCAGCAGTGGCTTGTGTGACACAGGCTCAGGCTGCCAGTGGGAAGTGGTGTCCTTTGGTGCAATACAGAACACTGAATACAGATCAATCTCTGCTAGCAGGAGTAAAGGGAGAGGATATAGTGCTTAGGCTAATTCCATATGGATGAACTCAGGCCAACTGCTCAATTTCTTTATGCCTGCCACTACTCTTGGCCAACGTGACTAAAGTCAGGTCTGACACTAAAAGCTGGAGTGGATAATGGCCTTTGGCTGCTTGGCTATTATGTTTGTGCTCAGCAGCTTTGTGATATGCCATCATTATGAGTGGCCACGGACACTAAATGAACAGGCACTGTGAAGAGCACCCTACCAGCATCCAAAGTCCTGTTCTCTAGGACCTTTGCTGTGCTCCATGTCCATGGAAAATCTAATCTTCTAGTCTGCAAGGTGTGTGAATACCATCCAGTGAGTATCTTGTCAAACTTCCATGACTGACAAACATGTCTGGGTGTGGGCACTTGCAAAACTGTGTTAGCACATGCCTGTCAGCTGCACTGAGGGATCTGGCCACACGTGTGGCCTCTGCTTGCCACAGCCATGAGGCAAAGAGTGTTAGTTTAAACTGCTCACTCTGGTGCAGTGGGGATGCACATAGCTGCATAACACAGAGGGCCAATGGGCTGTCACGTGCTACTTTTCAGAGTCAGGACCATTAGGACCACTTTCAGTGTTCTCCTAACCTTCTGCTGTGCTCCTAAGTGGAAATTCTCAGTCCTTTCCTTCAGTTTACTTCCTAAGGACACACCCCTGGAATAAGTTGGTCTTAAAAAGTAAAATTTTTTATTCTCTAGCTACCTGCATGCATCTCATACATTGAAAAGGAGGGGGAATGTTGATTACAGACTTCCTGAGTGAGAAGAATGTGTGCCAGAGTAATTTGAGCAGCCTCCCCTTGCTCTTATTGTGTCTCTTTCAAAGTGTGGGTTTAACCTGACTTAGGACAGAGCTATTCCTGCTGTAAATGAAGTCTATATCCCCCTCCTCAATGTATATCTGCCATCAGGGATAAACCCTCAAATCCATTATCAGTGGGCACTGCCAACAGTTCTCCTTCTGGGTCTCAGGAAGTATAAGTGACAAGTGACAACATGAGTGACAACACTGGAGTGGCATCATTGCCAGGTTTATCCAGAACCTATCTATTCTGGAGGAGAGCAGACTGGATTGTATGTTCTCCTCATTTCTCATTAAGGCTCTTGCTGTACCTTTACCTAATGTGTTTCTAACAGAGCCCACTTTCGCTTTCCAGGCTTCAGCAGCCACGTAAATGTGTCCTGCAGTGGGATCTGAGAGGCAGTACAAACCTGCAGGCCTGAGGGATCCAGGAGCCCTTTCCCAGGCAGCAGTACAGTTTTAAGATTGAGATTCTGTGTGGCAAGGAGGGCTAGGAAATGAGCTTTTCAGAAAAGAGTGATGGTGTCTGGGTTCCTGGGTGGAGGAATGCTAAAAAGCAGCAGCAGTTTATAGTACCTGAAGAACAAAGACACTGTGGGATAGTTGCTCAGGGAGGTCCTGTTCTTATCAGGACCAGTCATATAGAACCTGTGCTGGCAAGCTACGGGCAAAGTATGTCCAAAGAGTACTTAGTTTCTACTGTCTCATTTTAGTAACAGTCTAGACTTTGTTACCAGGAATCACATTTGGGCCTGTTAATAAAGGCACTTTGAGGTGCCTCAGATTTATAGTATACAGCTTGCTTGAGGACTGTAGGAAGGATAGAAGGAATGGCCTTTGATTTGTCCCTACCTTCTTGCCTGAAAAAAACACATGCTGGTGGTGCTTAGTGACGTTTTCATTCTGCAAGCTTGGTGTGTGTGAGGAATCTCTACATTTGAAATAGCATGGGAAGTAGTGAGGCATCCTGTGTCAGCAGTGTGCAGGTGACATTCAGGCCTCTTTGACCAACCTACAACTGGGTTGAAAACAGGCTCAGGGTTAATACATGTCTGAGGCCAGAGTGGAGGAGCTGCTGTCTGTGGGGTTTAGTCAGTGTGATAGCTTAAGCACAATCCGTTCTCTCTTTTATAGTAAATCCTGCTGGCTGGGGTTGCTCTGCTGCTCCTGAAGGCAGCTGCAACTGGGGAAGGGTTTCCAGCACGAAACCCTATTTCTCTCTGCTGAGCCTCACAAGTGCAGGCACAGTGAGCATGCATAATGGGTAGTTTATTTAGTAATGTGCAGACCAAGTAACACAAATGCTCCTTGCCTCACAACTCTTTTTCTAAAATTTAATTTAATTTTTTTTGTATGTATCGGTGATAGTAATGTCAATGGCAACAGGTACCAGCCCTGGAAGTGCTGGTACTGATACACACATAACAAGTTCTGTGAGAGACTGCTCTATTGGATCTTGGACATGGAATTTTATTGCCTTGTGTCTCCAGCTGAAATTTTTGTTCTGTGTTTCAACAGTATATAGCATAGACATAGCCAGCACTTCAAAGACTGTCACATAAACAAGTCTTGCAAATAGGCAGGGTAAGTAAACAAGGGGGATATTTTTGATCCATGTTTATAACAAGTTGTCACTGCATGTCAGCATTTTCACCCATGTTAAATGCAGGGGATTGGAAGTGGAGGAATAAGAGCTCAGTGGATGCTTATGAAGAGTTTCAGCTAACTGAGAATCTGCAAAAGGAAAGCACAGGGCTCCAGTTAGAAAATCTAATGGAGGAGATAGAAGAGTCTGATGTAATGGGCAAGGTGGACATGTGAATAAAGGGGCAGTATTGCAGCAATTGTAGCTGAACCACTGGGGGCTACCATGGTCCTTTCTCCTTTGAGGGTTGAGCCAGACAAAAATGAATCCTTTTTATTAAGGATTGGTTTTCAGCTGGCTCACCTCACCAAACAATTGCAGAAGCAGCAGTGCTAGTGCAGGAGAGGTAAATGGTAGCGTGCAGAGGAGAGCAGGACTGCAGGCAGCCCAGGTTCAGATTAAACCACACAGCTATGGGATCACACACCAGCCTTCTGACTCTGAGTCAGAAATAATAGGTGCAAGGCAAGCAGTCTCACAAATTAGCAGCTGACTTTTCTTCACTGCCATGAGCTCTGCAAAGAGCTAATATAATCTTGCTCTCAGGGATTAGATTTGAACAGAGCATTTCAGTGGTAGAAATAGATGGTGGGATATATTCCCTTGCATGGAACAGTGTGCAAATCTCAAAACTTGGTAGTAGCAATAAGCTCTAGAACGATAACTTGTCTCAGGCCTAGACATCTTGAGAGAACTGTGATATGCTTGAGTTATTTGGGGTGTAGCCTCTCACAGGGGAAAATTCTTTCCTCTGTAGCCAGAGAGAACATAAAGTAGCCAAAAATATCTGATTACTGTTTCTCCTGCTCTGAGGCATAATGGAATTTATCATCTCTGTTGCAAAGCTGTCCTATTTTAATGGAACCATTTCTCCCCACTCTGGGTCTTCTCCAAAAAGACTAGTGTCAAAAGGATTTTATATTAACTAAAAACTAAGAAGAAGGAAAGCCAGATAGAATCATGAAAACTAATCATTCTGTCTGTAGAAGAAATTATTTTCTAAATAACATAAGTCCTTGCAGTGTCCTAGTGCCAGAGTTCTTTGGGGAATTATTCTAAACTCTAGTCCTCAGCAAAGTAAGCTTTCCTGCAGCCAAGTATTAAACTGCAAGCTTTATTTTTATCTACAGTTTTCTTGGCAAATTGTGAAGCTTATGTTTGGCATTTTATTTCCCTCTACAATCTTCTGTCTTTGGTTTGTGTTACACTTTGCAGAGCTTAGGGTTTATACAGGGTTTTGGGTGGGTGATATAAATTTTAATAGGTTTTTATATAATGTAATTTAGAAGCTTAAACAAAGAAAGCCATATTCTGTACTGGAAGATTTGTGCAGAGCTTTGTTGAACTTATGTTAATGTTGAATTAACAACTATTTTCAGTAGTGTTTTGTTTTTCTTTCAAATAAAACTGTAACAGAGAAGAAGGTGGAGAGCAAATTTCTTACTGAAATGCAATATAACAGGAACACTTAAATATCTTAGGTGGTCTGAGAATAGAGACCAAACTTAGGGCCCTATAATTGTCATTATTATGTGTATTTTCTTTGAGAAACCAAATCCTAGAAACTTTGTTTCTGTAGACAATTTTGGTGTGCTAAATTTCTGGGATATATTCCTCTGTAGCCCTCATAGTAATTTTTCATTAAACAGAAAAAAAAGTAAGCATGTATAATGATTGCAAGACTGTATGCTCTTATTGTACCTTGCAATTAGGGATCAAAAAGCATGTTTCAATTATTGATTGTACTAAGCCAGAACTGAATGTGTAAACATGATTTCTGTATCTGCTGGTGCAAATGAATGTTTTACTCACAGCTTAAGCAGCTCTGATTATAAACAACACTGCCAAAATCCCTCCAAACCACACCACAGAGCTGAAGATAAGAGTTGTCTCTGTATGTTTTCACTTGTGACAGAACAATATAAATAAAAGCTTAAGACAAATGCTGATGCGAAGATAAGGTGGAAAGCCAAACCACAGTGCCTGTTACCTTCAAACTTCAGCAGGCTGGTGGTGGCAGCTTTAAACTGGGAAGTCTCATGTGGGTTTGTTGAATAGACTTCTAGTACTGGTTTGGATCCAGAAACTGGGAAGGAGTAAAATAAGAGCCATTTCTTGGCTATAAATGGCAACTCCCATAAAAGGCAAAGGAGAGTCATAAAATGTCAGCAGCTATCTGGGAGTACATCTCTATGGATGCTTTCTCACCAGAGGGATCAGCCCCAGCAGAGTTCCATGCTCTGGAATGTGCCAACTTAGTTCGCAGTTCAGAACAGCCTCATGCCTGGTCAGCTTCTCTTCCTCCATCTCTCCCTGCACTCTTTTGAGATGATATACTGCTATTGCTTAGGCTGTACATGGACTGCTTGACACAGATGCAGTCAAGCCAGGGTAGCCAAGATGATTTACATGAGCTGCAAATCTTTAGTAAGGAAGAGTCTTGCTTTGAGTGTCTTGTTCAGGAAAGAATGAAACAAGAAGAGACTGTGTTTGGCTTTTTCTACCCCTTCCACATCCAGGCCAAGATGTTTTTCTGATAGATATAGTCAGTATAGGCTTTTATAATCAAATACTGTTGGAGTATTAGAACTACAAATATGGAAGAAAAAAATTATTTCTAAGCTGAGATAAAACAGATAAGCTTCAGGAGAGCTATGTGCTGTAAATGGGAACTTGAAAGTGGATATGTGTTAATTTAAGATGCATTTAGATCACTCGCAGGCATCACCAAAGTTGGCATCCTAAAAATCAGCTTAGTCTAGGTTGTTTTATGTAATACTGCTGTTGTCCTAAGATATTTTGTACTTGTGGCAGCATTCTTCCTTTGATGCCTTCCATTTGTTCTGGAGGAACTTCCATTCTTCTGGAAATGGTGAAAACATTTGTTTCCAAAAATCCTCTTACATACATTGATAAAATCCTTAAATCAAGATAGTGACCATTATGTTGTTTCATTTTTTTAAAAAAGAAGAAGTAATCTGAAAATCTGTGTAAAAATTAGAGAAGAATAGAAGTTCTGTGCAACTCTTTACAAAGCACTAGTGAATCTGCTGATGTGACTCAGAGCCACTGCTTGCAGTTGATATTCCTACCATGGAATTAGTACTCATGTCACTTTCAAGAATCACAGAGTCATAGAATTGGACAGGACTCTGAGCTACCCCATGGGGTGATGTTGCTGCCCATTTCAAGGGCATGGAGGAGATGACCTTTAAAGGTTCCCTCCAACCCAAATGGTTCTATGTTCTGTGATGCCACACCTGAAGAAAGGATAATTGTTTTGCTTTTACTTTAGGCTGAGACTACTTTAGCAACTGTCACCAAAGTAAGAAAGAGTTTTGTAACTGGGAGCTGACTTGAAATGAGAGTTATGTGTTAGGTTCAAGATTTATACCTGTTTTCTTGGGGTTTTTCTCCAGGTTTGGCTATCTGAAATTTAAATTGTTACATATGCACGAAGTAAAGAACCTAGATTTTCTTAAATTTGGAGTATCTGCTGTAACCCATTTGGCACATGATAACAATCTAGTCACTAATAAAGACATCTGCTTACAGATATAAGGCATTTCATATTAAATAGCCCAGTTTAAAAGATGCAAATTATTGTGTCTTGTAAATATCTCTCCCCAAAATTGACTTCCATATTCTATTTCCACGAATTTTCTCTTTCCTTGTTATTTATTTAAAATTAATTTATTTAGATATTGCTTCCTCTTTAATATATTTCATATATTATCTAATATCTGATTTTACTGAAGTCCTTTGAATGAATTTCTGAGCAAATTTTGTGTATGAAACTTTCTGCTATGCTAGGTGACCTGCATGATCACAAAAAGAAAAGTTTTTCTTTTCAAGAAATTTGACTTTTCTACTATCAGATAGGAATTTGAGATTGTCCAACTATGTTGCACCTTTAAAATAGGCCATACTAAAGAAGTAGCATTGTAAAGAGTATAAAGAGCACTTTAGCAGCACAAAGAAAGTAGTGCCTATCCCATCAACTTGTACACCTGTACAGAAAAACCTTTTTGCGATATGAAATATGCAAAAAATGAACTCATAGTACAAAGGAATTTTGAAGGCACCTGAGTGGAAGCTGAAAGTGTCAGTATAGCCAGATGATTTTTGAAGACAGGAAGACAGGACAAAATTTTTAGGTTGCAAATTCAAAGGAAGAAAATCCAAGAAGCTCTTTTCAGTCTAAATTTTGGTATCAATAGACTCCAACTTGCTTTCGCACCTCATCCCCCAATAATACCAATCAGTCGAAAAAAGCCAATTTTGAGATAAAATAATTGTGTTTTACTAAAACTGGAAATCCATATGCCCTGGCTATGGGCATTTTAATCCTTTGCTAGACAAATACAAGTGCATTAGCAAACTTTTTCTGAACTTCTGTGGCTTTTTTTGCCCAGATTGGGCTGCGACTTCATAGGCAAATTGTTTTGCAACAGCTGTGGAATTAAGGTGAAGCCCATATTTCAGATCTGAAACTCTTAAATGCAACTTCTCCATAACTGGAAATTCAGTAACTAGATGTCTGTCAGGGCCACAGCTATTTGTATCTTGCCAAAAACAACTTGGTGGTTCGCAATCACAAGGGAAAACTAAGCTTCCCAGCTGGCTGATGGGATGTAATCTGATTCCTACTCAGTCACCAGAGTGCTGCAGAAACATGTGTTCCATTTGTTGACAGAACGATTGTCCTGAGTAGCATTTACTTACAATTTGGTACTTTCATAAATATTCTAAGAACTTATGTGGCACAGCACAGAAAGTGCAGGTAGCAGTTTCCATTTGCACTATGATGGCCTAGGGCCATCACTTCTAAGCTCACTGCCAGCTCACTCAGCAAATCCTCTAGACTGGAGTACAGGCTGTTTAGGAATTGAGACAGGTTGTGCTGTACCTTGCTTTCCTTAGCTGGCCATTCTCATTTTTGGCTGCTTTCTTCTTGCTCTAAGCCTCACAGCTTCTTTGCCCGAAATTGCCTAATGGGTGGGATTTGTGCCATGGTGATTCCCAGGCTGGAAGTAGAATAAGTCATTAGAACTGAAAGCACACGTGTGGAAGAGTCCTGAACAAGAATCAGAGTGCACTTTGATAATGGCTCAGGAAAATTTTCAACTTCAATCTGTTTTTTTCCAGGCTTTTTTTGTGGACATCCTACCTTTTAATACAATCTGGTGAATACCTCTTCATTAAGAAAAAGATACAAGGATAGATTAGGTTACAAGGACCTGGAAAATATTATTTTGTTCATGTTATCTATTGGTGATGAATTGTTTTTGCTAAGAAGAACATTCTGAGGGACAGTGGTCTCTGAATTTTTGCTGTAATGACTTTCTCTCCTGAATAACACACCTACATTTACCATTGATAATTCTTCCTTTGAGCTGAGACTCTTTAATGTAATATGTTGTAATGGTAATTGTTCTCTAGAAGTCTCAGATAGGAGATCTGAGCTTTCTAGAAGTCACATTTACACAAGGGATTTGGACAACAGTTCCCTCACGGGAGGTTATAATCTCTGTAATTCCTAATCTGATTTGCATTAGGGAATACATACAGCTCATTAGCAGCACTGTCATCTTAATTACCACGTAACGAAATGTGGAACATGCATTTGACTTGTAAATAAATGTTCCATACATCCATGCTCCTCTAAGAGTGCCAGAAAACCAGGGACAGTGAGGATGACAATCTATGCAGTTTTTCTCTTTCAGTGAGGGGGTAAGCAAAGGCCACCACTTCCTCCCCCCAAAATATCACAAAGCTGTGCCTAGTGGGACGTGTAACTTCATTTGCATCAGTCATGTCCTTCATCCACAAACACATTTTTCACTATGCTGACCATGCTCGGTTAGAAGCAATATTCAAATCTGTTCTCTCCCAGGAGACCAGGAGTGAAATAATTACCTTCCTGTTTTATTGGTACCTTCTTGCTTAATTCCCCTTTTAAAGTAAAGGTCTCCTATCTCTTGTGGAGAAAATAGAAAGATATAGGGTTATGCTTTAATGTAAGAGAAAAAAGGCAATGTTTAATAAATTTGATAATATTCAGTAAAACACTTAAGTTGCAATCTGTAATTAAATAATATTGTATTTTGATTTAGTATAACTGTTTATTTAAATATTAAAAGACTTTGACTTTGTTTTGCCGCTGTTTTCTTGTCTCTAAGTACCTCATTTCTCAAGAGCTGAAACTTCTTAAATATGGAAGAAAAATATCTGAAGTTAGGCATGCTTCTTGGCTACGTTCTTGGCCAGAAAACAAAGACCACAACAGCAAATTGAAAACTTTTATGTCATAAAGATACTTTGGTTTGGAAAAGCAGTGATTGCAAAAATGTATTGTCTATTTTTTTTTTTATCCCAACATTATTGAAAAAAAGGAAAATCATGTTAATGCAGATGATGTTACAACTGTTTATAAAGGTATAGTCACTGGGTCCTCGTGAAGACCTTGTGGTACGTCATTTTGAAACAGAAATGCCAACTCTGAAGGCATTTTTATATGCATATAATTGGCATGTGGTGTATTGGGCATTTTGGAAGTTTTCGAACTGAGTCCAGAGGGTGTCCAAACTCATTTAGAACTTGGCTTTTCATCACAACGGGTATGATTAAACTCCCTGGGGTGATGGAAGAGAAATTGTGTGGGAAGAATATGATCATCTGGAGAGCCTTATGGGAAAAGAGATTTGGTGTCCCATATTGCACAATTTACCTCAGCTACCTGGAACCCTGGATATATGAATACCTTTGGTGTTTATTTACTGTCTTCCTTCTGTGCATGTGAAAAGCTTTTACAGAAGTTGACTAATCTTTAATATTCTTCCTTGGCTGAGGAACAGGTTAAAGGTTAAACTCATGACTCCAGGCTAAGTAGGGCTATAATAAAGGGTACTGATTGTTCTGGTGATGTGAAGGCCTGCTTGGATGAGGTTAAAATATTGCACTGAGCCTGTATAGAAAACAAGGAACAAGTGCAGCTGTGAAATGTGTGTGAGAATACATGATTGGAAAGAACTTCTTGGAATCTTTTCTTGGAAGAGTCTTCTCCTAGTGCAGGCATTTACATGCTTAAGTCCTTAATTACTACTTCAAGGTCTGTCTTAAACTAAGTAGTTTCTAGCTTTCTCAAGGTTGCCCTAAAACTGTCCTAAAAGGCTTCCCTAAATTTCATTCTTCTGATGTCTAGAAACCTTTTCCAGTCTGAATTGTACCAATGTTGTCTTTTATGTTAAACAACTATTCCTTTCTTTGTCCAGAGGAAAAAGTAAATACCATGGCTACCATAGGGCTAAATCGTGTGAAGGTGGAATGTCAGGAAGGTGTCTCTTTCTCCTAAGTTGGCAATGGTGATGCTAAGCTAGCACTGTGATCCAGTGAGCATTAAACCTATGGTCAAGTCTGAGGATGGATTTCACTGCTTTTCTACACAAGGGGTACATTTTAGATATTGTACACAAGCTGGATGAGGTAAGAAATATAAATTGGTGTTTAAAATCAGCTGCAGTTAATTGTGACCTGTATGGAAATTTACCTTAAAATTTCTTTGAAGTCTGCTACTGCTACTGTTGATGGTCAAATTTGTTATTTGTGTTAGTGTAGCTGGACAAGATAGGTATCATGTATGATTAAGGATGGTACTAAGGAGGGATAAATAGCAATAGATGGATACACAGTCAAGACTGGTAGTGTAGAGACCTTTCATACTATCTGACCATGCCTTCTAAAATTGCCAGGTTCTATACACTGAAGTTAGTAAATATTTTCCTTCTGTCAGAGGTCTGTACCAGGAAATTATTAAGCAGCAGATTTTTCTTTTTTTTTTATTAAAGACAAGGTGAAACAAATTTCCCTAGACTAAAACTTCTTTTTGAACTATGTAGCAGCTCAAACACACATCTGATTTAAAATGTGTATTCTTTCTCTTTGTGGAAGAAAAAAAGAAACAATAGGACAAATGGTCTTATAAAAGAAGAATTGAGGAGAGAAAATGAAGTGGAAGTGACTTTATTCATTAAGTAGCCTGTCTTGACTTGCTATATACCTTTCAAATCTACTTGACTCATCTGAACCTGTACTTGTTCAAGCCAGTGACGGTAATGATGGTGACATCATTGTTTTGTTTATACTGAAATCTCTTGAGCACAATCACAAAAGAGATAGTTTTAGGAGATTGATTACTCCTCAACTTTGGAATTTGGTAATTTTGGTATACCTCAAACATGCTGCACTTGTTCTCAAGTCTGCTTTTCTTAGCTTTAGATTATGAACTCATCAGGCCTGTTATTATTTCTTTATAAGCATTTAAAAACCACATAGCACATTAAATCTCCTGAAAAGAAACAAGAATAACTTTGATCCTTGACCATATGAATTTACAATAAATATTTAGTCACGATTTTGCATTTTATATTTTACCCATACACTGTGCAGAGATGAGCACTTAACATTTGTAAATCTTAGTTAAGGATCTGCTAGAATGTGCAGGTTGTTCTTAGTTTTGATTCGACCCTGTTTTCATGTGCCTTATGGTTTTTATTTACGAATTGCATCAGGTTTTTTGGGTTTTATTTTTTTTTTTTTACAAGATCACTCATACTGCATTCATCACAGGAAAAGTGTGCAGATTTAGGATATGTTTATTTATTATTTACTACAGTGAAGTGACATTACTGTTTTTCTTTTTTGCTTTTTACTAATATTCAGGTTTATATAGCTGTTTCTTTCTGCAAAAAAGCAGAAAGCACTGACTTTCATGGTAGCTTTCACAAGCATGGGAAGGGGGATTTATCTTCTTGCAGATAGCTAGGCAAACAATGTCGAGTTTCAACTGATCTGCAGTATCCAATTTTAGATACCTCAACTGGTAATTTTTTACGTGCTAAGTATTATATGACACTTGTCCTCAAAATGCAACATCATCTGGCTTTCTTTGCAAACGTCTTTGGCTTTTTTTCAGTCTCAACCTGGCAAACAGGTACTCAGAGTGCAAAGAATGCACCATTTAGCTGAGTACATAGGACAAAGTTTCATTTTTAAAATTGTGATATAACACTTACATTGGCAGGGGTTCTGAGACTCTTCCGTTTTCTCCTATACTCCTCCTAGCAGAGAATCTTCCATCCCTAGGCCCTTTTCGTTGTCTTTAAGAGCATTAGGTCAGAACGCCTTCCTCTCCTTTTGCAGCTCTAGTTTGTGTGTTTGTTTCCCCACCCCTTCTTCCCCTTACACCCTCTTTAACATCTGATACTTACCTTTCTGACCCCCAAGAAATCAGTATCTTTCTCCCCAGGTTTACCCAACTTCTTTGCTTGGAGCCAGACTTCTCAACCTACCCAGGTGTTTCTCTTGCCTGTCTCCTGTACCTGTGATGGATTGCACCAGTATTTGTGTCTTTTTGCCCTTACTCCTTTTGTTTGACTTTTGTTCCTCCTATTTAAATGTCCTTTGTGCAAGTGTAGCTATAGGAACTGGTTGTTTGCATACCGCTTCCCTCTCCTTCTCACGCTATTTCTTGAATTTGTTTGCTTCTGCCAGCATCAGATGCTCTAATGAGAAAGAGGGGGCAGGCTCCTTATCTTCTTCTCCCCTCAGCTCCTCCTTTTATTTTTGAATTGATGGCTCCTCAGTCTGAAACTCTGTCCTAGCCATGGAAATTATGTCTGCTTTATCTTGAAAGAAAAGGTTGCAAGAACCATGGAATACTGACTCCTGGCATTTTCCTCCTTTGCCATTCTTAGGGACGCTACTGCTGCTAAAATAACCTCCTCCTGTGATTACCTGCACCAATAAAGTTGACAATGTTTTCATTAGTAGTATGGTGCCAGCTTGTAAGAACAGCCAGTATTAATAGATAAAAGCCTTGAGAAAGAATCTGCTTTGGTAGAAGTAATGCCTGTTCCAGTTATCCCATCAAATGTCATCTTTTTATCCCATTTTTGAAGTCTGTGGTAACTTCCTGTCAGAGGTCCTGCTTGCCAGAGCAGCTGATGACTGGAGTGGATCTGATGCTGGTGTCAGGCTGGGTGGAAGGTGCTTTTATCAGCCTCTAACTTCCTTTCTTTGAGTCCTTTAAGTGCCTGGTAGTTGGCAAGAAATTAAACAGCAGGAGAATAAAGTGCAAAGCTGACTCTGATGGCACTGCCCTAACGAGACAGGAAATTTTCTAATCAGAGATCTGGCTTATCCAACAATTTCTGCCACTTCCATCTATGTCCAAGAATGTGTTTGGGAAGGGGTGGGGAAGGAAAGGGAGGAAGAGGAGTGGAGGAAAAGCACCATCAGGCCACTCTTAGTGGACCAGGTACAGTATGTTCTTAAAGATACTGATGGTCCACCTCTTCAGTGCCACACAAGCCTTACCCATCTCCTTTCATATGTCATCTGGTGTGTCAGTGACAGTTGCACTCATATTCATATGCACAAAGCTGGCCTACTTCTATTTTGGTAATGACTTCTGGGAGGTTTGGTAAGTTTTGCATGTTTTGAAGTTCTGGTCAACTTGTTGTGAATAGTGGCATCACTTTCTTTTCACTCAGGCAGCATGGCATGGCAAAGCTAGGTCAGCCTCTTCTGCTGCAGTTATACATATGGTGACCAGATGGAATGCACTGAGCAAGCAAGTTTTTCAGCTCAGCAGATGACTGTGTTCACCTGGAGATGTTGTTTTCAGCAGAGTGCCAAAGGAAGTAAGGTGAATGAATGCTGGGCCCTACTGCCCTACTAAACCTTGATTTGTCCACTGGGCATTCAAGGTTCACTACTCTGATGGCAGTGAAAAAAGTGCTAGAGCATCTTGTCAGAGATACTTTCTCAGAGATCAAGGGGAAAGAAACATCTTTTTATGCCAAAACCTAACTGGCATTCATGCCAGGAGACTCCTTTTTGATGGACCAAAAATTTTTCTCACTCTAACCCCTCATCTGCTGTCCCCTGAGAAACCTCATTAAATATTGTAGCTCACTGCACATTATGGGAAGTCCTGTTTTAGATATTACTGTTCTCTGTGCTGAGTCCCCAGAGAATGGAGAAATTCAGTCCTTGTGAAGATGGGTTTTGTTCATCCTAATATCAATGGAGGACTGCTGCAATCTGCCTCCCATGACATATTTAGCACCAATTACGTGGGACCTGAAGTTGCAATCCATCCCTATTATACCCATGCTGTTTTGTACAAGACCATTTTCAATGGTTTATCTGGGCTGAAACTCTGCCAGTACTGTTCCTGGAAGAGGAAAGGACAGAATAGGTTACAGTTATACTGCAGGTGTATCAAAGCCCTTTATTTCAAGATTATTATTTTTGTGGTGGTTGTGCACAGTGCTTTATTATCCATTAAAACTCATCTGAAACCTGACCGGGTCATAATCTTTGATTGAAGAATGTGTTAAGACTGCTCCTTGTTCAATCAGTTCCGCACAGCTTGCCTCACTTCATCTCCTCAGTACAACTAGGCAGGTGTAGTTTACACTAATGATGCATTCCTCAAAGTGCAGGTTTTAGTGACCTGGTGTAGCCCCCTGCCAAATCTTCCATTTGAAAGCTCCCTCCAGGTGGTATGGGTCAAGAGCTCTGGCCATGCTTGCAAAGATTGCATGTGTGCTCAGTGCCATCCATCGTGTGCACCTGCTATTCCCTCCAAGGCATTTCCTTCTGCTCAGAGAAATGGTGAACTGATTTTGTTTGCACACTGATCTGGCTCTGCCGGCACCTTTCCTGAAAAGCATAGAGAGGGTTATTGGTCACCAATCAACTCTTCCTGCCCAGGCTCAGGCAAATGTCTGGAGCCTTTGCTCTCCTGTGGCCAGCCTCCAAAGCAAGCGGGTGTCTGAGGCTGTGCTAAGCCTCCTGCTGGTAGGCAGTGCCAGAGGCCTACTTTGCCTCCACAGCCAGGTTTATATTTTTGTCCACAGGCTCTGCAGAGCCTCCTTTTATAGCGTTCTTAGTTCAGCACAGTATTTGTTGATGCACGCATTCCTTTCATTTGCTGCTTCCAAAACTGCTGATAAGAGCAGAAGCTCTTCTGTCTCCATTTGAGAGGGCTTGTTTGAGACCCAGCCCAACCGAGATCTCCTTGCCTTGATTTGTCTTGACTGTGCTGTATCTGTGTCAGTCAGCCTTGCCTTTGCTTTTACACTGCATCTCCTGTCATCCCTGCCATCCTGAAACCTCTGTGCCCCTCAAGTGACTCCAGACTTTTTGCTGCTTTCAGAAGTCGAGCTGGGACTGGCCCTGTTGCAGTGAAGTCACTGCTATTTTCTTCCTGACACTTCCCAGCCATTCAGAGTTCAGACGCTGTATGTAACAAATAAATGCTGAGCCCAAAGCATCCCAAAAGTGAGCCAGGGAACTGGCTGTACTGCACATGTTGTGGAGCTGTGTGGCCTCTCTGCCCTGCTGGTGCCCATCAACTCCCTGTGTTTATGTTAGAACTTCAGTGGCAGCCCAGTCCAGAAGCCGTGGGCAAATAAACTTTTCTCCTCAGGCCAGTCAGAGTGTCAGGGTGGAAAAAGGAGCCACAGTGTGCAATTCCCCCTGAAGTGGATGTAGTTAGAAGGAGGAGCCCCAGGGCGATGTGAGCATGTAGTCAAGAGCAGGAAGCATGAAGGGATGGCTCACCTGCTCTGTGTGGATGCTCAGTCCCATCAGCACAAGGTATTTTGCAACTGAATGAGCCTAAGGAGGGTGTAATTTTTACGGAGGCAGACAAGGCAAAGTTATCTCTACTAGACAAGTGTTAACAGCTGTTTCTAAAAACTTTCACTGGAGCAAAGCTGTACAAGAGCAGCCAAAAGTACAACCTTGACACTGCTCTCTCCCATCCCCCGAGCCTTTTGAATAAAGGATTGTTGGACTATTTATGCAAGGGCAAATAACATTATTTTTGGACATGACTGACTTATGATTTTCCAAAAGAGAAAAAAAAATGAGCCTGAGCAGACACCTGGCATGGAAAATTTCGTGCTTGCGTGGTAAAAGCCTGGCAGAAGTAACCAGCAAGTGCGAAGGGTGTCAAAAAAAAAAAAAAAGACAAAAAAAGGAAAATAAAAAGGAAAATAAAAAAGGAAAGGAGAGAAAGGCAAGCACCAAGTAGCCGCAGTCCCCGGCAGCGCTGGGAGCTGGCGGGGCGCCGTTCCCGCCGGGAACGGATCCCTGTGTCCGGCGGCGCTCCCGGCTGGGCAGCGGCTGCGGCGCGCGGAGCCGGGCCCGCCACGCGGCTCCGCGTGG
>VZTZ01027725.1:115649-146546 GCA_013400955.1 Drymodes brunneopygia | reverse complement strand
GGTGTGCCCGCGTGCCGGCCGCGTGCGCGCGGCCGTGTCGCCCCCGCCATCCCCGGGGGGCGGCGGCGGGGCCGGAGCCTTTTGTTCGCCCGAGGGCTCCGAGTGCTCGGCAGCCGCGGCTGCCCCGTACACCCCCCCGTTCCTTTGTGAGAGCCCCGCAGGGCTTGTGCCGGCGGCGGTGGGCGGCGCGGCCGCCCCTGGCCTCGCCTTTCTGCCTGCCCCGCTGGCTGACGAGTTCCTGGGCGAGGGAGAAGTGCGCACACATGGCAAGCGGCGAGCTTCCCCTTGTCCTCGTGTTGCACGGCGGCGGGTTCGGGCAGGGTGGTGGGCACGCTTCCCCGGCGGGGTTCTAGTCCTGGGGAGTGGAAGTGTTGGTGAGGGGGAGATGGGTAAAACTGCGGAGCTTGGGTTCATTTCCTTCTCGGGCCGGGTGGCTCAGTGAAGCAGGCATGTGTTGCCTTCCTGTGCTGCTGAAAAATACATGTGGTTCCACGCTTGTAATTTCCACTCCCTTCAGATGACTCAAGGTCTGGATTTTGTTAATGAGCCTCTGAGCTCTCACTCTGATGTTCTCCTTCGGGGCCTTTTCCAAAAAGGTGTCGCACAGAGATTTGTCTTCAATGCCTAAAAGAGGAGGGGTGTGTAGTTTGTAGCACAAAGAATGCTGTGATGGACAGAGAAATAACACTGGAAACACATGAGTTTTCATCATCTTTCCGTTACTCTTCAAGGAGAGACTTGAGTCACTTTTGATAAAATTGGCAGTCTAATGAAGTGCTCGCTTCCTGTGACATCAGTATGTTCAGTGTGTTTTTCCTTTGTTGTAACAGGAGCGTTGATAACTTAGTGGTTCAAAGGGCCATGAATTTTGCAAATGTTACAGTCTGTAGGTTGGCTTTAGAAGTTAATGCTTGTGCTCACGTCTAAAGGTTTTGCAGATGTGTTCTAGACCATTTCTTCATCTTGTCACTGCTGCAAATAAGGTGTATTCCCAGTTCATGTTAACTCATTCAAGGTAAATTCTGTGTAAGAGCAGACTGCTTGTTAGGTTTAATTCATGTTAAAACTCCCTTGCCCCTCTGTATGAGGTATCTCTTCTTAGCTGGCAGGAGAATATTCCCATATAGGAAAGAGATGCTAGGAAGGAGGGATGTGTGGGGGGAGTTGCAAAAGCTTTGATCTTCAGGTGTGGGGTTACAGTGGGAGATGGTAATGGTTACCCTCGGGTGAATCCAAATGAAAAGAGTATTGCAGATGTCATGAAAGTCAGTGTGCCCTGTGCGCATTTGCTGGGTCTGGCAGCAGTCATTTAGGTTCTGTTGTAGCAGAAATTAATTTTTTTGGAACAAACTCGTGCTGTATTGTTGCATGGTCACTTCTGATGTAGGTGTTTCGTACAGAGGTGCTCAGTGGAGCAGTCCAGATTGATTTCCTTGTAACAGCAATACCTGACCTTGGTGCCAGAATGTATTTGGGAGGTAATTCCAGCTAAGTTGAAACGGTTAAAAAAGTGCGAGGGCAGAAGAGTTGGTAGGAACTGGGAAAATGGAATTTCTGGGAAAAACACATGAAGTAAATGGCTTACAGAAAGGACTGGACATGCTGATCTTTAGGCAATTCCTTAGTATAGCAGTATTGGATTTGTTGTAGGTTTCATATGCAAGAGGTGTAATTTTATATACAAGAGAGCTACTTAATCCAAAAGGTGAATGTTTTTGACAATAGAGCTTGACTTAATTTTTCTGATCCTACGTTTCTTGACAGTGCAGGTTACCTTCCTGTTAGCAAAGCTTTCTGAAACTGCTTACATACGCATAACTTTTTCAGAAATAAACGTCTCAATAAAATGAAAGAACTTTGTAGAAAAGTGCAGATCAAGTCTGAGAACTTGATTGCTGTGGCTTAAAAATACAGAAGCATAATCAGAGGAGTCCCTCAAAAATCCTTTTCTTTCTTCCCCCAGTGTTGTTTCTGTGTTCATAGAGTATTAGATATTTAATTAGTTAATATCTGGTGCACTTCTGTCAGTCACATGCTGCCCCCTCCCCCTCCCATTTAGTTAATAAAAAATACAAAAAAATCCTTTAATCTTGCTTGTTTTATACTTTAGATCCAGTCTTACAGAAGAGAATGAGTAAGTGTTTAGAACTTTGGTGTTTTGAGGAACCTGATTGGTGGCAATATGTAGTTGAAAGTTGGAAGGGCAAGGTTAAACAAATGCCTGGTAGTTATTACAACCAGAGAGCAACTGATGATCAGAGCATCTGGGGTGACTAGAGAATGCAATAGGAAAAAGATACATAACTGCATAAATCCATGGTTCTTCCACACCTTACTCTTAGATGTTCTGCCCCTCATCTTAGAAAAGATGCATTATTATTGGAAAATGTTTACTAAAGAACAAGAAGATATTATTAGTTCAAAGATGATAAAGGATTCAACAGTCTAGGACTTGTCAGCCTAGTAGAGATGATGGAACAGTGATATGGTAAGGCTCTATAAAACTCCTGTGGAGAAAGCAGGTGAACATAGAAGAGGAGGCACACAGTCAAATCAGATTTAAGTGCTAAGTTCAGAACAAACAAAAGAAACTCCGTGTAGGGTTTCACAGGTATATTTGCTATACAGTGTATACAATGTGAACTTAAGGGAAGGTTGGATGAGCATTGGAAGACATATACATTGAGGTTAGTAAATGGATGAGCAACAGCCCCAGGAAATCTGATTTGAAAACAGCTGGAGGTTGTGAGTAAGGAGGAGGAGTTGTATGCTTGTCTTGTTTTTCCTCTTGCCTCAACAGCTACTTATGGTAATTCTTGTTGGGTTTTTTAAAATAGGGGTGAGACATGGTAGTTTGTTTTCTGTACAGTGGTGAGTTTGACAGTTACAGTTATGGTATTAAAAATGCTTGATACTGCATACAAGTGATCTTAGTTCTAGCATTTGTCATTATGGTGTTTGTTATCACATAGTTTGGTGGGCTTATTTGCAGCAGCTGTAACATTTAAAGGAACGTGTAGTGCAGTTCTGTCTCTAGATGTTTTGCAGATAATATTTTCAAAATACTTTGTTATCTTAAAGTAGATGGAAACTTTTTTTCTGTTAGTATTTGATACTACATGTGTATCAAAATATTCACAAGGTTGTAGACTGGGCAGTGTAGTTAAGTAATGGGTTTGTTTGTGTCTTCTTTCATTGAAACACATCTGTTTTTATCATTGATTCTACTGTAGATGATGATAGAACTGAAAGTGGCTCTGTTGGAGAAGGGCGTGTTTCCAGGGATCTCCTTCTGGCTTTTCTAATCAAACCAGTGGAGTACTGTGGTCTGCCTTATCTCACTGAAGAGGGCATTAGTGTCACAGTGCTTTTTCTGAAGTGGCTACGTGGTGGTTGGCTACAGCTTTTTTTTTTTTTTTTTAAGAGCTGTGCATGTGTGTTATCAGGTGGGTTACAGTCACTGTCCTCTGCTGTCATCTTATTTAACCTAGGGCTTCTGTGATGTTAAGTCAAATGAGAGGTCTCTGAAGAATATTACGCTGGTGCATATGAATTTTTTTTCCTACTAACATAGTAAGCTCCAACTGGTGTTTTCCCTTTATGACTGGACAAGGGTAACTGAGGGTATGTTTGTACTGCATAATTGAGGACTGTGCAGGAAACTCTCCTCCCCCACAACTTTGTGGCATCTGGCTGAACAAATGCTCTGCACAAGTTAAAGCAATACAGTTATAGCTGTATGGCAGTGCCCTAGCTTAATAGCCCTGATCAGAGAGAATTGTACTGGCTTGCCAGCCTTGCAGACTTGAAGCTATGACTTTGGAGGGACAAGCTGCTTTCCTGTGTTGTGCTGTTTGGGTACGGTGCGTACCTCGTACAGCTTGCTCTGTGTTGTGGGCCTCTGTAAGCTGTTAAGTGCATGTCTGGCAGTCTTTCTGGGTTCTTGAAAAGTTACTATGGCTGTCAAAAACTTGTTGTGTTATTTGAGAACTTCCATTACGCTTCATTGTAGTAGTTCTGTTTTCTGTCCAGAATAAGCTGGGGGTGTACCAAATTGAGTAATTGTTGATTTATATCCATGTCATTATCTGTTTCTGCAGGTGGTTTTTGACATGTCACCAAATTTGTTGTGGGCCTTTGAATACTGATGTACCTTACACAAGGATATCTCTTGCACAGGACCTTTAGTGGCCCTGAAGCACTAGTAATACTTAGTAAATATATATATATTTATATATATTTAATATATATAACACTATAACTAGTGTTAGATAAAAAAAACAGAGTATAACTTTGAGTATACTTGAACTTAGCCAGAGAAGGTCTCCAAAGAATATTGTCATGTTTTTGGTATAGCACATTCTGGAGTGATAAAGTTTAGGGACACATCAGATTTTTTGCTAAAATGAAGCTAGATGTCCAGCTAATGTTTTGAAATAGTGATATTAATAATGAAGTTCAAATGAGTAAATAAGGACACAGAGATGAGCATCAAGTACTACTTAACCCTGGAGATCAGGAAATGTCTGAATGGTAAAATGAGAATTTTGATTCTTTTGCACAAGGTCTTACAATATTCTTAAATATTTGCATTTCTAAATTTACATTTGCAAAATTGCTAGTAGATGAAAATATTACATTATTTTTTAAAAAGGCCAACATGTGTTTGAAATGTCCCACATCTCAAATCTACCTTGCCAGTGTATCTCAACAGTTGTGAGGAAGGATTATCTGTCTAAGAGTCTTGTGTTTGTGTGTGGCACCCTCAGAATTCCTTGTTTCACTGGGAATTAAATTCTCTGCACTGGGGAGTGTCATAACTTAGAAAATGTACATTTTAACCAGTAGATGGAGCCATTTTAGTTATGTATCAGTGTGTATTATGAGTGTGTCTAAGTTTGGAAAACTTGGTTTCATAAAGTGTTTTCAGACATTTTGTCATTAGAGGATGGCTTACAGTTTTTTTATCATTTCTTTACCTACGAAAAAGACTAAATGTTTTATACTTCCAATAACAGTGCTGGGATAGTATAGCAGGAAGGCTGTTCTGTTTTCATAAATGTGGAGAAAAAAGCGAATGCTTGTTCTTTATCAGGATTATAGTTGTCTCTGTAAATTGTCCAATGTCACATGAGTAGAGCTGTATAGCCTTTGTACACCTTGTGTTGCCTGAAGTAACTTTTTGAAATAGTAGTCTGTAGTGGTGTTATCTGACAGTCTGGATGCTCTTGTGACTTCTGCCTGGGAAAGGCTGTCGGCTGAAAGTTTTTTGAGCTTTTTGAGATTTTGTTTTTCTTCCTCCAGTCCCTTAAACTAAAATAACTCAAAGCTATGTAATGAAATGGTTGTCCTGTTTGGATATACTGGCACCAGTTGTCTTACTTCAGCAATGCTGGAGTGCTTCTAACCTTAAAATACCCCAGGCTTATTAATGCTAGCAAGTCCCATTTTAGCAGAAGCATTCCCAGTGCTGTACTCATTTGATTATCTTATATCTTCCTTCAGCATCCTCTTTTCTGACTATTTTTTTGTGTTTGACTCTGCCCCTGCATTATATCCTTAGTAAGGCACCACCTAGCATTCCCTTTCCCCCACTCCTCTGTCTTCTGATTTGAAGATGGTTTTAGATTAACACAATGCCAACTTGAAGAGTAGGACCTTATTCAGATCTTCATTTGAATTCTCAATATATGATAATTTGTGAGGTATAGGTGAGTCATCTTCTTTCCCAGAATCTTACCGTGAGAGATTTTGAGATTTCTTGTGGCTCAGGGGTTTTGTTCTTGTTGATTTGGTTGTTTTTTTTTCTTATTAAAACTAAGTGGAAGTTTAAATTTTCTACAATTTTTACAGAATGAGTACTGATGTTTTTCATAAGATGTAGTTGTGCTGTAAGGCATCTAGACTTACTTTCTTGGCAGTAGTGCTACGATAGTATCTTGAAATACCAGAATATTTTTAAACTTAAAAACAGACTTGAAGGTTTTTTTAAACTTAAGTGGATGCTTCCAGATTGGGCACCTGTTGTCAAACTGTTGCCCCAGTTTAACAGAATGTCTAGAGTCTGCCTCCAAACAAACTAGAGCTTCCTGTGAATGGGGCGTGTGGGCGGAAGCTGTGGAGAGGAAGTGGGAATTACAGAGGAACATCCCCTGTGTGTTGGAATTGTGCTGTTTGACCTAGTCTGCCCTCTGCTACAGTTGCTTTTACAGTGCAGCTATAGTACTGAGGATCTGGTAGCTGAGATCTGCTTGCAGGTGGGGTGAACTGAGGACTTCTATGAAGACCTGGCTGTTTTCTTCAGTTCTTATGTTTTTACTATGGGGGCATGTGTGTGTTTAGAGTATGTATGTGGGAATACTGTCTTAAAAAACTATGCTTCCCTAAAATGTAAAGTGAAGATTTATTTTTTCCCTTACTCATTTTTGTACTAAGCTGATTCCTTTCCATTTTCCATGACTAATGTCTACTAAATATATGCTAGCTGTGTCTTGACCGGGATCTATTTTGGGATGAAGAAAAAGGCAGCTAAGTTATTGTGAATACCTAGGTTATGGCAGGGGTAATGATACCAGTAATTCTTTGCTAGAAAAAGTTGAGAATTTGCTTCCACAAAAAGTACTGCCTCTGAGCATTGTGAACATACTGATTGTTTCACTAGCATATTATAATCAGAAGACTAGAGAATCTCTAATCAGCCTGCTTTGCATGTATATCTGTATTACCAAAGAACAGAAAGACATTAAAGCAAACCTGTTCATAGAGGTATTGTAATAGAATCTTGTTTGGTGTCCATTTCTCAACTGTGATTGCTTCTCAGTGCAAAAATTGTGCTGCTATGTCAAGAGATTCAGGCTGCCGTGTTCTGGGTCTCAAAAATTATGCTAAGTGGAAGCATGTGTGATTTCTTTCTTTTAGATAGGGTTATGAGTAAGCTAGTACAGCTAATAAATCACATTTATTGCTAACTGATCAGATTTCCAGTTTACATTTAGAAGCCCTAATTCTTCAGATTTTCTCTTATATTATTAGTAAAGGATGGCTAAGAGATGCTGATGTAAATAACACTTTGTTGTACAAAGATTTATTTTCTGTTTCTGCTGTATAACTTCACTTTTGGATGAAAAAATTAAAATGCGTTTTCTCCCCTTTGTAGTGCCCTTCACATCCATTATTACTTTCAGCCACCTCAGAGCTCTGGCTTATCTAACTCCACCGCTTCACAGTTAGATAATGTTAGTATATTCCTCCCACTCCTGCTTCCACCTTTCATGTATTCTGTTTTATTTTTGAGCTCAGCCATTGGTTCCCTTTTCTTTCTCACTGATCCATTGTCAGGCCTGCTTGAATTCCCATATGCAAGAATGGCTCCTGTTGTGCTTTGAGGATGTGTGGTCCTTGAAGATCAAGTCAGTGCTCACAGGCTTTGCCTTCACCCTCCATGATGATCCTCTGGGGAGATTCTGCAAGCAGATCCCTGGACAAGGTGAAATCTGCTCTCCTGAAGTGCCATGTTCTAACTGTGTACTGGATTCTGCACTGTATGCTGTAGTATTTGTCTTTCTCCCTCTCAGGACTTTAAACCCCCTAATTTCATGATTTCTGCAGCCAAGGCTGCTCTTGGTTTTCACATCTCCATCTGCTTTTTCCTTGTTTGTGAGCAACAGGTCCAGCAGAGAGTATTCAGCAGTTGAGTCATTGATGGCTTGCACAGAGAAGTAATCTTCAACAAACTCAAGAAAATTCCTGGAGCGCTTGTGTTTGGCTGTACCTTACCAGCAGATACTAGTGGTTTTAGGCCCCGAAGTGTCTGCAATCATGACGCTTCCTTCAGCTTTCAAATAAAGGCTTTTTCTATGGCCTCTTTTTAATCAGGAGGTCTGCAGCAGGCACCTAGTACAAAGTTGTCCATGTTGGACTGTTTTGGACAGTTCTCTAATCCTTACCTATAGGGTCTTCAAGGCCTTGTCACTCATTCCAAGCAAAGCAGGGTGTGTTGCAGCCATCCCTTTGCATAGATTGAAACCCATGTTCCTTACCTTTTCAGGCTGTTTTTCCTAAAGAGCCTCTGACCTTCTATTGTTGTGCCTCAGCCATGTGAGCTGTCCCACCATCACTCTAATTCCCATGAGGTTATAGCTCTGCAGTGGTGCATGGACTAAGTGCTGTTACTTCCTGTGCTATGTACAAGCACTTGAGATGGGCTCACAGACAGGGAGGGCACTTCCACAAGCGAAGTGTGTGAGCCTCCTGACTTGTGTTCCCACATCTTCACTTCTCCTCAGTGTGACAACCTTTCTCCACCATGCCTCATTTAAAGTCACAGTCACAGACTTATCATGCCTGGTGACAAAGATACTCTTGTCACATTTCATCAGATGGATCCTTCTTTCTGAAAGATGTTTCTGTGGTTATAGCATAAAAGCTCTGCTAACAACCATGTACTGACCCTCTGGATGCATCTACTCTGCCCTAAGCCTTTTGTTTCTCACGGGAGAGAAACATCGCAGGGACTTCTTGCTCACAGTGCTCAGTAGTCACTCTTGATTTGCTCAGCAGTTGCATTTTGGAAGTGTCACAGTATGGATAAGCAGGAAAGTCCAGTAGTTTGAAGATTGGATGAGCCTCAGTTATTCCAAAACGTTGTTCAACAAACAGCAGACCTCCCAGGACCTCCTGCTTATCTTATCTTCCCTGTTTTGCCATGTGTTTATCTCCTGCAACTCTTTCACTTGGCCTGCTCTGCACCTCAGAGATAGCACACCTCCCGCAGGTGAGGGAGGCCACTGTGATTGACAGCAGTGATCCAGGGAGGAGCAGCGGGGGCTTCCTGCAGGCCAGCATCTGGATGGTGACATCCTCCCTGTGCAGTTCTTGGAATTGGCATATCTGATGTACCTGTTCCTTTGGCTGGTGTTGGAGACTTTGCCTTGTAATGTTGCACAAACTTGACAGGTGTTTCAGGGCCCTTTGTAGCTTTGGCTGTGAACTGCTGTGCCATCTGTTGGCTGAGCCCTGATAGATCGATGTGCTGCGCCCAGATTTATGTTGTGAAACTGTTACACTACCATCCAGTTCTGTTCGCAATATAGATTTAAAACACGTATGTTCATGTGAATGCTTTGGTCTACCTGCAGCTGGTTTTGGATGGGCATGTCATGTCAATATTGCTTTTAACAACTTCAGTACCGTAAACTCATAATGACTGCTTGAAGGCAAATATTCATTAACAATAATCATTAAGTTTTTAGTTGGCTGGTGCTGTTGCGTTGGCCGATGTTGCATAACTTCTTGGCTTCTCAGCTTGGAGGGACCAAGCACAACAGATTTTCACGTTCATATTTTGCCAGATCATGTGCATGTAATAATAGGTATCTCTTTCCCTTACCTGGAAATATTTGACAGCATTTAATAATGTAGAGCAGAGACAGTTCTACCATATTGGAGATGCTTCCGTTTTTGAAAAGCCTAGTTTGTTTTTTTTTTTTTTGTTTGTGATACCTGTAAACATAATTTGTTATAGGTGGAAACACTGTGACTTCAGTATATGTTATAGGAATTTCTTCATCTCTGTCTCTTTTAACTGAATAATGCTACTGGTGCTTACTAGGGCAAGACAAAACTAGAGGATCTTCTTTTCTAGTTGCTCCCCAGAAAGAAAGTTTAAATGAAGGTATGCTGTGGATTCTCTGACTAACTCCTGAAGTCAAAAGACTGATTGCAAGCTCTTTATTTAGCATTCTAAGCAGCAAGGTAGGATTATTTAGACTACTGTGAGATTTATTGCATCTTTATTTCTATTAAGGAAGAAAAATCTATTGGAAAGATTGTATTTAAACTTACTGCTTGTTTTAGGCTACTGATTTTTGGAATTTTTTTCCTTTGGCTTATATAGCGCTATTGTGAGGATATACTATTATGTAAGCACATACATTTCTCTAACATGTCAAACATATTTCCAGACAGACTTTGTGTACGAAAAAGGAAATGAGAAACTTCTTACTGAATAGCCACAGTTGGTGTTCCTGTTAGTGGTAAAGTCTTCATTTTGTTTGTCAAATGACTACACCCTACCAGCCATGAATTTTAAAACTGTTTATGTAAAAACAAACAGATAGCATCTGATGATTGTTATGACTCATTTAAGGAAGTGATAAACCCAAGAGTAGCAGGGATCCTTTCCTTTTTCAGCTTGTTATTTTTTATTAACTTTGCTGTGCTTGCGTGTAATTGAGAGCTATCGAAAAGGAAATTAATAAAGCAGATACACTTATAATTAGTATTTGGTTGAATTGCAGATAGATAGGGATTTAGTTTATAAATTAAGTTTACAAAACCAGTTTTAATTTTAGTTTGCAAATACAAGCAATTTGATTAAAGCTATTTTAAGTGATTTTTGTGGTAATCCTTGAGTTTTTCAAACTGCTGATATATGTCAGAAAAGGAAGAACACAACCACCTTTTCTTTTGGTTATTGGCATAAGTGTTGCCATCCTTACCTTCCTCAACTGCTGTTGCTGTATGAAATGTTTGCAATTGCTTTACATGTTTTTAGAAACATAACCAGAGGGCTTTTCTCAGCATATTGTGTAGTGTATTTTGCTAGATCAACTTTAATTGCTTTTGCTGAAACTTGTAAATGTACATGATTCTGTGTATTGTAATAATAAATATTCTTGGGCCTTGTTTTTATATACAGATGCTTCAGGTAGAACTTCAGCTGAAGATCAGTTTACTGAGAAGTTGAGAGTATTTTTCCTGAAAGTCAGTGGAATGAACATTTATTTTTAAAGTAGGTAATAAGGTTTGAGCCTTTAGAGCAGGAAACACAAAAAAAGGTTAAAAATCTGATCACCAGGAAAGAGAACAAATTAAATAGGGGTAGGAGGCTGCCTTCTTTTTTTTTTTTCTTGAACAGCTGTCCACCAAATTATTTTGACATGGTAAGAAACCTTATTTGTCAGACAACCTTTTGTTTGATGTGATTAAATGTACTTAAGTTAGTCCATTTATGGACACAAATAAATTCCAATTCTTTCTAACTTTTGCATAGTGCAGATGGGCTTGGTAGGTAGCCTGTTGGCTTATAGTTCAGGAAAAAGATGGCCATATTCTGTTGTGTGAAGCCAAATTGTGTTTGTCTGAGGCTTTAATTTGTGAGCATGAGTAAGTTGCCTTTGCTATAAAGATATAAATGAAGGGCAAAATATAAATAGGGATCTGAGGAAATTAGATATGCTCAAGGTCAAAGAATATACTTACTACTTGTATTCTGTGCTTTGCATCGACAGAAGCTTTTGTAAAACGAGGCAAATAAGAAAATTCAGTGTGCTTTTCTCATTGGCAATGGGGCCAACTTACTGTAAGCCGTTCGGTATATGTGGTTTTAGCTTGTCCTAATACAGAAATAACTTTAAATGTGCTGCTTTGTTAAATAAGATAATGAATTTCTCTCTCTCACATTCAGTGATTTGTTGTATGACTGGATATTTACTGTTTTTGCCTTTATGGTAGCCCAGGCTTTGTGTCTGATGTTTATGATGATTATAAACTTCCAGATCCTGGAGACAATGTAAAGGTGAGCATTTGCATGTGAAAACAGTAGTCTTCAAACTAGGTCTACTTCCTAGTCCACATATATCAACTCTATAGCTGTGTTTCTTTGGGGGAGGGGTCGGACACTAGGTTTCACTTTGAAAACTATGTTGGGGGTTGATGCATTAGCAAGTATTTAACTTCAGCTTTCTGAAAAAAGGCATATTTTGTCTTTGGCATTTCTTGGAAGAAATGATGACCATTGTTTAGCTAATAACTTTTCAAACAGCTAAGGTTGTACTCTTGTTGCCCTAAGAGATTGCTGCAGAATGCTCTTGAATCAAAATTGCCACTGGTGCATATTCTGAGTAAAGTCACAAGTGTCCACTTCCAGGTGCTGGGAGAGATTGTAGCCAGAAGATGAATTTGGTGGCAGTGAAAGTACCAGGGACCTAGGAAAATGTCTATCTGTTTTCAGAAATGGCTTCTAGAGAATGGTGGCAGTATTTCCATACAGAGGTTTAAGTTTGTTTTAGAGGCTGCAGAGGTGGCAAGAAGCTGGGGAGAGGCATGGGCAGTGGCAGTACAGGTGTTGGGTGCTGTGGGAGCTGTTGAGAGCCCAAGGGGGCTGTGGCTGGGGAGCTGAGTTCTTGTGGAAATGAGTGAAAGGGAATCTCTATTTGTATGCATGCTTGTTTCTGGAAATAAATTATAAGTGTACAGCATGCTTGAATTTCTAATGAAGAGTAAAGAAATACCTCCAAGATGACATGTTGGATTCTGTCTTGTGGCTTGTGTTACGGCCATAAGTCAAGCTCAGAGGATCAATGGTAAGACTGTAAATAGTTTTACGTATTATGGCCACTTTATGATATGGAGAACCTGTTTCCCCTTCAGTTGTACTATGGTATAAAATAGGTTCTTGAGTGAAGATAGAAAAAGATTTCCTTCCTGTTGTGAGGGTTGCTAAAAAAAAGTCCAAGTACTATGAATGTGTACAATATGCTGTACAATTTAATGAAAGCTTAAAAATGGCTCTTTGGTGGTGAACAGATTGTTTGTGTGTGTATGTATTTATCTTTAAGGTGTACTAAATTTAAATGGAAGAAGTTATGTATTGTTAGAGAAAAGAATGGACATGACTGTAATTTGGAAAACTTATCTCCTGTAGAGCTCTATATCAAAATACTTTTGTCTTGTACAAATCTAGCGTGTCACTAACAAATCCTTAATAAATGCTTTTTTAAGTCCAGTAGTATTCCTGAAGTGAAGTAGAAGAAAGGAGACTAGCCTGGGAACTGCTTTTAATGTCTTCTTGCTTGCATAGGAATCATAAAGATAAGGTAATGGTCAAGAAAGTGGCTTATTGTGAGAGGTGAAATGGAGCGAAGCAGAGCTTGGTGATGTCTTTCTATAGGTTCTGTGGTCAAGGTAATTCTTAAGAATTCCTTGGAAAATTCCTGTGTAACAGCAAGCAATAGAGATAAGTTTTTGGTGTCTTGACAAGGCTGTAGTTCTCTCTTTCCCCATTTATTGTGGTTTATTATTTGGTATCCAGTGCTTTTCATTGTTAGAGTGAGGTTTGCCTGACTTCTATCCTTAATCTCTTAATCTGTTTATGATTGGTCAAAGGTTGGTCCCTGTAATGTTGGAGGCCTTTTCCAACTTAATTGATTCTGTATTGCCAGATGGCCTCAAAGGAACTGGATTGTCACTGAGTGCCCTGTTCTGTGTGAGCAGTGAGTCTGTATTCCTGTGATGTTGAAGGATTCCCACAGGATGTTTTCTATAAAAAGATGTGCTTTGTGACTGAAAAACTGATGTGCATACTCCACATACCTGCAGGATTGACAGTGACTTAGACTGCAGCATTCGGAGAGAAGTTTTCTTGATGGCTGTAGACCAGTGCTTCTAGATTAAAGTGAGAAAGGAGCACTTGCAGCTCAGCAGTGTTTCTGTTTCATATACTGCTTCATGTATAACTGAAAACTGAGTTCCTCTTAAGCAGTATAACATTGTCCTTCCTCGTGTTACTGTGCTACTATCTCTCAACTTTGCATGAGTTGCTAAGCTCCAAGTGAAGTGTGTTCTAGGCAGAAACGGCCAGCAGCTTTCCAGTATATTAATTCTAGGCAGATAGTAATAAAAGCTGAAATGTGAATGTGCCTTGTATTTGACTGTATTCTTTTGTTGGTCCTCTCTGCCATATACTGTTCATATTACTGAAGTGTTTCTAAACCCCCTAGGCTCTGGGAAGGCAGCTTTGTTAGAAGTACCAGAAATTGAAGAACCTATAAATCTAATCCTGTTTTTCCTTTGATACACATAGTGATCATGCACTGGGACAGTCATGAGCAGTGATCTCCTAATTTTACACCACCAGTGGGGACGAAAAGTTTGAAAACAAGTTACGTGCTTTATATTCTGTATTATTATAAGGTCAATAATCTTGTATCAATCCAAATGATAAAAATTCAAAACCTGAAAACTGTTGGTTACAAGTGAAGCAACAAGACTCTAAATGAGCCATGTGAAAGAAGCAGAGCTCTTGGTGGAATTGATCAGTGGAACTTCTTGTAGATGAAGAAGCTGATCTTTGTTTAGTGAACTCTACTAATTATGTAAGTTAATGTGTTAAGCTTACTTGTAGCAGGTAGTTTGACAGAAAGTCATATTAATGAGAACAGTGGTTTATATCAAAGTTTTCAGAGACTAGATGTAATGAAACAGCCAAAATTACTTGGTTTAAACTGGATAATTGGATGTGGTCCTGTCATGGTATTCTAAGACCCCCACCTGAAAGCAATCAAGTCTTCTTTCGTCTTAGAAAGTGCTATAGCATACAGCTACAGGACAACAGAGGAGCTGAGGATTGAGCAATTTGTCTTCCTTGGCAACTGAGGGCTAAGTGAGGTTTCTGGTTTTAAATACTTACCGGTGACGTTTGTTGTGTGTGTTTCTGTTGGTGTAATAGAGAATGCCTGTAATTCAAGGCCTACTCACAATGTGTTTGCAAAGAAGTGGTGCCTGATTGTCAAGACAGTGTAGTGTGGATGAGTTATGTTCATGCCTTCTTAGATCATGTATTAGTAATATCCTATTGTGAATGGCTCCTTCAGTGGCTTCCTGATTTACAATAGTTAGACTTTTCCTCTGCAGTTTCATAAATTTCCAGTAAAAGCAACTTAAGCAGAGGGATTTTTTTTGTCTTGACTTTATTGCTGTTTGTTTATAAAATCTTGATGAAGATGTTAGTGTTAGAAAGATTGTATTTGAGTCGATGCTTCAGAATTAATACAAAATACTAAGGATGTTCCACTTCAGCAGTGTAAGCTCTGGTGTCTCTCCTTTAGAATCATAGAAATCATAGACTCATTTAGGTTGGAAAAGACCTTTAAGATGTTTGAGTCCAACTGTAAATGTGCCTTTATTAATATGCATTGACAGTTGTATTGGTAACATTAGTAAAAAAGACTTCAGTCAAGTTAGTTTGGAAAATACATTAATGGTTAACTGAAAGAATATGGGAGTTTTTGGGAAATCTTAGTCATGGAATGTAATACTGCTTTAAAGTATCAATAAGTACATAGAGGTAAGAAAATTACTATTTAAAGAAAAAGAAAATGGGTAATTTTAGGAAACTCTTAGTGAACGCTCTTCCTTCACCCTCTTCCTTCATCCTCCTTATAAAGTGTTAGGCTGTGAATATGGCTAATGACCTCTCTCAAAACTGCATGCCTATTTGTTTTTTCTCCTAATGCTTCTAAAATAACTTCTAGAAATGTGGGGTTATCTTGCATATTCAAATTAATACCCAGAGTAGAAGTGAAGCCTGCTGACAGTGGTTCCAAAAGTCTGAATTGTGGTATAGTTCCCTGTTGTGCAATGTGCCTGGGGTTATTCTGTTTAGGAGAGCAGGCATGTTTATGAGTGTGTGTAAGTTGCTAATAACATTATATCATGTGTTACCAAAAATCCAAAAGTTACATCCATTATGGAATGAGTCAAAAGTAGGAACAAGTTTCAAATATGTAGAGCAAACTTTTCTTCAGGCTGCTTTGTTTCATTTCCTAAACAGTCAGGGTAAAGAAGCATTGCAGCCTTTTCAACTGCTTTTTGTTTAACGTACTTTTCTTGGTATTTGAATATGCAGCTTCATAATTTTCTTCAATTAAGAAGACTGGAAGAACTGCAAGAATGGAGAGAATGATGGATGTTCTCTGTACTACTGTTCAATAGCTTCCTGTCTGGGGCTGTCAGAATGCCGTGGTTTTTTTTCCCAATGTATGACTAGATTTCAAATGTTTAAGCATTATGACCTCAGTTGTCTGAAAAAAGTTCTCTTCCCTTGTATATCTAAATTACTTGTTCATGAATGAAAAGTTAGAGTTAATGGCAGGATCAGAGTGTGCAAGAGATTTTTGAAGTGAACTGCTTTCAGGTTCCCCCTAGTGTCCTGGTATGGATGTTGTAATCCTAAAGTGAAGTACGGTTCAATTTTCCTTTAATGGGAGAGCTTCATTTTGGCACAGTTGTTCTGTCCCAGTGAGAAAAGGGCATCTTACCCTTTCTTTAAGTTCCTGTCAATGCACGGGGACCTCAGCTAACATCAAAAGCTTTTAGTAGTCAGTTGGCCTGGCTATAAATATTTTAAAATAGCCATTTTTTGTCTCCTTGTGCTTGAATGATTTTGTTTTATATGCTTTAAAAATACCACCAAACCCCACAAAACAATGCTTCTGCTGGTGTTGGTCATTGTTGAATCAACAATGAAACTGTTTCAAATTGAAAAGTCAGGTCCTTTTGGAAACCTCAGTTTTTAAGTCTGTAAAAGGTTGTTAAAATCAGATATGAAATTATTACTTCTATTTAAATGAATTGCATCTCAGACAGAAGCTCTGAAATTGATGTTAAGATAACCAAAAGCTATGATGTTGTGCTGCCCCAAATATCAAAGTGTATTCAAATGTCAATAAAAAGTTACCATTTTCTGCCAAAGTTGAATGTCTTATTGTCATTCAGATACAATGTCATTTGATTAAGGTTAGAGTGCAGTAGAAGCCAGTTTGTTTCTGTTTGTTTTGTACAGGGGGAATTTTTACAGCATGCTGTTGGTGATACTTTTCCAGCCTGGTTTACAGGAGGTTGATTTTCTTCTGTAGAGTCAGTCCTGTGAAGAAATGTGAAAATAAATCCAGATTATTTGGATTTTTGTGTGTGCCCAGACTTACGAGAAGTAACACTGGAAAAAAGGGATGGATATGCTTATAATATGCATATGATCTAGGCAAGTGAAGAACTTTATCATTAGAAACATGGACATGCCTAGAGGACAAGTATGTTCAAATTTTTCCTGTGTAAATACTCTTTTTCATGTTACTTTTGGGAGTAGGTGAATAAGTTTCAGTAAAGCTGTTCTTAACTGTTGGTTCTCATATATCTCATATTTATTTTTTCAAATTCTCTTCTGTATCAATTTGAGGTGGAACAGTCTTTTGGAATTATGGAATGATGAAAACTGTGCTTGATTGCCAGAAGCCATCATGTAAAGATGTTCTTCCCTCCCAGAAAAACCCAGTTGAACATTTAAAGTTGTATTAATGTGTATGTAATTAAGATATGATTGCAGAAATTTATTTGATATTATAACACATCCCCAGGGCTGAAAGCTATGTTGTTCACATTTTATATGCCACAGTAAAAGGAAATACTGGATTCTGTGTAGTTGGCTTCTCTACAAATTTGACAGTATTGGAAAGAAATACTTATTCTGGAGACTTGGTTCCTGAATAATGAGAAACATAATGCAGTTTTATTTGCTTTCTCTTTTTCTCCTTATCTGATATGTGTAGAAAATTCATTTGGTTGCCAGATACAATTGCTATTGACTGGAATAACTCCTGCATTTTTTTAAGCATTTGGAAATTCCCTGCTAGCTGTGAAATCCTGAATTAAAAATGTTAAGATAAAGTTCTTGTAGCCACTGGGTGTAGCATATTTGATTCATACTGCTGGAAGGTTTTTTCCTTAGATCTCCAGTCTGGATGATGTATTTTTGACGTGGTATTTTATTTTTTTTATCTGTTAATGGTATCAATTACGTTTGTAAGGACATCTTAAAGCTGTTTCAAGTTCAGGCAGAGAGTGCGGGAGGAGACTTTGTGTCTAGGGCAATGACTTTGATTTATTGATGCCAACTTTAGAGTTCCTAGGGCTGGTCAGAATTGCTATGGTTGCATCGCAAAGAGCATGGCTAGTGTAAGTATACTCTGCATGTTCAAATTTGCCTTACAAGAAAGTCATAGCAGTAGAATTTTTATGGGTAGACTTTAGGCAAGGCTAGATAATTGTCTGTTTTCCAGAAGTCAATGTAAAAGTCAAAAGCCTGTCTTAAATTCTTTGTAGTATGTGCTCCAATTTAGCTTAGAGTTATTGTCTCAAATAAATTGTCTTTCCTTGAACATGTATTTGTGCTACTGTGTGGTAGTGTACAGATTAATGTGCATGAATATGTTGTCTGTGGCTTTATTAGAAAGATGGGTAACATCTGTTGTTCATTTTAAAATATTGAAAAATATCTTTTCCCTTTTCAATAGTTCTTGTTGGGTTAGAACTCCCATGCAGACCATGCTAATGCTCTCTGAAACAGAGAATTCTAAGTGTTGAACAAATGAAGAGCATTTGATCTATCTGCCATGTGTTGGATGCTGTCATCTTTTCTTACTAAGTAGCCCCTCAAGTTGTACATTTACAATAGGAGTCCTACAGCATTTTTTTTCTCTTTGCAAGAGATGTGTGTCTTTCTTAAAAGTACTATGTTGTAGATTGTCTTTTACATGGTTATTCACAAATCAAAAACTAATAAAATACTAAAACCTATATCAGTAGTTGTCCTTGAGACAGAGAATGAAGTGAAGAAGGTTTCTTTATTTTAGCTAATTTTAGATCTGTCTTGGTTTCCCTTTGCATTTCATCAGCTGAAGTTTCCTGTGAAATAAGCATTATGTACTCCAGTGGCATGCGTGTCAGTTGTGTCAGAATCAGCACCTTACTTTGAAACTGACTTCTTCCAAAACCTGCTAGTCAGACATAGTGAAAGCATTACCCTTAATACATTAGAAAATCAGCTACTTGCTTTTTTAAAACAGAAACTAAAGGAGCTTGTTTGTGTGGCTTTACAAGATATTAGGCAAGACAAATAAGAAACAGAAGTGGACCTCCTTTTAAATGTCCCCTCAGCAGCGTTTCTGAAGGACCTTGGAATGACTCCTAGAAACTTTAAGTTCTGACAGTTTTTGTCTAGCAATGTCTTTATTTCACGCTTTTCAGACTTTTAAGACTGACGTGCTTTAGAACTGCAAGAGGAAAATGGAAGAAATTTTAGTAAGAAAGTATGTGTCTTAAAATGTGGCTTCATGGTAAGGGTGAGCTGGACTAGCTAGCTTCTGGTTTCTGAAAGGGACAATTTCATTCCCACTACATCCTGTCTCCTTTCAACTTCTGAAGCTGTTGAAAAACCCAAACAAAACCTTAAAAACTGCCCTACAACGTGAAACAAGACTTGTCAGTTAAAACATTCTGAAATGAATGTTTACTGAGCTACATGTTCATTCTGCAATGAGAATCATTGAATCAGTAAATGGTCTGGGTTGGAAGGCACAGTCTACTAGTTCCAGCACCCCTAGCATGGAAAGGGACACCTCCAACTAGACCAGATTCCTCAGAGCTGCATCCAGCCTGGCCTTACACACTTTCAGGGATGGGCAGCCATAACTTCTCTGGGCAGCTTGTTCCGGTGCTGCACCACCCGACAGGAAAGAATTTCTTCCTGTACTCTCTTTCCATTTGAAGTGCAAGAGACTTTCTCTCAGCCTTTCCTCCAGGGAAAGGTAGCTCTCCTCTGGACTCTCTCCAGCACATCCTTGTCCTTCCTGTGCTGGGAACCCCAGAGCTGGATGCAGCATTCCAGGTGAGATCTCACTGGAGTGGAGTCATGGAACACCTCCCTAAAAGTACTGACTGCATTGGCCGGGAATCGAACCCGGGCCTCCCGCGTGGCAGGCGAGAATTCTACCACTGAACCACCAATGCTGGTGATTATTTTATTATTTTGTTTTTCAGCTCATTTTACACATTATTAAAAAAAGTATATAAAACAGTAACTTCTATTCTATAAACACACAGGCACCACCAGCTTTGTTGACTTTTCTCCTCCACTCTTCTACTGAAGAACTTTGCTTTGGGAGTTTCTTGGGCAGCTTCCCCTTGCCCAGCGCTTTGTAGTAGTCTAAGTGCATTATATCAGTGACTGGGCCCAATCCGGCCTCACTTCTCACGTAATTGAACCTTTTCTGTTCACTTATAAGTGTCCGCAGTTTGCAAATTTACAATAGCCGGAATTTTGGGTTTCTTTTCAACTGACAGTGTCATGCCTTCTTTTCTGAAGTAATCAGAGTGATACTTGTCAAAGTTCCTGTGGTGTTGCTTACCAGAAGCATTCCCATGTCCTCTGGGGTGTTTCCTGTGTGTGCCCATGTGGCCTTGGCTAATGTGCCCTCTCAGCTTCTGGGTGTCCCTTAGTCTGGAAGGCATCTTGTCGATGTGTGCTAGGGCAGGGAAAGAGCCTGGTGGTTGTGAGAGTGAGGAAGGGCAAAGGGGCAGAAGTGAGAAAGCATCAGATCTAATGTAAGGCAAGGATGTTGCATTGTCAAAATATTATGAGTGGAAGGTGATGTGACTGATACCTCACCATTTCTCCAAGCTGAGATGTGAAGCTACAGCAGTGAAAATGTGGCTCCATTGCAGTCCAAGTTAGACTTTGCTGAAGTGGCCCCATGGTCCTGCTCTACCTTCTCTGGGCTCAGCAGTCTTCCCTGCCTGTGCCTCACCAATACCTGAGCGGCATCCGAATTGAAATGGCAAAATACTGTCAGTGCAATTTTACTGCTGGATCAGTTCCCTGATCTGCTATCTTGCTGATTCGCATTATGGCCAGCACAAGCACGAAACAGGAATTGCAGCTTTCTGGTACTGTCTGCCTTATTAATAAAATATGTGTGGATTGCTAAAACTTATTTTTTTTTTTGGTAGCTGTGAATTTGTTGTGGTAGAGGCTTGCTAGTTCAGTGGTGGCTAGTTGACATTCAGCGTGTGTAATAGTGGTAAACATCTGACTGGCATTCATGATATAAGAATTTCAAATACCTGAAAGTTCCTCAGCATAACTTTGCAGATGTGACTTGTGGACTTCTTATTGTGTTTGTTTTTGTTTGGTTTTTAAAAATTACTTTATTAAAATAATCTGCACCTGAATCCTGTATGTTACAGCACTTAGCTAAAAATTTATGATTAAATACTACTGTGGTTCAGATGGCATGAGCAGATCGTAAGCAGGCTGTACTTCCATTCTGCCTGCCTTCTTATTAAAAAGAAATGTTGTGGGCCAGCAGAGTGCTGATACCTCCTCCTGTATCAGTTACCTACAGATATTGGAAATGTTGCCTTACCCTCCCACTATAACTTACTGAGTTTTGATTTGTAGGTAGTAATTTTTCTTTACTGTAAGAGTAAACATGTGTTGTCAGTTATTATACAGATACTTGATTTTACTGGGATGCAGTTATATGCAGGGAAAGCTGAAGGTGAAGAATTAAGCCTTGAATTCATGTGAATTGGTGAGACTCAGTCTCACTTTTCTGTGGAATGATGTATAGGTGAATAATCATTCAAAAATTGCACTATTCATGGAAAGAATTATTTTATTTATTAGCTGCTGGTGGTTGGTGGTCTTGTCAGAGAGCTGTTCTGTTTGGGTGTAGTTTGGTTTGAATGTATTCGACCAATTTGTCCTAACTCAATGCTTGGATGGTTTGACTTCTTTTAATTTATTTTTTGTTTTTTCTTTTGCTATTTACATCCTGAGGATCTGCTGTCAGGGAAGGGCCTTCTTGTGCAAGCACTTTAAATAATGCCAATAACAGTAACAAGATAAAATTATCTGTCTCTTATTATGCTGCTTCATATCTGGACTCATCAGCTGTTCACAATGGTGCCATCTATTCTAGGGAATTAATCTGAAGGATAAATGTTTAGTGTTTGGACGTTGACCTGTTGGAGTGGGTCTGGAGGAGTGCCACCAAGTTGATCAGAGGGATGGAGCAACTCTCCTGTGAGGAAAGGCTGAGAGACTTTGGATTGTTCAGCCTGGAGAAAGGAAGGCTTTGGGGTGACTTAATTGCAGCCTTCTAGTACCTGAAAGGAGCCTACAGGGAAGATGGGACAAGACTGTTTATGAGAGGCTGTAGTAACAGGACGAGGGGGAATAGGATCTAATAGAAAGCAAGTAGGTTTAAATTAGGTGTTTGGGAAAACTTGTTACTGTGAGAGTGGTGAGGCACCAGAACAGGTTGCCCAGAGAAGTTGTGGATGCTGCATTCCTGGAAGTGTTCAAGGCCAGGTTGGAACTCTGAGCAACCTGGTCTAGTAAGAGGTGTTCCTGCCCACAGCAGGAAGATTGGAACTGGATGATCTTCAAGGTCCCCTTCCAGCCCAAACCACTCCATAACTGAGAATCTTTATACAAGTGGTTGTAGAGCAATTAAACATACGGCCTTCCTTAGGTGGCCTTAATGGTGTTGAAATAGCCCTGGTTTATAGTTGTTTTGAACTTGCACTGTGATATAAGACTATTTTAGGATAAAGAAAAATTAGAATATCTCTCAAAAATGCTGCCAAAATGCTTGGAGATGAATTCAGCTCCAGGCAATATGTTGCAGTTGTAAAGTGAGCAGCTTTGAATTACTCTGTGTCTCCCTACCATCCCTCCCCCCCAAAAACAAACAAAGCCAAAGTTTAAAAGTCCAGCCTCCTGAAAACGCCAACAAATCAAATCACCCAACCCTCCCTAGCCTAGCTCAGTGACATTTGCATGCTGACCATATGCTCCTACATGCTGCTGTAAAATCTTGGTCAGGTTCTGTTGGAACATGGTGATTTTCATCCATCTATACTGAGGGACGGTTTTGAGTCCAGGAACAAGTCCTGGAAAACTTCACACACATCTTTTCTTTTTCTATTTCATTATCAGATCAGGATGTGGGGTGATTAATCAAGTAGTACATAGTGCAGTAGAGAACATAGACATCTTGCTGTTAATGAGGGTTCAGGCTATAAATTTCAGTAAGATCTCTAGAGGATAAGTACTCAGCTGTCCAAATGATGTGCAATTGTGAAATGTCAGGAGGGCTTAAACTAGTGATCTGCCTCATGTTTGCTCTCAGGATCCTGGTGGCTTCTGACAGCTGTCCTGCAGTGTGCTGGGAAACCCAGGAGTCTACTACTGGGGCAATACACCAGAGAATATCTGGTCAGAATACATCTATCTTTTTTCTTAGTTTCTTTTTTTGGAAACACCCAGTTCCATGTGTACGTGCCGATGCAAACTGAGGCAAGCTGAAGCGTGCTGTGCAGATGTATGTCTTGGGTAGTTGTTACATAGAAATTGTATTCTGAAAAATACTTGCAGGCAGTAAGACTTTTAGGTTTTATGGCTAGTTTTAATTCATTAAACGATGAGCCACTGCCTGCAAAGGTTTCTGTGTTCCCTTGCTAAGGCAGTAATGTTTCTTTAGAGGAATACCCTATATTTAATTTCTTTGTAATAAGAAACTCCTAAGAAGTTTTATTAATAAGAGTTAATAGGTTCCCATTTGATAAAAAGTAGAACAAAACCATCAGTAGAGGTATTTGACATGTGAACTTTAGACTGTGTTGTACAACTTGCCCCCTACATCATCTTAATCCCCTAGCACCTTGCCTCCCTCCTGACTCCCTCTTGGCTTGGGCCACCCTTGCCCCTTCCAAAACAAAGCCTCATTTAGAAGTATTGTCATGCTGCCTCATAATTATTTCTTGGGTTTTTTTAAATTATTTCCTGAAGAGAGATGCTTTGAGCTTGTTAGATGCTGTCCTTTCAGCTGCATGAAGAAAGGTGGCAGTGGGCTGGGTTGGTTTTTTTGGGTCTGTAATGTTGGAAAAGATAGTCATAGTATCATAGGCTAGTTGGGATTGGAAGGGTCACATAGGGATCATTAACTCCAACTGCCTGATCTAATTTGCTCATATAAGGAGAGGTTCGTTTTGGACTATGGATGCAACTCTTAGTACCCCACCTCTCTACCCCCCCAAACCAGGATTTAAAAGTATCTATAGAAACCTCATACTAGATACAGAGTTTACAGGGCTGCATGTGTGGGTATGTCAGTATGGTCTCTCTGCAAGCAAACAAGCACTCAGTCTCCTTGTGCTCATATCTGGCTCTGTCTGATAGCAGCTGGGCTGGAGCTCATGTGGTAAATCCTGCTGAGAGCTCAGTCCTGCTTACTGCAGCTACTTTAAATGTCCTGCCATTTCGGAATGGCAGATTAAGCACAGCTCTGCCTGCTAGACACTCTGCAGACTGTGCAGTAAGGCAGTTCACTGCCACTTCATGATGGACTGGGATCAGAATTGTGTATCACGTGGGAAAAGATGAAAAGGTTTTCAAAGATGTGAGAGCTCAGATGAAATAATTTTTTTTGGCTAGATAAGTGGTACATACTCTTTTGGACCCCTCTTTCAAAAATGTTCTTTTATAGACTGAGATAAGGTCAAATAAGTGGAACTTGAAGGGCTATGAAAATGAAAATTAAGAAGGAAAGATTGAAGGAAAAAGTGTATGTTTTGTGATAGGTACTTATGTTTCTTTTATTTAAAAAAAGCCCTTATACTCTTCATGGAAACTTCTTTGCAGCATCAAACATATGGTTAAAATATCACTTCAGCATAAATAGTTCTGCTCTGAGTTCTCACAGTGTTGTCACTGAACATGTTCAAGGATGTGATAATTTTGAATATATTTGCCTACAGTTTGTTTTAGAATACCTCTGTAGTTAAACATGTTGAGACAATTGCAGCTTGAAGTTGCTCTGCTATTCTCCATTTGATGGGAAACTTTTGCCTGGTATTCACTCTAAGGGAAGAGCAGACGTTTATCCACAAAGTGTTTTGGTATGGGACTTAAGCGACAAAAATTTCCATCTGTTTTAAAAAACGTGCTTATATTGCTTCTGAGGGGATTTTTTGTTTGTTTTGTTCCAAGGCTGAGTGACTGTTAAAAAGGAATTGGTTGACTACAGGCTATAAAGAAATTTCAATAAGCTGCTTCAGAGAGGTGGTTTTTTTTTTTTTTTTTAAGAATTTAAATAAAGAAAAAACTTTTTTGCAAACTTACAAAAACTAAAAAAAAAAAAAAAAAAAAAAAAAAAAAGTATGATTCCCACCCCTTTTATTCTATCTCTAAGGAAAGACAGCCTCTTTTTCTTTCACACACCCACTCCCATCCTAAACAAACATCTTTTTTACTTGTAGCAATTGAATTACTTCTATTTATGTTAAGGAACAGTTCATTGAAATGTGGGAGAGCCACCAGGACACAGTTCAGCATGGCTGTTTCAGTGTTCATCTGAGCAGCTGAAGAACTGCATGAATCTGTGCTCTGTGTTAGGGAAGGAATAGGTGTGATTTTGGATGCATAGTTGAGAAGAGATCACTAAGAGTTAGGGTATCTGATATTTTTGTTGAACTTTATGCCTCCTGTATGAATCATTTAGTTTATAGCCGTTTATATATGGCAACAGAGAGGCCTTCAATAGCTTGGAAGTGAAAAGATGTATACGTGTGTTAGAGTGAACTTCTATTTACAGAGTGGAAACAAACTACTTTTAAACTCTCTTGTCAGCACTATCTGAGAATACTTTTATTAGCCTATGGTTAGAGAATTTTCTGGACTGAGGCAGTGATAGGAACTGAATGTGGCCTTCACTGAATGTGATTTCTCTACAGCTAGGTGATAAATACCATCTTCATAGTTGCACAATGTTTTTGCACCAAGTTCATGGACAGAATGTTACTTGTTCTATTTTGTCCAAGTTGTTCATTGGTTGGGGTGGCACCAGTCCAGCTTCTCATCAAACTTAGATGTAAGAATAAAAGAAGAAAAAGGAAAAAGGAAGGCAGTGGCACATCTTGAAGGTTAAGTTATAGATAACTCCTTAAAGAGCCAGTTTTCCCATGCATTTTAGAATGGGACAGGGAAATTAGGGTATGTCAGCAATGAAGAGGGAAAGAGTGAAATGAAGCTCAGAATTTGATGTGCTGGAGCAGAGGTTACATTTTTCTAAGCCTGGCTTAAGGAAGAAAAAAATACAGTGACTCATGTGATACCTAAAACAGAAACATCTTACTCTGGGAAGGACGCATGAGATTAATTGCAGCTAACATCAATGCTTTCTTACCTTTTCAACAGGAGGGAATAAAAAAGGGATTTTTCTTTCTAGGAAACCTTGGTTTATTTTTTTGAACAAGAGTATATAGCTATGTAAAAAAACCCCAAAACCTACGTGCATTGGATTGAGTATTCGGTGAAAGATTGATAATACAGCTGTAAACACACTGAGCAGATGTTTGACTTCTGGGTTGTTCTGTTCTGGGACTCGAGGTACAAATGCGTTTTGTAGTGCTAATGAAGTCTTGGATCAGAGCAAAAATATTACCTTGGAGCTGTTCTTAGCAGCTGTTGATGCAGAAAATGTGAAGTCTGGAACTGAGTTTTAGTTCCTTTTTTGGTATTCCCTGAGCTGGAATCGAAGGCATGCTGTCTTGTCCATTGTGCTGCCGTGCGACCCCGTGGTAGCCGTAATCGGTGGCCTGGGAGATGAGCGGCCAGAGCGGGAGCGATTGGCTGGGGAGCAATTTCCCGGAGTACCTCTGTGTCAGGCACTGCGAGCTAAAGCAGTCATGTATGCGCAGGCTCTGATCTCTGGGGAGGTTCATTACAGGGTCTCGTACAAGGGCATTCTCCGCTCTGCACATCAGCATGGAAGAAGCTCGTCAAGGGAAGAAAATGCAACCTGTATGTAAATAGCAGCTGTGTAACGCAGTAATGGCTCGAATGTGATTTGATGCAAGAGATACTCAGCAGCTGTGGCTCAGAATTGTGTGCAACCTTAGACTTACTAGTTGTGGAAGAAATGTTTGAAAGATCTGGTGATAGAAGTAGTAGTTTGAGTAGATTTCTGTATTGGGGAAGATATTTGCTGTGTTGTTAGAAATGCTTAATCATAGTAACCAGCTTAATTCAGAAAGAAAATGTGCTTTTACAATTGTGAGAGTATACTACCATACTTTGAGAGTGGTTGAGTGGTTTGGATTGGGTTATTTTTTCTTTTTTCTTTTGCATTATTTTGAGTCAGCCTTTCTTAATTTGAAGGTTATCAACTGTGGCTTTGCTTGATTCTGTGCGAGTATAGCAGGGGTGTTTCTTGTGGAGGATCTTGAAATAGCCAGTTAAATGTTCTTTTTTTGACAAAAAAAAGGAAAGTGAACTTAATGAGCTGTGTAACTGAGGTAAAGTGTTCATGGAGATAACATTTTCTTCAGACCTCAGTAGCACAGATGAAAAACTCCATTTGTGGGGATTTGTACAAGGAAGCAGTGAATGCTACTATTAGTGTTACAAACTATTGCTTAGTAGTTGTATGGGTTGTCATTACCACTGCCATGTGACTGCAATGTAGTCTGTAACAGGGATTGCTACTTTAAAAATTTCCTGGAAACTAAAATCTACAGTATGGAATTTTCCTAAGGTGTAAAACTCTAGAGATCCCTGAATTATTTTATATATGACAACTAAGCTTTCTATTCCCTTGTGTGAGCATAAGAAGTAAGAGTTTGATTTAGATATGTTAAAGTGTATCAGATTGCAGTGGCCTTTTTTGTGTCAAGGTCTCTGTAGTACAGTGCTCGATTTTTGGTTTTCATTGTGGTGCTTCTTTCAGCTCTGGGCACAGAACTCTGTCAAGCATTCATATGCTTAGAAGCCTAGGCAAAGATACGTGGTGACTAGTTGTAAACATTATAGTACTACTGCTTTTTTTTATCTGTAATTTCAGGAATTCACTTAATTACATTTAAGTGAATGGAGGTATGGATTTTTTTTGAATGAAATTTAGTATTGTGAGGCAGTGATAAAATGTGACTTTGTAAAATAGCTACTATAATATTAGATATGCAATTTGATATCTTGTGTTGGATTGGTGACAGTACTTGCTAAGTTTATGCATGGTGGTGAATTTTCTGGCTTGCAGAATACTCAGGCTGAATTTAAATGGGCTTCTAATTTTAACCAAATATTCACCTACACCTTAGTCATACTTTGCTAGGAATCAAGCCATTCCTTTTTCTTGTGCTTGTTCTAACCCAGTTTTTTTGATGAATTCCTGTGGTGTGCCGTAGTTGATAGCCATTCACAATCGTGACTAGTCTCTTGTTGGCATTGTTTTCCCTTTTCTTTCTGACTTCTTCTCACAATTTAATTTTCTCTTCTGGGTAAAACAAACACTTGGTTTACTGTCCAAAGATATGTTTAATTTTGCTGGAATGGGATGTGGCTTCTTGTACCTGTTGTGGTACTCGATGTGACCCTGGCTGGAGTAAGGCCTGCTAGAACTGAGATAAAGCTACTTATAAACATTAGATTTCAATGGTGCAACAAGCAAAACATTGGCATGTTTAGAACTGCTTTTTTCCTGAAAGGATTTGGGTTTTGCAGTGTTTAAGTTGCACACATACGCATCTACAGTGCCCTCCACATACACTTTTGGAAAATTAAGAGTACAGTGCAACTTCTGCAGAGTCTGACTGTAGTCTGTTGATGTCTTTTGGACATACTTGTCCAAACAAGGTTTGTAGAGGTGCTGTGTTTATTGGAAGTCTTCTAGAAGCAGATTGGTCAGATGTATTTAGTAAGGTAAGCTGAGCAGTTAATTAGAGGATTAGTAGGCTAAAAAAATGTACAAGTATCCCTAACCTCTTTCGTTATAGTTATGGCCTTACTGAAATAAATCTAAGTGTCACACCTTCCTGTGAGGCTCTGAGTGTAGCTTTGCTTAGGAGGGGCTGTCATTTACAAGTGAGGATTATTATGTAAAATATGAATTGTACAAACATATGTAAAATTCACAGGAAAAGGGGGGGTATGTGGTGACACCAAAGCCATTGAGCTGAACTGGAGTCTCTCCTGTAGACCTTGAGCAATACTAATTGCTAAGATAGGAGGGGGAAAAAAGTCTGGAAAGCAGCTGTTCCTGTTCAAATCAGACCATAAAAAATACAGCTAAGGGGGAACCCATCAATGGTACGCTTCCTATTTTAAACCTGGCAAGTGTTCTGTTTGCGAATTATTATTAATTGTGCTCTGATCTGTATATATTTAGAGGAGAAGGCCAGCTAAAAATTGTATGATGACAAAATGAAACAGGGCTCATTTATATTTGGTGCTTTTTTCCTTGGCTGTTAGATTGATGTGCTTGATTTAGAACTGGTAGTGTTTCATCACTCTGGCAACTTCTGACGATACAGTATTGCTGTGTACAGAGAACTTACTTCAAACGCATCTGTAGGACCACTTGTGCAGTTCAACTGAAGTTGAACAGTTTGATAGGCTACCTAATACCTTCTCTTACTATTATTTAGGAAGAACTTTGATTTTTTTGTATCCTGGCTGTCCTTCAAGGAGGCAGCAACCAGAGATGCCTGCCCTCTTGCCCACTGTGGGCTCATCTTATCTCTGGTTTAAAAGCAGAATCAGTCTGAAATAGAAGTAAAACAATATATTTAGAACTTGCCAAGTGCTGCTGTTAGTTGTTCCCGCAGGTAAGCCACGTCAACAAGCCCTTCCTATTTACTCACTTTTAACTAAGGTTGCTTGGTGCTGTGTATGGGTATTAGTGGGAGAGCTGTAGGGTAGACCTGATGATTGCCTTAGGTAGAGTGGTTGTCATTCAACTCTGGATACAGTGCACAGAGATGGCCTTAACAAGTAGACTGTTTTCCTGGTTTCTTTTCTTATCCCTTCCAGGACTGCTGTCCCTGGTAGACTTAATCTCTTAATTTTGTGGGTCTACAACACTGTTCTTGTCTGTTTTTTATTTCCTGAAGTATTAGTGCTTATTAACTTGCAGCTCTAGAAGGTTGAATGGATAGAGAGAGGGTTGTACCTGCCTTCTGTAAGTTGAGATGTATTTTATTTCCTGACTACATGGAGTATTATGTGTGCCTACGATAGAAATGCAGGCTTCTGAAACAAACTACTTGGGAAATGTGGCTGTGAAAATGAATCATGAATTACCCTGCTGGTTCTAAGTTATCCTGAACAATATATTTCAATACCTATGTAACAAAGCAAATGTTTTTATCTGATTTTGAAAAAGGTCAGTTTTAAAATATTTTATAGATGTACACACACATACTTGGATACATTTGCAAAGTGAGGTTTTATAATTCCTCTTTGGTTATCTTTGAGATGTGTGGTCAAAATGAAGGTTTTAATTCCTTTTTCTAGCCAAACCTTAATTTTTGAAGCAGAGCAATATTGACAATCTTTTGTTAATTAATTTTTTGATTTGTTTTTGTCACTGGAGCCTTTCTTAATGACTGTCATATCTGTCTTTTGAATGCAGATCCTACAAAGGAGGGTTGATAATAAAACAAAAGTCCTGCTTTGGCTATGCTTCTTAAGTTTAGGTCAAGCCACCGTTGGCACTGATTGGGTTTGCACTATTGCTGTGGGCCTCTCCCGTTGTATGCTCTTGCAGACAGCGCAAATGGATGGTTTGATCCAGCTGAACTGCTCCTAAACATTTACTGGTGGTGAAAGAAGGAAGAACAAAGTGTGAAAGGCAAAATGCACTGTGCACAAGTTCTCATATGCTGTTGATCTTAGTTGGTACATCTACAGTAGTGTGCTACAGAGGTTTGCCAGTTGGGTCTGTAAGCAGAGTGGCTCCTGTTTTGAGAGGAAATATTTGTTGGTGCCACATTCCAGCCTAAGAACTAAATCCTGTCTGCCAGATCTCTTGTGCCTACAAAAGTAGAGACATCCATGGGTTCTTCTGGGAAGGAGGGGGAACGGTTTGCTTTCTCTTCAAGCAAGAGAGGCTGGGATACAGTTAGTCACAAAGCAGTATGTAAGATCACTGGGACGGTGTAGGCAGTTGTATTAGAATATTATTAAAATAAGAAGTGTTAAACTATTGGCCAGAGACAGATGTGTAAAGGAAAAAAGTTGATATGAGTGTGCTCCTCCCTCCCCATCCTGAGTTTGGGTTAGTTTTTGTTGGTTGGTTTTTGTGTTGGTTTCTTTTCTTGTTTGTTTTCATTTTTGGTGTTTTTGTTTTTGGTTTTTTTTTGTCCTTTATTTGTACCTACTTCAAAAATGTTGCAGTGATGTTTCTTTGTAGCATGAAAGTAGTAACGTAATTTTTT
>VZTZ01027725.1:0-115621 GCA_013400955.1 Drymodes brunneopygia | reverse complement strand
GGGGGGGTAAGGGTGACGGTGTTTGTGGAGGTTTTTTTGTTTGTGCTCTCTCTTAAGCCCTCCTTACCTATTTCCATGAGTGCTAATACTTTTGGTGCTGCAAGTCACTCCCTAATTCCGCTGGGGAAGAACTTTGGTCTGAGGTAATGTAAATGGAGCACATAAACATTGACTTAGCTAAGTAATGGTCTTAAATGTTGAGCTCAAATCATTGTTAACACAGTTACTGTATTGCTCATAGATTTCAAAGGTTTACAGTTAGCTGTGTCAGCCATTTATGATCACTGTCTATCTCCAGAATGATTTGATTGAACTGTATTTCAAGTACTTAAAAAATGTACTTCTAGCAAGTTGTCTGTCTTGGAAGTGGTTATTCAGTAATGCACTTTGGCAGCGTGCCCATCTGAAATCTGTCGTGTGTGTGACTGCACAAGGTTAAGTGAGCTGCATGGTGAGAAGTGCTTGCAGAGATGACAGTGGAAACTTGCCTTTGGATTTAATACTCCATGCGTCATATTCGTGCCAGTCCTCGAGATTGCCTGCCACATACTGCTGGAGGTTGTCAGTTCTTCCAAACTCAGTGCTTTCCTTAAAAATTCATGCAATTTAGGATTGACTCTTTTTTCAATACTACTTTTAAAAAGCATGTGACATTAGTATGATAGATACAAGAAGTGTACTGTACTAAATGACAACAAATGTTTGAGAAGGTGTAAATAAGTAGTGTTAACAATTTCTGGTGCTTGTCTTTCTGCAAGGGGGAGTTACTCTTATCTCACGGACTCAGAAAAGACATTTGAAAACCAGAGGTGCAAGAGGAATCCTACTGGGAGTCTGCTGGAGCACTGAGTATTTGAAAGTCTTGTCTGATCTATAGCAGTTGAAAAGGGATTTCATGTTCATGCTGAGGAGAGTTAGAAGGTTGAGAAGACAGGTTCTAGTGTATGCAGGCACCTCTGGCTGAATATGAAGCTTTTACTGGAGGGTTGTTTCTGCAGTATGTTTGTGAGTATCCAGAATTCTGGTGTTAGGAAAAAGTATTCTTAGTGTATCTTAATACAGTGTGCTAGGCTTTTTCTTTTTTCCTTTGAAGTACTCTGGATTTGTCCTGTTTTTATAAATTAACTTTTCCTTGTTTAAAAAAAAAAAAAAAGGCAAACCAAAGATGAAAGCCTAATCTCTCCCTCGAGCACATTAGTTGCTGCTTGTGTTGGTTTTTTTCCCCTTCTCTTTTTTTCCCCAATTGTTCTGTCTTTTGACTGAAAATGAAAGTTACATACATTCTAAGTTAGTCTTGAATTTTACTTTGGCTTGTCTACTTCAGCTGTATTTGGGCACCTGTGGGATTATTGTACGTAAAGTTTCACGTGCAGTGAATGGTAACTGCAGAGGAATACTTGCTTTAAGCTCCAGTCATTCTCTGCCTAAAAAAGGGAAGTGGACAAGTTCTCAACAGTCCCACTGTTCTTTGTTTATGTAAAAAGTACAGAAAGTAGATGAGAGAACTAAAATGGCAACTGTAAAAGTTTTCCCTCCCTTCAGTGCCTTCAACTGACATGATAGGTTATCTATAATTAATGGAAATCTATGCCCTACAGACTTTATTTTTAACCAGGAAAAGGTTGTAGTTTGGAATTACTTTATAATGTATTCAAATATTTTTGATTTTTTACCTGACCTAAGGCAAAAGTATCTCATACTGGGATTTGCTCTTGGCACAAAATAGATATGTTAAAATGATGCTTTGTGTTTTTCTGAACAAGGGCTGTAAATGATATTCTTCCTTCATGTATGATATTCGTGGTTGTTAATGGTTTATTCTTGGAAGAGTCTTTGCATATATTGAGTACTTTGAGATAGTGTTAGAATGGTTTGCAAGGGCACACATGCCTTCCTGTAATCCAATCTTAAAAGACATGTTGCTTTCACATGATGTGGTTTTTGAAGGCTGCTTCTGTATGTATGAGTTTGGCAGAGAATCTCTTTTACTAGAGCAAAGGGTGATAAAAATTAATAACGTGATATAGGACACACAGCAAATGCAGTTTCAAAATGCTGTTAGGAGATAAAAATTTTTCCTTGTGTATATATTTTTCACAGTGTGTATGTAGTTTTCTACTGCAGTGGAAATGCAGTATGCAGTTTGTATAATCTGGAAGGAAACTTTTTCTTCCTTTGTTGCTCAAAAACTGTGTGTTTGGCAAGATCCTAAGTGTCATAAAAGGACTACTGGGGATGGGTGTGTTTAGGTACAGGATTTTCAGCAGTCTGTGGCTGTAACCATGAAGCTAATTGTGGAACAGGTTTTTGATAGCAATTTTCCTTTTGCTAGTTTTTTTTTTTTTTCCACTCACATATTAAAAAAATTTAAGACAGTTTAGAAGATTTGTAATTCTTCCATCTGTTTCCATCTTTACTTGGAGTTTTACGGTAACGTGCAGTGTTACTGTGTATATTGGTTTCTGTGAACTGGAGTGTACTACAGTATGCTCAGTTTTGGTGTGTAGGAGACAGGAATATACTATTTCTCCCCATACTCGCCTCCCATCTTATTGGCATGACACCTAAAAAATTTCTTCCATTTCTCTGTTAATAGGTCCTTGGAACATTTTCACAGACCTGCCCAACAGACTTTGCCTCAATTTTTTTGAATTGTAACTCTGTGGAGTATACAGGATTTTGATTTTTGCTGGCAAAACTCCACTGTCACTACAATGCAGCAGTAGTGACCAAGTTAGGTTATGATGTAATGCCTTTCTTGAAAACCCTATTTTCAGGGACACAGCTAAGAATTGACCTGTATATAGTTTTCAGAGGTTTATTCTGCCGTGTGATACTCTTTTCTCTTGTATACTTATTTACGTAGTGCTGGCTGCTTTTGGTTTTTTATGTGGTCTAGCTGCATCTAACCTTTTTTTAAACCTCATCAGAATTTTTCCCCAGCATGTGGTGCTTGTCATTTTCATATTCTTTAATCTTCTTTCCTCAATAGTTAAATATTTAGAATTTTTTTGGCGTATATGCACACAATACATTATAGTAAAGATATTTTTTGTTAAGATCAAGGAGTTCTGTGTTCAAAAAAATTCTTTTTGTGAGTGAGAGTTGATACAGTGTGTTTTAGCTTGTACCTGTTATACACAGGTATGTTGTTTTTCATCCTTTCCACTTTTCTGTGACAAACTTGTTCTGTATCTAAAGCAATTACATAAATCTAAGAGCAAAGTTTAGGTGAATATCAGCACTGTTACGGTTCCCAACCCCTGTAAGACTTCTGATTTAGGCTTCTATTTTTCCCTCATGAAACCATTATCACAGATCCTTCATGGATTGATGTAAATGCATCAGATCAATGTAAATGCTGCTAGAAGCAGTGATCACAGATAAACTTGTGCTGGATCTAGCTGTCATATGGCCACAAGAGAAGTCACTTTAGTGAGCTGATGCAATGGAAAACTAATCAAGTTGTTACAAAAAAGCTAAAAAAACCCCAACCAACCAAACTAAAAAAAAACCAAAACTAACCACAAACCATTGCTTAGGCATGATGGTTCATGATGGTTAGGTCTGACTTAAGGAAAAAAGTGGTGCCCAAGGGAGCAGAAAGAGCAGGGACAGTAATCTTTAGCAGTTAGCCATGCCCTTATACTTGGATGTAAAATGTTACCCTTAGGCAGGTGTTCTTTTGGAGAACCAGTTCTGTCAGGAGGCTGTAATTTGTAAGCCGTGAAAAGTGGACTTTATTCTAAGGAATGCAAGCACGTGCAGAAAACAACTTGAATGTTGTTTTGTTGTCGAGTCTGAGATGGGCTTGAGATTTCTAATACTCATTTATTTCATTTTTATCAAGACTGAGCAAAAGGCAGTTTTTAAGGTCTGCTTTAGTGATGTACTAAATGCGATTAGAGGACATGTTCAGAGATAAGCCTGTGTCTATTTCAAATATTGTGCATTATGAGTGGTGTGGTTTCAGTAGTAATGGAAGCTGAACAGGTCTGCTTGAAACTGCTGCTTTTTAACTTTTTGAGTAAAAAAACCCTGTGAATTAAGTTAACAAGCTGGCTGATGAAACCTGAATGCAGCAGTTTTGTTATTTCTAGAGTTGTTGGTCTAGGAAAGACCTTAGGTTGGGTAACCTAACCTTTTTGCTACCCCTTTGTTCAAAAAAGCTTCTTATCTGGAAAATCTCACAGAGGAGTTATCTCCTAAAGAGAAGAGCTTGAGATCTCTCAGTATTAACTTCTGTATCTTTTTATAAATTTACCAGTTATTTTATTGAAGTTGATTGATTACTGTTGAATAAAAAACTAGAAGAATACTGCACTTCTAAAATGTGTCATGATTGTTGATACAATGAAATCAAGTGCATTACAGAAGGAAATTTTACAGTATTTAGCCTATCTGTTGATTTACTCTTTTCCTTCAAGTGAGGGTAATGTTTTCTTGAAAAATTGGATGGGTAGGTTTTCAGCGATGACATACTATTTCAGAACATATTCAGGAATTGAAAAAGAATAGTTCTATTTATTTTTAATTTAAACGTGTGTCTTGTTTCTTCAGGGTCATGATGAAGAAGCTGTTGTGGATATGGGCAAAATCAGCTCTACTATCAATACAAATTTTGAGAAAGAAGAACTAGAGAGTAAGTTTGTGGTGGTTTTCTGTTTGCTTAACATGCATTTTTTGACTAGGGATAAAAGATGAGTTTTCCTTGCTAAAAGGAATCAAAATTTTATAGCTGTCATGAAATTCTGGGAGTAAAACTGGTGAAAGGCAAAGGTGACCTGCCCTGTTTTTTGTCTCTGTGCATGCTGGTAAGTATCTACTGTTTTAATCTGTCACCAAAAAAAAATTAGTGAAGCTTTCCAAGGAAAGCTTGCTTATTAGACTTAGGTTTGAAAAAATTATTGCTGTTGGTAAGTAATTTTCCAGCATGAATGATGTCACGTTCTGCAGAATTAAAATGTCAGGAAATAGGGGTCATGAGGGAGATGTTTGTTTTCTTTTGTGAAAGTTAAGTATCCTTGTGATTGTGGTCATGCACTTCAAATACTGGGAGTCTGAACAGACATGTAACTGTCCTTCTGGTTCCATAGTAAACAGTGCATTCTACGATCTGCTGTCAGTAAAGCATTATGGTAGTCTTCATTATTTGACTCGGGATCCCACATTTAGCAGTAAAAATAGCAATGATTTAGTTTCATATAGGAGAATGTGAAGTTAGATATTTCATCAAAGACATGACTTTTTTTCTTACTTGAAAACAAATTAGTTTGGGATGAGCATTCATGGGTGTTGTTTAATGAACGAGGAAAAGGCTAGGGAGATCCAGTGTGAAAATCTTCACTATTTGCCTTTCACATGGAATGCTCTGAAGCTTAGTTAATGGTTGCTGCTGGAAGGCAGTAGGTTCACTGAGCTGTACTGACTGCTGCTTCAGCATGCTGGAAAACTATAATGGCAGCAGTTTCTGGCTAATAAAAGTTGATTTAGGTTGCTGTCACGTTTTTCTCATACCGTGGTATAACGAGAGACAGTTTAAAGTGATTGAAGTTGTTTGCTGCTGTTCCACTCATACTCTTGCTCTGTTCCCTTCATTCTGTTACTGTTTTCTGTCTTGTGCTAACACTTCCGTTTGCCTGACCAAACCAGAAACCCGGCTAAGTGTGTTAAGCCATCTGAAAATGTAACTGTGTGACAAAGGAAGATGGTCAAGATCTCAGCTGTTGAGCACCTGAAATGCCACACAGATGGCTGTGTGCCAGAGCTGAGCAGAGGAAGAAACTGTGGATGTGGGGCTGAGAGATGCAGCAGTGGAGGCTGTGAGAATGCTGGTTTGGATTGGGTTCTGCTGTAGGGAAACGACTGCCTTGGCCGTTTCTGCAGTTGAATCTTCAGTGCAGACTTAAGCTGTCTCCTCCTTCATTTCTTTCTCTTGCTTTTCTTAGGAGATGACCCAGAAAAAGCTTATGTATGTTTTGCAGGGAGGCAGGGTTTAAGGGGAAGCAGGCATCCAGCTGGAGTAGTGTTTGAGGCAGCAGCCTTAGCAGCTGTAATACCTCGACCACAAAGAATGACATGGGAATGTGCAGCCAGATCACTTCCCCAGTCTCTTTCGGAGCACATTCTTGTAGCAATGCTTCAGCTCATACAACACCACAGTTAATCAAGATACTGGGTGGGAAGGCAGGGGGTTCAGGGCTCTTGAGGCAATTTAAGCACTCGGATGACTGCTATGGAAAATATCCCTGTCTTACCCATGGCCAAAGAGTAAATCAAGGTGAAATGTAGACAGCTGTCTGATGAAGAATTGAGTTAATGTACATGCTTTTGAAAGGAGGAGTTGAGATCTCACTGTCCTCACCTCTCTCTTAGCCATGCAGCCTTATCTTTTCTTTTGCTCCCTCACTCATTTTGGAGTGGCCCAGTGTTTGTGTCTCAATGCAAGAGGGGGCTGGCTATACAGAGGTTTAACAGATAACTAATAAGAAATATCTAGCAAGAAAAATGTTTTCCAGTAGGATTATCACATAACCTGAAGCTGCATATAGGCTCATGTTTTCATACATAGGTAGGAATTATTCTTGGTGTTCATATGTCTTTTCAGTATCTTGTATATTTGTAAGAATTTAATTTTTTATTGGTAGAATGGGGCAACATGTTGTTTGACTTTTATCAAAGTGAAAATTGTTCCGAAATAAGAACAAAATGTTTTTTCTTCGCTTTGTGAAAGACAAAAAGGTATGTAAGTATGGTTATTCAACTCATATAGTTATCTTCTCAGAGATTCTTCAAATTCTGGATGTTTTAGAGGATAAATTTATGTGAACTTACAGCTCTGTTTAAGAGTTCATTATTTATAAGCTGTTATGATGAAAGTAGGTGTGTGGAAATTATAGGTTTTGATTTTAATTCTGGTGTTAAAATCCTTCAAGGGGAGAAATGGAATTGTTGGCTGCAAGCAGTAGAACAATTCCATCTGGTATTATTTTTCATTTCTGACAGACATTTTCTTGTAGGTTTGGGGAGACCTATACTAAAGCATTAGGCAGTGGAAGTGTTTTAAGACTTCAAACTATTTCAGTCTAGTCTTTCAATATGTGTTTCTGGTGACTTGAAAAGGAGTTCTAGGAATTTTGAACCTTTACAGAAGTGTACATCAATGTATTTTCAAGGAGAGGCACCAAGCAGTGAATTGAGTTGAGCTATGGTGTGAAGCATAGCTTGGTGTGGCCTCTACCACATGGACAAGTGATACTTAACCACTTAAAAGCATATGCAAACTAATGTTGATAAGTTTGATACAGTAGAAGTCATAATTTTGCTACTAATACTAAAGGGAAGGTATCTTCCAGTTGTTGGTATTGGATACTTGTATTTTCTGGAAATTTTCTGATGAAATATTAATGGAAAGATAAACAAATGCTAAAGGGGAAAATAGATCTTGGACTTGGAGCCTCTCAAGCTCTGCATTCTATTTATGGTGGCTGGAAGAGTGTGGTACCTGTCTGGAGTGACAGTGTTTAGGTTAGAAAGGTTAGGCACAGGCTGCTTCTTTCTTAACACTCTTTCCATAAAAGAGGAATGGTTAGAGATGGTAAACTGCAATTGTGGGCAGACTGTGGGTGTACTAAATAAAGGTTCTGCACTTTACTGAAGCTGTAAGGCCTTATTTTGAATTAACAAATGTCAGTTTACAGAAGTGCTAGAAAGGGGAATAACATCTTAAAATAACCTTTTTAAGAGCACCTAATGTTCTTCGCTTGATGCCAGGCTCTTTGAGCTGCAATGAATGAGAGTAATAACAAAGTAAGCCAGGAGTTAGAAGTAAGGCAAGAATATTAATGGCGGAGGTATTTCATGTGATCTTGTAAAAGATATTTTCTGTTAAATGATGTTGGAAGAAAACTTTCATAAACTTGTATTAAGGTGTCTGGCTTGATACTACCAGGATGCATCTTTTGAAATGTGTAGCTACTTTGCAACCTTGATTTGAGGATACATATAGTAGATACAGTTTCAGGGAAAAGGGATACATTCTGTTTCTTGTAGCAGGCATAGCGAAGATAAGGAGTTTACACACAACAGAGGTTTTGTTCCAGAAACAGTCTTGAGGTCAGGAATGTGTGTCTTGGTAGACTGGTTTTCTGTGGCATAAATCCAAGAACCAGCTTTCAAGAGTTAAGATGGTTTAAAAGCTATCTACTCTCACATTATCCTGTGGCAAGTGTAAGTAATGTTTACATTTTAAGTGACCCTATTATCTCTTATACCTTGATGAGCCATAATTTTTATTTAAGAAAAGAACTGTGGTTTTCACTTAATCTTAGTTGACAAGGATAGGTAATCAAATAATCCTATATTTTTTTCCCTCTGTAGGTGAATGTTGCGTGTCTAAGTAGAAAACTTGCTATACAAGTATTTTGCAATTTAAAGCTTTTTAAAAGTGTTTGACATAAACTGTGTCCTAATGTTTTTTTCCAAACTTCTTTTATTTGAGAGAACAGCATGCAGTGGTCTTGTTCCGACTGCATCAGAAATTTTATAAAAAGACAGCTAACTTATAATAGTTTTATAATCGGAAACACGCATAAAGTAATTATTAAAGTAATATAGTCATAAAACTGAAGTTTTACCAAACAGCACAAACTGAAACTTAAAATCTGCAGTAAACTTGATAGTTGCAGGTCACTCAAATATAAAATTTTTGAGATGAGGTAGAAGAGACTACTTGATTCTACAAACTATTACTTCTTGATGACTTTTCATAACATTTACATTTAGTCAAATTTTGGAACAACTGACTTTTAAGGGATTAAATAAACTTGTGCCTTGCTGGATATTAGAATTATTTCTGAATGGATGATTTTTCTATTTACAGTTCATTGAAGGCTAGTGTTTCATAGTAATTTAATCTTTTAAAATGTGAGATTTACCTTTTTTTATTTACAAAGTAAGAAATAAAAAAGGGAGAGAGTTTGAGTTTTTCTCAGGAAGGGGTAAGCCTTCTGTGAAGCAAGATTCCTTTTGTAATGTTTTTCATATCTTATAATATTAATAGATGCATTTGACAAACCAGTCTATTTAAGCACTTGTACAAGAGAAGAGTGTGATCAAATTCTTAGTGACAGTGTATTTATGACCCATGGATGAACCCAGAAAATTTTCTTTGCAAAACTTTTTAGTGAAAAACTTTACAAGAACAGTGTTATGGGTGTGGAAGCCTTGTGTCTTTACCAGGGGGATGGGAACTGATGATCTTTAAGATCCCTTCCAACCCAAACCATTCTGTGGTTTTATGTTATGTTTAGTGGACAAAGGGCTAGTCTTGAATCTTAATGAGACTTCCACTTGGATTGTTTGTTTCTAAGTTTTCTCTCCTCCAACAGAAACAGCTCTTTGCAATTATCTTGCGTGTGTATCCTTTTTCCTGAACCCTGCTTCAGGGACAAGCTGGACCAAGGATCCTCAGCTCAGATAAAGCGTGGGGCCTAGCTCTGCTCTGGCTTGGCTGTGCAGTGCAGGGGCATCTTGTCCCCCCTCCCATGGGTACCAAGGGCTGGCTCCTTTCCCAGGCAAGGAAGATCAGTGCTGGCAGTGGGCCACAGATGGAAGTCTGTGCCAGAATCCCTGTGTGGCACTGCCACTGAGCACTAAGCTTTTCCTATTACTGCTCCTACCTGCATATCTAATGCAATTGCTGATAATGCCTTCTTGAATATCGTTGATTGTGTCTGATAGAAATACTCAGTACATTTTTCTCTATGACTGCCCCTATGAACTCATTTGGTGTTAAGTCAGAAAAAAATCACTTCTGTGTGTAATAAAAAATCTGGCACTCAGTGTTTCTGTCAGCATAATATGCCAGTTTTTATCATGTAGGGAGAAAACACTCTTCCTGAACTGCTTTACCCTGTGCTATGGTTACTATGGTTTGGGATTGTGCTTCCTCAGTTTTGTCACTTCAAATATAAGGAGTGCGTTCCCAGATAGACCTAATTGCTAGGAGAAGCAGGAGATTTCAGACTACAGCCCAGGAGGTGAAATGGATTCTAAAATACGCTGTACTGTGGAGAACCTGTGGGTTCCAGTCATGGCATGTAGCTATCCCATGAAAGAATTTTCTTTACTTTTTTCTACAGGTTTGTTAGAAAATTTTATCTCAAATGTATAAGTCTGAGAGCAAGAAATAGCTTTTGTTAAATAGTTCCTTTAACAAGTAGAATCCTTGGTAATTAAAGGACTTCCTAGTAGTCAATTCATGCATGGAAGACCAAGAATATATTAAAATATTTTATATTCGGTTTTGGTACATTAATTCCTTAGAAAACAATGTGACTCTTTCTTGGGAATGTGCATGAGAAGTTTATAAAATAAATGAAAAATGCTTTTTGTTCTGAAATACTTAGTTTCTTTTTTATGCCAGGAACTTCACTATCAACACTAATTTGTGCATTTAATTGCATCCTTCAGAAACAGGGCATTACTTTTAATTAGAAAATTAGCATAGCAGAAGTATTTTTAGTGAATTAGTGACTTAAGTGATTTTTCATTATAAATAAACAAGGTTGTGTATGTGTGTCTGTAGAGACATTGTTCTCGTTCCTTAAGTTTTACCAGAACTGAGAATATTTGGAGAAGTCCTATGGGCTGTGAAATTTTTAAGAGCAAGAAAAGACACTTTTGTTCTCTCTCTTACTCCTTCCATCCACCTACTTTTTCCCATCTGTGTGCTTCTATCTTCAGAGCAGCCTTGTGACAGAAAAGGTCACAAGAAGTTGTGCTCATAGATTGCATTGAGCTTATTTTTGTGCATACATGTACTCTCTGTGATGTAAGGGAAATTAATACTAAGGAGCGAGATGCTGTGTTCCACATCTTTCCTACTAGGGTAATGCATTTGGAGATGTGAGTTAAGACATCAAACAACTGGATTTCTTCCCTGTTTTATGATCTTAAGGAACAGGTTAGGATCTCTCCTGCAGATACTCCAGTTTTTCCATACTGGAATGCTCCATGCTAGGTCAAGATAGATTATGACATTATTTAGCTAAAGAAAAGCGTCTGTATAAAAGAAATCATCCATCTTCAGATTATTATTCAAAGATTTTCAGAAAAAATAGTAATTCTTGTCACAACATTTTAGTCTGCAGCACAGTTGAGAGCTTACCGAGAAGATGGAGTCACACTGGTGCATTGTGAAAGGGTGGGGGCGATCACACATAACATGCTGTATTGGAAGTGATAGTTGGATATTAGGATATTGTTTTTTCCAGGTAATGTGTTGCTGTAGGTTCGTATAGGTTGCCCAGATAGGCTGTAGAACATATATCCTTGAAAATACTAAAAGGATGGCTGTCATCCTAACTAAACTGATCAAAACAATGGCTTCAGCTTTGAAGTTGGCTGTACTTTGAGCAAGATTGAGCCAGGTGGCTCACCTCCAGATGGTTCTTGCATCCATCATTAGTATATGATTGCTCTTAGTTCAAATTTCTAAGTAACAGGATTTGAGAATCCACATAGATATAAACTGGATTTTCTTTGCTTTTCCTTGTTAAGATGGAAAACAATGTCCTTCTTTCTATGAAGCTTAAAAGGCATCTAGCCAAAGAAAAGAGAAGGTTCTCTGTGGAACTGTATTTAAAACCTTACGACATCAGGGCATATGGGGATACATGTTTTTGATCTCGCTCAGGCTTCAGAAGTCTTCTATTACCATTTTCATAGGAGCTCTGGGGAGAAATCAGGGAATGTAGAGCATTTTCTTTTCTGTAAATGTTATAGGACCTTATCCAAACTGACTTTTGGAGTGAGACCAACCATGTGATTGGAGATCAACCATGTGATGGAGACAGGTTGCAAGTTCCTAGCGTTTAAGTTTGTTTCATATTGATAAAGGTCTTAAGTAGTAAATACTCTCAGTGGATTTTAACAGCTTAGCTTGGATAAAGTCATGTTGGATTAAAATGAGCAATTATCTCTTGAGCTTTATATTACTAAATTTAGTATTGGGCAGTCTATTAATTCTATTGATTATTGGTTTATAGTAATTCTGTAAGAAGCTTTGTTTGAAAGTGGTACTGTGCTATAGACATTTACGTGAGTAAAGCTTTGAAGGTCACATAATGTACCTTTTGAACTTTTAAAAACAATATTCAAGTAAAAGGTTGTGTCCCTTCTAAAAACAACAGCTGATGCTAGAAACTTGAATCCCAGCCTTTTTAGCATTAAGTTTCTCTCCATTGTGTCCATTGATCAGAAATTAATTTTATATTAATTGTCTTTCTTGCAGGTCTGGTTTTTTATTTTGTTTAGGTTTAGTTTTTTGGACAGGTGGAAGGATATCATAAATTGTTTCACCCAGTTCATTGGGAATGAAGGAAAAAAATGGCTGTGGTTTTGTTTAGTTTTTCTTTTCCTTGTAAATTGTATTTATCAGTAAATCGTCATCTGTCCATCTGCAAGCATTATTACTCCTATTTGAATAATGAAACTTAAAGGAGCACAGACCTACTCAGTGCAGCTGTCTTATTTTTAGAAGGTTTCTCAGTGCTTTGCTTTGTAAAGTTAGAATCAAAGTTAAGCTTGTCCAATTTTTGTTATGTAGTTTTCTCCAGGTTTGGAGTTGAATATACCTGTAATCATTTTGGATAATCTTGGCAGTATACTCAACAGCCATAGTTTCAGATTTTCTAGACAGTGGTTGAAATGTCTTTATTTATGACTGCTTGTGATACCATAATGAAGGTCCCTTTTCTTAAGGAACTGTCAGATGCACTCATAAGCTTCTGTTTGCAATAGGTAATTATTACTTTATTGGACTGCCATACCCATGCTTCCTTTGAAAAAGAAAAAAAAATTCAGAGGCTCTTTGTCAACATGAGGTTTTTTATTGAAATTATTCTGATAGAATTACATTACATTGTGATCCATTTTGTTTAATAAATACTGAAAATCATCTTGCTCATTGGCATTTCATATTAGTCCCAAAACACTGTTGCAGATGTAGCAGTCTGAGCACTTTGCATATACAGAAGTGGTTTGGGGAAGGTATTCTTGGCTTACATTTGCCTGCAAGACAGTGTCTACATGAGGAAATAGTCACACAGCAAACACCTCTGGGCAGTGTGGGCTGAAGGGCAGGATAATAACCCATGACTAGACTGTTCCCTTTCTCTGTGAGACCCTTGTTTGTTTGGGCAGCGAGAAGGTGCTTCCTTTACATCTTCCTTTTGGAGCTGAACAGCAATATCAAATGTTGCAGGTTGTGGACTGACTGTGTGGGTTATTAACTTGGCAGAGCCCGCTTGGTCTGCTTGAGGCAGCTATGAAGCATCTGGACACGATTCTGTGGTTCTGTGATAGTGAAAACCATTTGCTATGGACACAGGTTGTTTAAAAACACCTTCTGATTGTTGCCTCTTTCAGCTCAGTTTTCCATAGCTTTGATCTGTATCTTTACAACATACCTACTGTCCACCAAACTTTCCTACTGGGAAAAAATTTTCTGTCACAGTGCAATTAGGTAAAAAGGAGATAGACTCCTCATTTGTTTGTTCCACCTCTCCTCCATGCAGCAACATGGTCTTGGACTATGGAAATGGTCACGCAATTACAAATCTGGTTTTTGCAATAGCAAGGTGTATTGTATAAGATGGAGATCCTTGGAAAATCTGTGAGAGATTTTTGTCTCTAATTTATGCAAACAGCAAGAGACCAAAATGTGGAAATCCTTATTTCTCAGGGAGTAAAATCTTGAACAGTTTCAGATTCCTGCAAGGTTGGTTATTTTTTTTCCTAGTGCAGTGATCAAAATACGTTCTTAAAACAGTCTTACTAACAAGATGAAAACAAGTAATTATAAAAAATGCTCTATTACTGGAGGTATCATAGAATTTCTCTTAGGAAGAAATGGTTCCTGAAAGAAATCCAACACCTGCAACAAATAGACCTGTTCAAGTGTTTGTATAAACTGTAGTTTGATACTTGCTGATTGAATATATAAAATGAAACAGAAACCCTAACAGGCACAGTAACAGCATTTGCAGTGAGTGGTGGCTCAGTTGCAACTTTGAGTGGGTAATGCAGTTATTTTTGAACCTCTTATTTGTGCTTTCCCTATAAGCATAAGATTACTGTATCATGGTGGCATCAGCACCATGACCATTGTTAATGATGCCCCCTGATCATATTATATACCAAGTGCAGGGATTTATAGGTGTCACACTGGTATTAATTTCTCTGGGAATTGCATTGTGCATAGCAGTCACAGAGGGCAGAGGTCAGGCTGCTGGCAGGGACTGGGTATTGTTGTTGGAAGAAGCTCACAAAAGACAAGTCTCCCTCTATAAATAGGACTGATGAGTGCTTCGAGAAATTAATCTTTTTTTCACTCTTACATAGAAACAAATAGCTTTTAATATGCTTAATTTCAGATTTGGTCATAGTGCCAGTCAGTCAACTCTAATTAAACTAGTGTTGGAAGTGTATCAAGAATTGGGTCTTGTTATGTGAAAAGGAATCTTTGACCAAATTAATTAAATATTGAACTTTCTCGTGTTAACAAAGATTTTTGCTTGCATTGTTAGTCATGTAGCACTGTAAAAATTCACAAAACTTCTATAAAGCAATGTCTTTTTAGACTTAGGGATTTTTTTTTTGGGAAATAAGTTTGACATCTTACCACTTTTTGTTTCTTTAAAGCTCTGTAATCACCAGGTATTTTCAGTATCTTTAATCTAGTGTATGTGTGCATGTATGTGTATAGCCACAATTCCTGGGGCTTGCCTGCATAGTGTAAGTTTGCTGAATTTGCATCTAAGAGCTGGAAGACCACTTCCTTTTCCTTTGGTTGATGTCAGTCTTCTGTAATAACTCTTCAACACCACGAAACAGAATATTTAGTGTTATAGTTAATTTGTCTCTTCCTGAGATTGTTTGCTTAAATAGGAATTGAAAAGGCTATTGTATATGCTATCTCCATTACAGGAGTCATGGCAGTACTATGTTCATAACAGTCAGTTGATTGATACCTTCTGCTAAGATGTTGATGTTAGTATTGTTTTCATGTGAAAGGTCAAAGGAAAAACAAGATGTTGGAAGTACATGTCTTAAAGAGCAGTATGTATTAATTTGAGGATGTGCTCCTAAATTTATTAAAAAGTTCTAGAGTAGGAAAAAACCCACCCCAACATCTCTGCAAGTTATTTGAAGTGTTGACGTACATTTCAAAATAGGAGTTCCTTTTATGTTCCTGATACTAAATGAATGGTGGAATTGAACATCAGTGTCATCTTGATGTGTTATGTGCTACTTGAGGAAACACTGGCAGCTCTTTCAAGGAGAAAACTACTTGCAGATTCTAAACAAAGGGTAATTTCTTAATGAAGTTAGTAAGCTGAACCAGGAGATTATTTTGCCATTCTTAAATTGTCTTGATATGAATCCCTGCAAAAAAGAGGAGTATCATGTGATTTCTCTTCCTTGGCTTCATGTGTATCAAGTAGCTTCTTTCAGTGTTACAAGTCAAGCTTGTATTCTGTATTATTTGTTTCACAACTGAATTCTTAAACTGAATAAGAATATCACCTAATTTATCAAAGAAAGGAGTGTAGCACTAGTTCCTTGACACCCTGGAAGGAGAGAAAAGAAATGGTCATGTTAGTTCACTAAAAGTAATTTTGGCAAGTACTTTTGGATTTCTATTTCTTAAACCCCTTGTCTTTAGATACTAAATTTGGGCAGTAGGTAATTTTTTGTTTACTTGTGTCCTTTTTAAATTTTCTTGAAAAGGCCACAGAGCTGTGTATATTGGAGTTCACGTCCCACTTGGAAAGCCAGGCCGTCGACGGCATCGACATCGAGGGCACAGGCACAGAAGAAAAAGAGAAAAAGAAACTGATAGAGAGGATGGCCGAGAATCTCCTTCGTATGGTAAGAGATTTGTTGTATGTGTTCTTCATGTCTCCTGAAAATAAACTTGTAGCAGCTACTCTGTGCTTAAAACGTTGTTTGTTTGTGCTATTTCTTTTATTCTCACTGTAATTAATGTCTTTCTGTGTACAGTCAGACAAGGATTTTGTGGTTGTGTTTTATCTAAGTCAGAAGCTGTTGGACTTGGTCCAGCTGTCTGCATGAATGTTCAGTAGCCTGCACTGAATAGGTTAGACTAGAGCTTTGTAATGCTCTCCTGTAGCATGAAAATCTGTGTTATTTAAATTAGACACCTTTTTCAGATTGTGTAGTCGTGTATGCTTCTTCCTCTGATTTTTGAAAGTAAGCATGTAGCTGTGAAAAGCAGCATTTGCTATGGTAATTTAATCAATGATCTTATTTTATTTAAATATTTACTTCAGCCTTCTTGCTGTCTTTTAGTAAAGGAATTGTCCTGCCTTCTAAGTTTTTGGTTTGGACCACAAACTGCCCCAATCCCCACCCCCAATCCTCAAGAGATGATGATTTTGTCATACCATTCCCTGAACTGAAATTATTTGGCAGTATTCTTAGCAGTTTTTCTTCAATACCCTAAGTCCGCATTTATTCCTAGGCTGCCATGAGTGGGCAAATTATGGTGCAATGTTTGAATTAAAGTGTGGACATCGTGCTGTTCACTATTACCTTTCTGTGATGAGCAGCATGTTCTGCATGGGGCAGTACCTGAAACAAAGGAGTTTTCAAATGGAAAAGCTTTGACAAATCTCCTCTTACCATTCTCCTATTATTCTTGGTTTCAAGCATCTTCAAGGTTTCCCCTCCCAAATGCAAATTACTACAATTGACATTAGGTTTGTAGAGCATTGCTATACAGTTTTTGAAGAAACAAATGGTATTAAGTTTATGGAAATTCACTTCTCTGTTCTGGTTGCTTCTGTATACTGGATGCACAGGGTTTGGTAGGGTTCTGGGGTGTGTTGGTTTTGGGATGGAGACAGTCTGCTATCAGTCTTAACTGATAATGAATGTTGTTTGCATTCAAGAGGACATTTCAGAATTATGCTGCTGGGTGATGATATATACCAGAACAACAATGCTAAAGCAAAATTTAATTTGGAATGAGCTTTTTTAGTAATTCAGATCTTATGTTTAAATCTAAAAGGCCATTTTCCTTCTACGGTAGAAGCATACAGTTGTATATGTATCATATATATGTTCATATCTGGCTATGACAGAGATGTTTCAGTGAACAAAGTAAAATTTTTAAAATCTGAGGAAGTTTAAAAAAAATTAAATTGAGATTTACGTGGATTTTCTCTTGACCTTCCTTGAGATAACATTGCAATTAGTATATTAGTGAATCCTTGTAATGTGAAAATTCACTTGAGTTGAAACAAAACTTTTTTATAAGTATTAAAAGTATCTCTAAAATTATGTGGGTTTTGTTGGTTTTTTTTTTAAAGTTTGCTGATATTCATTGAAATCCAGATCTTACTTCATCAATAAAGATAGTTTCATTTTCTACCAAGTTATTACTGAGCCTGTTCCACTAGGCATTATAGTATGAGAAGTTTAAACATTTTCTGGACACTTCAGCTACATAGTTTTTCACTTTCCTATGTTAATTTATACATAGTGCTCCAACCATGCAATGAAAAAATTTTATCCTGCATAAGTAGCAACAGACCACAGAAAAATTTGCTGCTCTAACAGTGAGTGCCTGGCTACTCACTGATGACTGTCTTGAACTATTGCTTGGGCAGCTGATCTCTAAGTAAGGCTGTTCGTTTCTATCAGCTTGTTTTGTTTTTACTTTTTTTCCTTTAGTGTCTTGTGTCATGATGGTATTAATTATTTTGTTCTCAAAATGAAAACAAAGTTTCTAGTGTTTTGGTATATTTTTTCTACTTTTTTTTTAACCAAATTTGCTGTTGATGTTTGTTTTCATACTCGCAATCTATAGAAGAGCCAAAAATAGTTGATTAATTTTCATAAACATGGATTTTCAGATGTTATGTTTTCAGAAACAGTGCAAAATTTTCAGAGAGCCTTCTTTTAAAGAAATGTGTACATTTCTTTTGTTCCTCTTCCCTCTTGAAGAGGATGTTGTCCTGCATGTTTCTAGCTGAGGGCAGGAGATTTTACTGTTATAAAGTGTTTCTTGTGTAATAGTAGTAGAAAATTCTTCTAATTGTTCAGTGTCTCCTTTTCTTCAAGACACACCGTCCCAACGAGTGCAGTTTATCTTGGGTACTGAAGATGATGATGAACACATTCCTCACGATCTCTTCACTGAAATGGATGAGCTTTGCTTCAGGGATGGAGAAGAATATGAATGGAGAGAAACTGCTAGGTATGTTTGGAGTAGAAGGTATATATTATAGTAATTTTATTTCAAAGAACTGCAAGCCACGTTTGGCTTAGAATCTTCACTATCTAGCAGAGTTGTGCACTCAGTTCATGCTCAGCAAACCAAACTTTAGGTTTTTTTGTCCAATTCTGAAGGAATCAGTATGGTTTCTCAGGAGACTCACAGTCTTGGTGGTGGTGTGTTCTCTGCCCTGAAACTGTTCATACCAAACATTATGAAAAGTAGGAGTATGCCAAGTTATAAATATGGCTTTGTCCATGGAGTGTGGTATTTGCAATCTCAGAAATCTCTTTGGTATATTATTGCCCATTTATTTTTTTTTCTCAAACATAAAGAAAATTGAGTATTATGTTTTTTCTTGGGTAGTATTTGATTAGTTTATGGCAAATTGCATGCCTGAACATTACAGGATGCCAGGATTGTTTTTGACCCTTACTGGTTTAGTTGCTTCCATGTACATATGCATTGTGATGAATTCTTCTGCATTCGGTACTTCCAGCTACCTTGTCACATGTTAGCTTTTGTATAATTCAATTTGCATAATGCCTGTGAGTGGGAATCAAGATCAGGTTATAGTTTCACATGTTAATATTACCTGGTTTTTAAATGTCTGACTTAGCATCCTTAGGAGACTTGAATATGCTATATGGTATGTTTCAGACAGCTTTCTTATCCTAAAATACTGATGAAATCAAGATACAAATCAGGTAACAAAACCGACTACCATATTCTTCACAAGAACATGTGAATAGACAGGTATTGGTCAAGCCAAAAGAAACAAAATGGGTAAAAACTAAACCAGTTGTGTGGTTATTAAGGCCTGATAAAAATGTTAATCAGTTGGGCTGTCTGAAAAGATGAAAGCTGGTATGATTTCATGGGATTTCCTGTTCTGTGTCATGCCGAAGCCACATGGAAGAGTGGGATTGCTTACCAAATTTTCCTTCCAGGAGAAATATAAATGTGTGTATGTGAATGCATTTCAGGTGGCTGAAGTTTGAAGAGGATGTTGAAGATGGCGGTGATCGATGGAGCAAGCCTTATGTAGCAACTCTGTCTCTGCACAGTCTGTTTGAGCTGCGGAGCTGTATTCTTAATGGAACCGTCATGTTGGACATGAGAGCAAACACACTTGATGAGATAGCAGGTTGCAGCAAAAATTTTTAAAAATATCTTATTCATAAATTTTAATCTATAACTTGAGGTGGTTTTAGTGATGTCTTTATGTCCTTGAAAATACTGTGCTGAAGAAACAGGTATGTGCATGCTTGCCGTGCTTTTCTTGATGTGGCTGTGAGGAGCTGGTCCTACAGACTTCACTCAAAAAAGCTACGCTGGATGAGTAGGAGCTCCTTAGTGTGTATTGTAGGATGAGGCCCAGAACTTGCCTTTATGTTCTAATCCCTTAATGTGTTCTCTGTCTTTGTTTCTACAGATGAATTGTAAATATCTGCCAGAACATTTTAGGAGTAATTTGTGCACTTTAGTACCATAATTATTAATCATATTTTGGCTGATGTTAACCTGATGCCATTAGTGCAGCTGGTTGTTGCAAATCTGGTATTTCTTTTCACCTTTATGAGAGGTGAGCAGAAATAAATTTTGTACATGTTGTTTGACCTACTGTGTTGAGTGTCCTCACTAATCACATGGTCATTTTGGATACTATATAGGCAGCTTTGAAGACTTTCATATATACATGTAAATGTAGTATATAGACACATGAACATATATATACATTTTATATGTCTGCTTGCTCTAAATGCCTTTGAATTAGTTCTACATTATTTTCCTGGTATCTCTTGCTACAGGTGCCACATAGTAGAATATGCCTTCTCAGGAGTCACATTAGACATAGGGTTGGCCAACATGTGTGTGAAGGACAAGTTCTGGCCTTAAAAACTTTGGCAGTACTTGAAATGTTTTCTTGTTTTGAAATCCTTGATAGTCACTCAAGAAATTGGTATTCCCTTCCTGTTTTTCTGACTTACTGAGCAAGAGTGTTCAATACATTGTTTGTAAATGTAATGTTTTGGTTTATAATTTTATTTTTAGTAATTGAATTTATCAGTAATTTTAGCACATAAGGAAGGTAGTTGCTTAATTCTGTGTAACCAGCACTCTTAGTAGCAGGTGTTTTACTTGGAACACAGAGATGGAGTGAATTTGTTTCAAGTTAATTTTAAGTGCTATTGTGAAGCATTTGGCTTAGCAGGGCTCAGTATGCAAATGTTTTGTCTTGTTTCCACCAGCCAGGAATACCCAGTAGGCAATATTGTTTCTTACTCATAACAGGAGAGAGATGGTGGCAGGCTTCCTTTTGAGAACCTGTAACAAGAGGCTATGTGTTACCAGTGATCTCAGAAGGAAGCTGCCCTGTACTGATAGACACTTTGCTGCGTGTTGTTTTGTTAGTAAGGACAGAGCCCTATCCTGAGCTCTAACATTTTTCATTGTTAAAAGTTCTAAGCGATTTCAGTTTAACAATGCAGTTGTCTTGATACATTAGTTAAAACTAGAAAAATATATTTAAGAATTGTCACATAGGTTTGTGTTGCTTTGTACAGGTTGGGGTTTTTATGAATTTATTTTATTTTTGTATTATTTAAGAAAAAAAAGACCCCTAAGAGACCACAGTAGATATTTTCCCTGATACATAGGCTTTCTTTCCTGGTGTGAGCATACTGCTGAGTTGCCCTTTTGAAACGATGTTGTTTGACAGATGAGTAGTCAGTTTTAGATTATAGACCTAGATTTTGTTTTATGCTTCCTCTTCTAATGCATGTGAATCATATGAAGTTCAGTAGAGAGTCTCAGAAATTTAGGGCATCTGAAGGTGACAGAAGTTGTGCAATTAATCTCATTCTGTAGCAACTTTCACTTTTATATAGATGTATATACTCTTAAAAGTAAGGAACACCAGGTTAAGACTGTCATAAGTCTGTTTTCCATTGTTTTTGTCTTTGTGTACTCATTCCTAGTGTAGGTTCGTTGAATACGATGAATACTTTTTTTGAATGTGAGTTTCAGTTGAAAATTGAAGTAAATGACTATAAATTATAAGGTCCTAAGTAATTTATTTCTTGAAATGATGCTACTAATAAATACTCTCTCTTGGATCTGCATGTTGTGCTTTCCTTATTCTCACATTCGGTTATTTAGTGATGTATTTGAAAGTTTCCTGTGGGTTCTTGAAGATGGTTTTGCTAAAGAAAAGACTTTTCTTTGAAATCTAATTTTCTTTTATTATTTGATGCAACTGCAGTGCTTGAGTGTGGTGAGAGATTTGATAGTTGCCTATATAATTTTCTTCTTTTTTCTTTTGTTATTACTATGTAGATATGGTTTTGGACAGCATGATTGCCTCTGGCCAGCTGGATGAATCCATAAGAGAGAATGTGAGAGAGGCCCTTCTAAAGAGGCACCATCATCAGAATGAGAAAAAATTCAGCAGTCGCATTCCTCTGGTTCGGTCTTTCGCAGATATAGGCAAGAAACATTCTGACCCTCACTTGCTTGAACGAAATGGTGAGATAAGTTGTAGCATCCAGTTCATACTAACCTGGTAAATGATGTTCTCACTGGGAGATGAAGGAAAGGTCAGCTGATAATAACAGATAAGTGTTTCCTTCTTGATGAACAAAGAACTAACAATAAGAGTGTGTGATGTGTAGCTGTGGATGATATTTTTAAATTTACTCAAATATTCTACTCCTGCCTGTATGCTATAGCATGCATTATTATTTTGAATTATAGTAATAGACCTACATTGATCCTAAGTGTTTTCTTACTATATGCTTAAATAAAATGTGCAGTGTTTGAGGAATTTCAGCATCATGGCATAACTTTATAAATGTGTCAGATGGATCCTACCTACTTTTACAGTCTTTGCACAGGAGATTTAGTGATCATGTCACAAGTTCAGTGATGCTGACAATTACTCTGTTTTAGCCCAGTGTTACATTCATTCGACAAGAAGTAGTTTGCTATGCCAATGGTGAAGGTAGTACTGTTAACTAGGACGCAGTTTATTTTTATCTTGTTTTGTAGAGAAGGGTCTAATGGGAACAAAAATCCCAAACCAAAAAAAAAATTAGTAATGTTTTTAGAAGCTGCACCATATCTTTTTTGAACCAGTTCCTGAAAATTTATTCGAGATATCCAGTCCCAAATCCCAAATAGCAATATGTAATACAGAGCAGCTTACTTGTGTCCTTGTGTTTTTATGGGGCCTCTATTTTCATCTCTGTTCTTGGTTTTCTTTTGCCTTGCATTAAGTAAGACACATAGAATTTCAAATGAAATTTTTTACTCTGGTGAAACTTTAATTCTGATTTCAGGGATTGGTCCTTGAAGTGAACTTCCTTTTCTGTCTTGAAAGATGCCTCATTGCTTAAAATAGGTTTCACTTAGTTAAATGCTTGTTAAGAGCTGCATAAGCTGGAGTATTCTCTGGTGAATGCCTGTTTGCCAATAGTGTTTGTTAGCCAGTGAATGAATATATGACATATACTTAATTATTTCTCTAATAGTTTCAGATTTATTTTTTCAAGAATGAAAATGCAGCTAATTTATCTAAGAGCATAATGTCTTCTGTAACTCCTGACTTTCATGTTTTGTTCAGCAAACATAAAAATTTCACACACACAGACTTGGTTTTGCCCATTCTTGAGCACCTGTATCCCCAGGTATAATTATGCAAATTTGAGATCTCTTTCTTGTCAGTTACCTTTCATGTATCACTTCCACTTTTTAGGGCATTTTATTCCTAATACTCTTTCTACAAGAGATTATGGGATAGATGCTGAAATAAGAAACCAGTATAAAATGATGAACGCCTTGTCAGCATATATGCATTTAGTTTTCTCTTTAGTATCCTATGGTAACCCTCTAATAAGCTGGTAAACCAAACATGCCTATGTGCATATAAGTTCTTAGGCTCCTTGGGGGTGTGTTAGGACATGTCATGTTCATGATTTATCACAGGTATACTGATGGAAGTTAGTTATTACTGTAGTGATTAATGTAGGCAAAATCAACCAAGTCTGCTCTATTGGTCCTATTTTGTTTACTGCTCTGCAGTTTTGATGTTTTAGTAGTTGAGTTTTGAGGCTTTTGTTCTTAAATCAGGTTTGTATATGTAGGATCCACTCTTTCATTATTTGGGGGGAAGAGAATGTATGTGACCTTTACCTAGGCATGCTTTCTTTATCTCCATCTTGTTAATTATTCTGGGGTTGTTCAGCTCACTGGTCTCTGTAGTGCTTAGTCTAAATATGAGAGTAAATGTGTCTAGTTTGCTGTTCCCTTGCTTGATCGCATGGTACATGAAACTGGCATGTTTTGGATTTCAGGGATTGTAGAAGTCATCAGTAATATTTTCAAGGAGACTGGTCATCCCGGGAAGAGTGTTTGTGGCAAATGGGAGAAATGGTATCACTAAACCTTTTAATGGAAGTGCTAATATGAGTATAAACAGTCTCCCTTCCTGCTTATGAAAGAGCTGAAATCCATTACCAACTCCAGTCTGAGGGAACCATCACAAGACTATGTTATCTTCATATGAAATTAGTGGTGCATGGAAACTAGAGCAAGAAAAGTAACAAGGGATTTTGGAGAAATGTTTAGTTTTAGGCATATGGGGCTACTGGTAAGTCATAGCAAGAGGATATGAAGAAGGGGCTGTGTTTCTCATTTCTGTGCCCTTTTCAAAAGTATACATTAGACAACATCTGCCTGTGAAAATTCTCAGTAAAACAAGACTTTTATTGGAAGATAGTTGCATTTAACACATTTGGATATGTTTGGTCATGATGGCTTTTTAAAAATTAATAATTCTTTGTATATAATGGATGGAGTTAACAGAAGTCTTGTAATGTTTTGGTTGCTAATGATTTTTTAGTTTATTTTTTGGATGGATTAACAGCTGCTGTGCAATTTGGAATAGAAATTCTAGAAAAATTTAAGAGTCAGTTTCAAGAGACAAAATTTTTTTGGTAACAAATCTTACTCTGACTGAAGATAATATCTTCTCCCTCAGATCTTTGGCATTCTAATTAGTACTCCTCAGTAATTTCTGACTTTTCTAATGTCTGATATCAGATTTGCTCTTATCGCTTACCTTGCATGAGTATGACACTTTGGCCCGTAAAGCTTGCAATTTACCATGTAAATTGTTAATGCATCTTTGTATCTGTGTGGGTTCGTTTTGTTTTGTTTTGTTTTAATTTAATGTAAAATATCCCTTTTGTAAGCCTCATGGTGTTCCATTTGTTTTATCTCAGGGGAAGGCCTTTCAGCCTCCCGCCACTCTTTGCGAACAGGTCTCTCTGCCTCAAATCTTTCCCTGAGACAAGACAGCCGTTTGTCAGTACTTCTCAGTTACCTCCTTCCTTCTTCGAGAGCTGGGACCCCGGCAGCCTCAAGGTGTACAACCCCCGTAACTACCCCTCAAAATACACCACCCTCCAGTCCTACCTGCAGTGCCCAGCCAAGTCCACTTCAGGGCAAGGAATTGCTGGTGTCACCTGCCAGTGATGATATTCCTTCAGTAGTAATCCACCCACCTGAGGAGGACTTAGAAGTACAGGAAAGCCAGGAAAAGAAGACAGAGGAAAATATTGGCAAAACACCAGGCAACTATTGAAATTTAAGCTGTCCATGTGTGATGCTCTCTGCATCTGGATCACTTGCATTGCAATGTTTTTGGCATATAACTTGGGCACAAAGAAATATGATAACTGTTACCTCTGCCTGCATGTTTATTTCTTCTCAGTTGTGACTGTCTTCTTGTTTGGCATTTTTAACTTCTTAGCTTTTAACTAGAGCAAGCAAAAAATTCTTTAATTAACATTCATTTGTGTAATTAAAAAGGTATATGGTTTAAAAATCTAATATATAAGCAAAATGTCAAAAATGGTGGCCTTTTCCTTTCACTCACCTACAGCCTATAGCAGGTTTTGCTTTGGTTTTGCCAGTGGATGAGTTAATGTTTTACAACAGTGTTGGATATCCTGAGATGGGTACAGCTGAAAACATGGTAAAATATTGGAGATGAATAGGAAAAGAATTAGGAAGGATACAATTATCAGTGCATTCACAGTTTAGTTGTATCATGAAGCCTTCAAGCATTTTTTGTTTTTGCTTTTGCGCTTTTAAAAAACCATTACTGTTAAAACCAGCAGTAGTTAACTGATAAAATTGTCAGATTCGGTTCACCTGCAGTTGTTTCCAGATAGTTCTCCATTAGTGCACTGCTTCAGCATCAGACACTCCTTTAGTGTTTTGTTGTATGCAAAATTGGAGACAATAGTTAGGACCTTGTAATTGTAGGCCAGAGCTCAGCAATTTATTGTTTTGTTATCTGCAAAACTATTCTTCTTTATATGTGAAAAGGTATGTAGGTTTATTGATACTTTGAAAGAAACTGTTCGAACTTTCCATCCTTTCTTGAAATGTTTTTAGTAAAAGTTTCATAACTCGTGCATTCCGCATATGTACTGTTATACTTGCTCTACTTTTGCAAAATTATCACCTATTTCGAAACTTCACAATTCTTGTTGACAGATGGTGTTTTTAACAGGGCATCGTCTTTCTTTTTGGCCTTCAGGCTCTTCCTCTTCTTCTTAGAAATTTGTCTTGCCAAAATCTAGCTTGTAGGTTTGACTGCTTTAGGCCTGTGTGTGTTGGGAGTGGGGGGGCTGATTTCACTCAATTCTTCCATCAGCTGAGGCTTTGCTTGGTTTCTTCCTCACTTGTTTAATAAATTAGAGCACACTGTTACATATAGTGAAAATATGCTGGCAGAGAAGAGGCTGTGGTTATCTGCCTTTTCACATTGGCAGGCAAGTCGCTCAAAAGGAACGAAACTATGTCATAGTTTCTTATCTTCAGTTGAAGTTATTACTTAACTTCATCATTACTTAAATTCAGAAAAGCAAACCAAAATATCTTTTCCTGACTTCCTTGTGGGAAATTAAGAGAATTCATATGGTGATAATTCTCTCACAGGTCATCTTCCAAAGGTGCTTAGAAATCAGAAGTGAAATAATAGCTGTAATTGTTTTTCCAGTTCTCATTTCTCTGACAGGAATGACAGCATGCCAGACACAAGATCTTTAGAATCCAGGAGAAGGCAAACAAATGAAGCTGAAGTACATTATTCTATTATCATCACTAATAAAGCTTTCTACTGGAATCTCCAAGTCATGTTCAAATTGTTTTTATTCCTCATGGGGATGTTTCTCATAAAGAAAAAATTGGAAAGGGATGATTTTCCAGTTAATCCATAAGTCTTTCAGAGAATGATTAACACCAACAATGAAGATATTTTTGTTGCCTGGGGTTTCCCCCGCTTTTTTAGTTCAAGAAATCATCTGACCACAGAAAGACACGTTTTTTTTCTTAGAGTTGCTTTTGAGGACATTCTCAGACTATGAGTTCAGGGCTGCAACTGGACCAATCTCTGTCTTGGGAGACAAGAGTCAAAAGAAAACCCTGACAAGGAAGTCAAGTTTCTGGTATTAATTGAAAAAAAAAAGCCAACACAGCATCTTCCTGGTCTGTTCCACTATAGGTTATGGTCTGTATCAACCCTATAGTAATTCCAAATATTGCAATCTGAATACATTTTCCACTTCTGTAGGACTGAGTTGGGTTTGCCTCCTGTGGGTGCTAGGAGGAACTGTGTTAATTTTCTAATAGGTGGCTTTTTTTCTGTTAAACATTCCTCTTTCATTTGCCTTGTGTTATTCAGGCTTTTATATTTTAGTTTTCATAAATAGCTGGAAGGTTACTGAACTTAATGTGAGTTACTGTAAAAGGAGGGAAAAGAGACACGCCTTTGGTCTACCACTTAATTTTAATCAGTCAGTCATCAGTTCGTAGTAAGTCAACCAGACAAAGGCTTCTCTTAATAATGTTTTTTAATTTTGTCATCAGTTGAAAAGCAGGGTTTGTTTTCCCATCTTTGAACTGTTGAATAATGAATTCCATAGGAAGGGCTAGGAAGTGGGCTGTGTCACAGCTAAAAGTGAACACTGTTAATTCACCAGCATCACTGAGGTTTATTAATGTCTGTGAGCAACAACAAAGAAGTCTGTTTTAAGAGGTCTTTTAGTCCACTGATAAATGTACTTTAAAACTGAGCAAAATAACATTTACAGCAGCTTTCCTCTTACAGTAATTGCTTACTGAAAATAGTAATTCAGAAAGGTTTGCATATTTGCTCTCTAGTAGTAAGCTGAACATTTTTTTGCATTAGAGCTGCTTTGGAATTTACTTTTAAAAATTTATTTTAATTTCCTCAAGTACAAATATGGTGAACTTCATATTTAGAAGGTTTGTATTACATAATTTTTGCCTTTCTAAATACAATTATTTTGGAATAGTCACACTTAGGTGTTGACCTCATTTATTAATCATCTTTTTATATGAAACAGATGTGAGACAAATGTATACTTCTTGCTTTCTTTTTTCTGTAGATAATGTTGATTAGATTTTTGTGATCACAGTATTAAGTGTAGTTGGCTAGAAAATGCACTTGATCTTTAGTGAAGGTGTAGTTATAAGTACCTGAACTTGAGTTTGTAGGGTTCTATTCCAAATTACTCTAGAGTCAATCCACTGTAGTCTTTTGGAGGAGACAAGTGCCTAACTAACATCAGGAAGAGTACTGTGTTTTTAAGGATCCCCTTGGTAGCTTGCTAGCAATGAGTTCCTGTGTGTTACAATCTGAAAAGTACTTCTAGGTAGCTGTCCTTGAGTTTGCATCTACTGACTTGAAGAAGAGAGGGAATTAAGTTATTTTATTAATGTGAGATTGGAATAGAAGTGTTTCACTATTAAAGAAGATCATTTCTTTGTTCACGGTTTCCCTGCAAATACCAGATTGATGGTTATGCGTAATAAAATGCAGTCTCATTTGGAAATGCTTGCTCAGATCTGAAAACCTGTGAATAGTATTGTCTTGTGAGAGCAGTCTGTCCAACTGCAAGGCCAACAGAATGGAAAACTATTCACACCTGATTTAGGATGAGACAAATGTTCCTGTGTCAGTGCCAAAACTTGTGAGCCTTAACTGTGAGTGATTGGAGAAATTTTTATGGCAAACCTTTTAGAAGAATCAGTATCACTTTAATAGTGAAATAGTAAATATTTCTGTTAATATGTAGAATCCTTATTCTCTGTCCTTCTCCTTGATTATCTCTCCTCTTTTTGTTCTAGTCTCTGTTTGCTCTTGGTCACAGTACTTTTTCAAAAAGTGCAGAACGATTGCATTGTGGCTCATCTTTCATCAGTTAAAACATTTTAAGTTACCTGTAGTGCTACAGAGAAGGGGAAAAAGTGAAAAAGTTTGTCTAAACTTCTATATTATGCTATTCTTCTGCAACAACTGTTTAATATTTCTTTCTAGTTCTACAAACACATTAACTCCTAAGTAGTTAAATACTTTGATCAGCTGATTTTGTAGGTGGTTGATTGCTATGATTCTTGTGAATAACACATAAATCTTGGAGCAAAAGAGTAGAATGCATTTTTTGTTGTTGGTTTTTTTTTGTTGTTGTTGTTGTTGTGTTAGCTCATTACTTGTGCATGGTAGGGTTTATGAAGGAAATGACAGCCTATTAACTTGATTTGATTTTTGCTTCAGGAAAAACTACCCACACCACTTACATCCCTTATGCACTGTAAGAATGAAAATTAGTGGTAAAGGCTAGGATCTGCATGTTTTTTTCTTGATATGAAGACTTTTTGAAAGAGTTTTTTGGAAACAAATATGGGGATGAAATACAGTGAATTCAGTCATCATTTGAAATGCTAAAAAATGTCAGAATTGGGAAATTGCAAACATGGGAGTATGCAAGTAGTTACACGGCAGTAGTTAAGATAGAGCAGTAGCCCAAAGATATCCAGAGAGGGCTTCATTTATATCTTGACTGGAGAGCTGCTTGACCTAAATACAGACTTTCTCCATGTAATACAATGTTTGGGCTTCAGTCTTTATCCAGATGTGGTTTTGAAAACATGTGAAAGCATGTTCTGTCACAACAGCTGAAAGGTCTAGTGTAGACAAGCAAGAAGGCCAAATGCACTTCTAGTGCATGTTAAACTGAACAAGTAAAAGCTCTAATTCAAAAGGTGGGATTTGGGCTTGGTTATGCATGCCTAGACCAGCTTTTAAATGTTAATTGGGTAGAGAGAACCATGATTCAACATGGAATTCAGTGTGTATGAATGCTTGGGTTACTTGCCTTTTGCACCCTTTACTGAACCTGCAGTTCAGTGCTGCTGGCAGTTTAGCAAGATACATAACAGTTTTCTTTTGGTGCAGGTGTTAGAGGGAAGCTGTATGTTGAACTTGAAAAACTGTATTGTATGTGCCTCTTCAGCTCGAGGGTGTATTCCATATAGTAATATGTGGTCAGATGAGTAGTGGGAGCTTTAGTCTGTTGATTGAAAGCGTGGTTTGCAAGCTGTCTATCCTTCATCTACTACACTACTTACTTGTACAGCTTAGTTAACTTAGTTGACTACATTCCTTGTAGTTACAGCCTGAGGCTTGCTGACACTTCTTACAATTGCAGTAACTGCTACACAGCAGATTAGAGGTGATTGCATTTGATGTCCAAGGACTTCTTAGTATGGTGAAGATACTAACTACTGAATCAGTTACGATTAAAATGCCAGCAGTTGTTTTTTCTTCAATTAAAGTAGCTGATATTTTCTGGTGACTGTTCTGCAAATGGCCATCATTTGGGCAATACTTAATTTTTTAAAATTATGTCATTATTTTGGCAACACAGTGACTTGTTAAAGTTGCGTTTATGATACTAATGTAGGGCACTTACTGAATAACGTGCACTTTTGCTTTAAGCAAGCTGCCACATTGAGTTTTGGTAATGTTGCACACTCAGTTCACTTCCTGCACCATTTTGAACTTATCTACTTTGTTTTAATTTAGGGCTGTTGGCATCTCCACAGTCAGCACCTGGAAGTTTAGACACCGGGAAAAGTGGAGATGTTAAAGGTACCACGTCAGGAGGAAGCAGAGAAAACAGCACTGTTGATTTTAGTAAGGTAAGTAATGTTAAATACCTCAGTGTTTAGCATCGATTAACTAGGTAACGAAAAACAGTGCTGGTTGTAACTTCATCCTTAGTTACAACTAAGATGTGTTTACCAGTATACACATGAAATAGGTACTGAGAGATAACTTGTGTCATAATATGATCTTGGCTAAATGTGTCACATGTTTTGAAATTCTTCCCTGTGGGGACTGTTTGATTATCTTCTCAGTATTTTGGTAACATAAGTGTGCAGCTTCTGTACTTTCTCTTGTAGATGGAGATATTTTCACATCTGCTATTAAGGCTCTTATGAAAGCAGTTTTGTAGATTATGTTGTAACCTTTTTCTAGAACTTTTTGTTGGTTCCTTTTTTTTTTTTTTTGTGAAGAGGGCGTTTAAGAAGGATTTGCTTTATATGTATTATGAGTTTCCTCTGCAAATGTTGTTGTACATCTTAATCATTAGAAACATATAATAACACTTTCTGAAAGAAACGTTAAAAAATCTACTGTAAATCTCATCTATTTCTTTCATAATTTAAATTTGCTGGGCAAGTTCCATTGTGGCTGTTACTATAAAGTTCAATCAGAAGTGTCATCTGTACTGTGAAACACTGTAAAGAAATTGTTTTGCCAAGTTAAATAATTTTAAGGAAATCTAACACTGTAGTTCTGATCTAATTATGGCGGGTGCCATTTATTCCTGCTCCTCTGTCACAGTTTTTATATTTTTGCTTGGCCTGTCCTTGTGTACACCTGCCTTGTCTCCTGTTGGACAGGAGTCAGCCTCCTGGCACTGTAGTTGTGGCACACTTGGTGTGGGACTCAAGAGGCCATCTGTAAGTTCTCTAGCTAACAATGTCACTGGTGCTTGTGTGTGTGTGTATGTGAACACAGAGTTCATGTGCTGTACCATTTTCTAATGCACTTCTGTAATTACATACAGAAATGGAGGCGAAGATTTTCAGCCGTCATATTCTTTATGGATGAAAAGATAAATATACAAATTATTTTTCAAAATTATGACATATTTGAAATACACAGCTGTGAAATATCTTTCTGCATTCTAGAAATCATGTGTAATTACATGAACTCTCCTTACTTAATCGTGCAAAGATTTTGTTAATTTATGTCCTGTCACAGAATGTTTGTCATGATAATATTAGAAAGGTGGTTATGCAGTTTCGAGTCTTCTAGAATACACTAGGCGTTAGTAATTCTAACTTAGAGAAAATAGTTTATAAATATTTGGTGCTGGCTGACATTTTCTAAATGTGTTTGTCTTTTCTGTATTGTGGGATATTTAATTTGCTTTTTAAGTTTTCTTTGTAGTATAAATGTCTAGTAAATTCTGATAAACATAATTATGTTATGGAATCTCTGCTAAGAAATGTAAGGGAATAAACACTTGTTTCATCTTTGTATGAATAGGTTGATATGAACTTCATGAGGAAAATTCCTTCAGGAGCAGAAGCATCAAATGTGTTAGTGGGAGAAGTAGATTTTTTAGAAAGACCTATTATTGCTTTTGTGAGGCTCTCCCCTGCTGTGCTTCTCTCGGGTCTCACAGAGGTTCCGGTTCCTACACGGTAAATAAATGCCTGGAAAGTCTGGCTTTACTTATGCAATAACATAATAATATTTAAGATCTCAAATAGCTGTAAATTTTTATATATACTGTATTAAGCTCAAAAAAAATGTAGAGTTTTGTTTAACATTGTCAGTCATTTGCTGCAAAATTTAAAGGAGTGAGATCTGTCACAGAATTCTCCGAATNTATATATGTTTCTATATCTCTGTATGCCCACACACATACATGTATACATCTATATACATGTAAAGATGCTGTCTTATGCAAGTGCAGGAGTTGAAACTGATAGCTGATTAGGAGTGAAAGCAATGAGTCTTCCAAGTTTATGTTGACATTTTAAAGATGGCCATGAAGATAGTAATAGCTCCCTTTGGTATGACACAGCTTGTCAGTGGGGAAGAGCACACTAAGTCTGAAGGTCTGTCTAATCTAAACATCTCTTTCTATATAAATGGTCTGCGTATGACTGATTTGGGTGGTGGAAAACCATTTTTTTATTGTATGCCCAAATCTACATGATTAACACTGAAGTAATCACAATCTGCAGCTGATACATGGAAGCATTTTTCAGTCTGCAATACGCTATCCAACATGGTGCAGGTCACCCCTGCTCCCCCAAACCCAAGGATCTCACCAGTACACTGTGGGTGTGTTTACCACAGATGTTCAAAATATCAAAATACAGGTCTTATGGATGAAGGTAGAAGATCATTTCATCAATCATCATGGATGATACTTCATTTTTCTATGCACATTGATGTATTGGGCTGTTCTGTGGTGTTTGGCATACATTTGTACATTTATGTTTTTTGGTGGGTTTTTAATGTTTTAAAATTATCCAAGTGTTTGTTTATCTTTGTGATTTTCAGCTTATGCACTCTTTTGAAGGGCAAAAGTACATATATGTGAGAATTTTCAGAGGGTAGTGACAGGAGTGCTCATAATGTTTATTGGGAAATTCCAAAATTTCTGCATACAGATTACTGTATTACTGTAGCTAAAATTATTCTGTCCTGAGTTTTTCAGAACGGTGTAGACTTGCAGATCTTGAATAGCATACTTGGATTCTGAAGATTAACTCTCGGTTTCAGTTAGGGTAATAAACTTGCAAAAGAGACAGAATTGAGCTTTTTGTACTGCGAGTTGAAAGAAGGCGCTACTTTTTTCAGATATGTTGTACTTGGAAACGTCATTTTCATGGAATATAGAAAGAAGGTTGTGAAACAAAATACTGAGGTTCACTCTTTGGTTTGTATCCTTTTGAATTTATAAAATGCTACTGCTGTTCAAGGTTTTGGTGGGTTTTATGTTAGGCACTGTTACTGTGCAAGGAGGTGAAGATGGCTAACGTGCTGTGACCCAACCCCCAGATTGGATCAGCCTCCCAGAATGTCAGTTACTTTCTTAGGTGTTCATATATCCAAGTTTCCTTCCTTTTCACTGACACAAGACTAGGACATGACTATATGAGTATGTCCAGTATGTTGCAAGAAGTACATAAGTGCATCCTCTGTGTGACATGCCCAGTCACAGCAGGTGAGGGGGCTTAACTCCCATGCAAAAGTGATCATCAGGGAGCCTAGGACAGGTAATAAAGCTCCTAGGCTGCCACTTAAGGGGTCTTTGCTACTGGGAATGTCCCAAAGGCTTAGAATCCAGAGGAAATATCCATTGAGCGCTAGTCTGTGGATTTCTACAATGTTTTAGGGATTATAAGAAGTTGAAAAATTAGGCTTAATTAAGAGGATATCTTAAGTAATTTTGATTCATGATTTGAGTTCCTTCCAGTAATGACTTTAAGCTGAGTCTTTTCACGGTGTTGCAGCAGTCTTTTAAGATCTGAGGTGTTGAAAATGGTATTTTTACTTCACCACTAAATTGTCTTGAAACATTAATTTGAAAGACCCCCTCTGAGTATATGCAAATGAGTCAGCCATACTCATCTCTATTACTTTCTCCACAGGTTTTTGTTTTTATTGCTGGGACCAGCAGGAAAAGCTCCCCAGTACCATGAAATTGGACGATCAATAGCAACACTTATGACAGATGATGTGAGTGATCTATTTTAAACACTTGCAGCTAAAGTCTAGAACAATGTATTTACCAACTGATTTCAGTAAATGATTTGGAGTAGTAGGTTAAAGAAAAAAACTCACAAGCTGCTTAAATGAAGAACTGTGAACTTTTTTTTCTGTTAGTGAGGTAGATAGCTCCTCCTTGTCTGTCTTGAAGAAATCCTCAATGTATTTATGAAAAAAAACACGCATTTGATGTATAGATTTCATTTTTGTGTTAGGTTAACAGAACTATTAAATAGAACTGCAGTTGATGTGAGTCACTGTATGTCAGAAAGGACAGAACCAGCTGCGCAAGTGCTCAGGACACAAAGTTTTAAAAATGCATTCAATTGAATCATCATAGATTTTTTTTTTAAACTAAGCAAGGTCAAATAAATAAAATTAGAATTTTAATAGCCTTCTGAAGTCATATTCTTAGAGCCCTATTGGTTTTAAAGACCGCGGGGGGAAACCAGGACTTAGTTTAAGAGTGTTGCCATCTTACTGAGCAAAATTAGGATGTTTTAATTTTCACTTCACATTGAGCGCCACCTACTGAATTGCTGATAATTTTCAAGGTTATCTAGCAGAAATACAAGCACATTTAATTCTAGAACAATTTGAGGTTTGGGAGTGTAAACTAGAAATTTGTCATTTTGCAGTTGCTAGAGTCTGTGAATACAGTTTTTGTTCAGTGTGAGAATTGAATATTAAAAGCTTTTGTTGCAGCTTCTGATCTTTTTTAGATAGGCTGATCTGATTTTTAGGAATACTCTACATCACTGAAATAGAAAAAAATATAAATTATTCAATGGTCTAAAAAGACCTGAGTAGACTTGAGAGATCTGTTTTAAGACTGAAAGATTTAGTGGTCAGATTTAAATGTTATTTGGAGAAAAACAGTTCAGGATTCAAATGTATGGAACAGTTTAGGATCATCTTCTGCAAGCAGGTTTTTAAAGCAAAATAGCGTTTTTTTCTCTCTGTATATAAAGTGCATCTTGGAGTTCATGTTGTAGTAGTCTGTAAAACAGTACAGGTTTTTTAGTAAGATTGCTTTCATGTGCTTTTTAAGTAGTGTAAATTTAATTAAGCTAGATGTGTAAAATGCATTCTTATTCTTAATAAAAACTTGTGTTTTGGTTTGAAGCTTATTTAAAGTATTTTTTGTCATGATTTAGCATGACATAGGGGTACAGTGGCTGTAGGGCAGAATTATTCAGACAATAGTAATGAACTTGATGTCCTGAATAATTGAAGATTAATTTTTTATTTAATTTTAGAAATGAGCTCAATATTCGTTTTGAGTTTGGAAATAAAACTGCCATATTTTATGGTCCATAGAAATGTGTATACTGGTAGCTTTTAATTTAAAAGTATGTCAGTAAAGTAAAAGCCAAACTTCTGAGGATCTACAAAATATTTTCCATGCCTGTTTAAAAAAAAATCAAGTGTAATCATTATATAATGATACTCAGTTCCTCTTCCAGAAAAATAAAAAAATTAATATTAAGTACTTTCTTCTTGTAGGTTTTCCATGATGTTGCCTATAAAGCAAAAGACCGAAATGATTTGTTGTCAGGAATTGATGAGTTTTTAGACCAAGTGACAGTCCTGCCTCCAGGAGAGTGGGATCCATCTATACGAATTGAACCACCAAAAAGCGTTCCTTCCCAGGTAAAAGGAAAAAAAAGGTGCAGTCTATCTCATAGTGAGGGGGCCTACACTGAAGACAGCTGCCGAGCTGCCGAGTACAAAGGGACAATCACTGCCCTTGTCCTGCCAGCCACACTCTTCTTGACACACACCAAGATCTCATTGACCTTTCTGGCCAGCTGGCCACACTGCTGGCTCCTATCCAGATGACTGTAAAGCATCAGAAAAGTCCCCACATCCATTTTACAAGAAAAAGTGGAGTGTCCATTTAAGTTAGAAAAAAATTTAAAGAAAAGAAAAAGGGGGGAAAAGGCATTAATCAGTTTTCTGCTATGCTGTTAAATTAATTTTATTTACTGTATTTACTTTTGAAATACTGAAGTGAGTTCATGTGAGAACTGGGAGAGTTGGTGAGAAATTGTACTTGAGTTCATGTTACCAAATTTTACTACTAGTCTAGCAATGATCAGTAAGAATATTTTAACTATTATAAGAACTTTTGTTTGCGTGCAGCATTGATTGCAATGCTTTAATGTGTTTTGTCTAGCATATACTGTTCACAGAATGTTTATGAAATTGATAAAAATCGATCATATTGCTGAGTTGTGATGATACAGGCTTAGAAGAAGAGCTAAGGAAAGTGGGTCTTTAGAGAGACTTTATTGCCCTTCTCTCTCTTTACAAATTGTAGGAATTTTGGGCCTCCAGGATAAGAAGCAGGGGAGAGACAAGTTCTTTTGGGTCAGAAGGTTGACATTGGTGTTGAGTCCAGTGGTGTTTTGGCAGAGTGGGTGGAATAGAAGGGGGGGGATAACAGCAATACAGTTTATTCATGAATAGCCTGAGGTTACCATGTAACTTGTTTCCAAAATAAGCAGGGCTCAGGGTTTTTAGAAGGCAGGCTCAGCTGAAAAATTTATGAGGAACTGGTAAGCAGCTTGCTCAGCAGGGGAATTACTTCTCATTTATATTTCAACTAAATACTGTGTGTATCATAAAAAGAGGTCAGTTTCTGATACATGTTAAACATTTCTGCTCTGGAAATGGTCAAAGAAAAAAGATTTCTGTCTCATGGTTGAAAATCTAGACTTTGTTTCATTGTGTTTCAGGGATCTATATCTTGTAGATACAGGGAAGATTAATACTGTTGTGCAAGGTACTAATAAGCTCTTTTGGGCAATGTTGTACAGTTCTAGTCATCTTTACTCAACAAAAGATTAGTTTGGAGAATGGAGGACTGCTGATGAGTTGGAATATGAGAAAGGGTGTGGAAGGCATGGAATTTCTGCACACTCTCTTTTTAATTAAAGTTTTTAGTGTAAAGGTAGTCTCAAATTATTTCTTTTTCCTTTATCTTTTTTCCCCCCCTGTCTCTTCTGTAGGAGAAAAGGAAGGCACCTAAATTTCCAAATGGATCTACTCCCACAGGAGAGGGTCTTAAAGAAGAAGGCCATCATGCTGGACCTGAACTTCAGAGAACTGGAAGGTGTGTTCACTTCCCTAAATGCTAGCTTCCATAAGGAAATAAAAGTGATAAATCTTCATCTTAATGATTGACTTTTAAACATTAAAAAATCACGTTATAAGTGTCAGAGTGCATCCTTTGTCCTTTCAAGTGTTGGATTCTTGCCTGTAAGTGCCAGCCTGCTTAAAGTATTTTCAAGCCTCTGGCAATGTTTCTCAACACATTTGTGAAGGATTTCACATAAGATGCTGCTAATTTAACTAACTGACTTTTAAGAGTTGGGTTTTAAATTTTAATCTTCAGGAGCATGCTGTTGTCATAATTACAGCAGGAACATGCAATTTTCAGTGTTGGGCTAGGTACTAAAAAATCCCATTAATGCAAATCTGTTTTATTAAATGTATATGAAATGGAACAATAAGAAATAAAAAGTGGCAAAAAGTAGTTTGGTATTGGTCAGCCTTGGGTTTTGGGCAGGTTTCTTATAGAGATAAAATAAAATTGAAGGAATTTCTTTCAGATATTGTTGTTCTCTATTAATTTCAAAATATTTGCCAAAGCAGTCTCCAACATTGGAAATACGTGGTTATGGTTAAACTTTAATATCTGAAATGAGAGTAGAGAGTAAATCAACTGAAAAATTCTGGAATATATACAGTGTTGTTATCCCCAGAATAATAAACTTCCAAATCAAATGCAACTTTTTCATGCATTTGCAAAAAAGATTTTACAACATTTGTGTTGATTTTTACCATTGTGCCTTTATTATAATTACTTTTTACTGTTTTTGTAGACAGTATGTGGAGCTGTGAAGTTCATTTCTGCTCACAGAATTATCTGTAGATGAGACTTTTCTTTTTCTTAGGAGTGTTTGGGGTTTTTTTAAAAATGAAAAATAAAATTACTTTTTCTAAATACAAATTAATATCTAGTATTTTGGAGTCTTTAAGATTTTTTAAAAATGGCTTTTAAAATTCTTGGTAATAATTTACCCAGTTGAGCTAACTTACATATATTTGGTTTTATCCTTACATTTACAGAATATCTGTGTACTCCAGATAGGAACACTGTTAAAAATGATAGACCTAAATGTATTTATGCACATAATCATATGTATGTGGAGAATTCAAATAAAAAGCTACAACTGTATGTTGGAGTAGTAATACTGAAATGTGTCAATGCATTGATGTTGGTTGAGGTTTAGCATATTTCTCTGTTCCATTGTTTTGAATATCATAAGACAGATTTGACTTGAAGCATTGTTTCTGTAAAATTGTTCGCGAAGTTACTTTTTCAGTATCTAGCCCACATAAAGAAACAAACTTAGCTTTTGAAAATGTGGGTACCTGCTTGATTATATTTGGAATACTGCGGAATTGGAATAGATAAGATTCTCATTTACGCTTTTAATTGTTGTGTTTTAATCTGGATTATGAAATACTAATTTGTGCCAGCAATAGGCACTGGCAGTCATGTGTAGCCCATAGTTTTAAACTAGCTAGAATCCTTTAGTGTACAGTTTGACGAGTTTCATCTCACCTATTTAGGCTTTTTGGTGGTTTGATACTTGACATCAAAAGGAAAGCACCTTTTTTCTTGAGTGACTTCAAGGATGCATTAAGCCTGCAGTGCCTGGCCTCGATTCTTTTCCTATACTGTGCCTGTATGTCTCCTGTAATCACTTTTGGAGGGCTCCTGGGAGAAGCTACACAAGGCAGAATAGTGAGTACAAAGAATGGTAGTGGCCAGGCTGTTAGACCTTCGGAGGCAAGTCACTGTGTGCATTTGTCTCATTTATTTCTACTTGTATTTGAAGAATTTACCCACAGCACTTGATTAGCCTGCCCCAAAGCAGATCTTCCCCAAAAGGTAATTGCTATGGAAAATGTGGGGAACCCATGTGAACAGGAGAAGATGCACAGGGGAGGTAAAAAATGTTTATCCTGCCTTATTGGATGAATGGCTTCATGAATTGAGAAAAGGCTTGCGTTGCCTTCTTTTTGGCTGCTTAAGAGTAATGAATAGCAGTAAAGGTGCACCATCCCACTAGGCCTACTTTAGGCAAAGTCAGAGGCTCAAGGTGGATAGCCAAGAACATGTACTGGCCTTGAGTAGTAGGCCTGTGAGGATGATAATGCCTGCAGTGTGTGGTCAGCAGTCCATTTATGAAACGGACAGGATATGTTTATGCTTGCACTAATGGTATGTTGCTCACAATAAAATAAAGTATCTGAGGTTTATCAGCAGAAGATACTCTTCATTGTAAATGACTCAAATGTAAACTGTCCGCATAAAAAATTTTGATAGTGTTATGTTGGGCAGTAGATAATACTAGCACCTTTTTCAGCAGAATATCATTGCACTTTAATTTTTGAAACAGGGAAAAATTACTTAATATCAGCAATGTTAGTAACTTAGTGTCAATTGGCTTATGAATAAACTAGTTTGAAGTGTATTTTCTGTTTTTAAATCTATCATAAAGAAATAAGGCTCTGTCCTTTTGTGGGAGGGAAGGACATACCCTTTACAAACGTTAAGACTATTGAAACTTATAGTGGTACAAAATTCTTCTTGATACTTAGATGAAAGTTTTATGCTTTGTACTGTATTAAATTTTAGTTAACTATTTTATCTCTTTCAAGTATTGCTATTGACTCAGATATTTGTTATTGATGTAGCACTTCACGCTGATAGAAAATACAGAAATCAATTATTTCTTCTTTGCGTGCTGGTTTTGCCACTGTGTAGGAATAATTACTAAACTGTCAATGTAAATTTTGAGCATACAACATGTATAATAATGGAAGTACCCTCCTTTTTAAAGCTTGATTCTCAAACACCTTCTTTCTTTTAGCTATCTGGAATTGTTTGCGGGTTTGTTCCTGCCTTCAGATACTTGGTGTGCATCATTGAATAAAACATTTAGTTACTGCACACACATGTTCAAGCACAGTAGCTGACATTGTAAGGTACACAGTTTGTCTTTGAAACCTTCCCTCCTATTCTCAGAGGCCATCACCTCCACAGTGCTCCTGTCCCTGCCACCCTGACTGAGACCCCCAAGGTTAATGCATTGACTAACCAAAACCACTAATTCCAAGGTAATAGAACAAGAGACTGGGATTATTTATTTTTTCCTAATACTATGAACAAAGTGCTCATTTTCGTTTTTAATAGCCCCAGTTCAGGAAATCATTTTGACCATTTGAACATTTCAGATGCTTTCCTGAATTGGAGCTCAAGTTTACATAAATACTGTTTTCTTAGACTTGCATAATTTCAAAATAGCAAATGCTTGACAGTTCCACCAGGAACACTGTAATTCCATTACAGGAATCTGTAATCCATGACTTCTCGTAGTGGTAGGTGGTGTATTTTCAAGTGTATTTAGTCTTATTTTAGTATTTAAAATTCCAGCCTCTCTCTTTTGAGGTGCATTGTAACTGGGTTTTTTTGGGCAGAAAATGTTACAGTAAAACATTTAATTCAAGAACTGAACTAGATACCTTAATTCCTTGAAAAGAAATGCATTACCAGGTGGGACATTGGTTTATTGCTCATCTATTTCTGGTGTCATGTATACATAAACCAGTATTCTTCAGTAATTTCCCCTGTACCTCTCCCTGTCAGTTTGGTGGGTTTTTTTTCTTTTATAATGCTTGGTTGACTGATGCAGGTTTGATATGGTACACTGTATCACATTTTGGTATAGGTATGTTGCAATATATGTATCTATTTTCTTTACAGAGACCATTAGTTCTTTCTGTAAACAACATGTTGAGTAACTATTTTCTTTTTTGTTTGTTGGGTTGCTTTTTGTTTGTTTTTTTAAATTTGTATAATTGTTGGTATGCTTTTCCTCCATAGCTAGCAGGACTAGTAACTAGTAACTCTCATGGTTTTGGATGGTTTTATGTTTCTCAGGGGTGAAGTTTTCAAAATCTTGTCCATGGTATTGTTACTGCAAAACTCTGTTAAGCTCTCCTTGTCTCAAACATGGATATTAATTGCAATGTGTTTACATCTTGTTTTGTTTCTAAGTTAATGTATCTTAAAGCTGTATTTATGCAGATATGATGCTGAATGCTAACCTGAAAGGCAGCATAGTTACAGCAGTTTCTTTTCCCCCAGAGTGCAATAGAGTCTCTCTTTGGAGCCTCATTAACTGGGATTGCCTATTCTCTCTTTGCTGGGCAACCTCTTACTATCTTGGGAAGCACCGGACCAGTTCTAGTATTTGAAAAAATATTATTTAAATTTTGCAGGTAAGTGGTGTTTATATTGGCTTGGTGCATTTTTTAACTTTCTAGCCTGTTAAAATGGCTGTAACTGAAAGCAGATGTGCAGTAAATGTGTATGTCTATGAAGGTAAAGACAGTGGCAAGAGACTGAGAAATTGGTAGTTTGGTAAAGCCATGAGGCACTGGCAAACCTGAATGAGAAAATCAGTGATAAGAAGTGGCAAGGACTTAAATAAAAGTTATATTCTGACTGTGTGAAGATATGTTGGCTTTGCTTCTGCAGGGGTAAGCAGAGATCGATCTGCCCTCTAGGAGAAACCGTCTGGGTAGTTCTGGAGAGATCCATCCCCATGATGCTTCCCAAGCTAGGTAGTTGCACTGTCAATCCTAGAAACACCTTACAGTGTTGCTTTGCTTTGGTGGGAGATGAGACAAAAAAAAAGTTTCTGCTTCCTTCAGAGCTAATATCAAGCATGAGAAAAGTGCTGAATACCTATAAAGCTTGGCCTCAGTGTCTTTTCAAACAGAATGTAGTACAGGTGGGTTTTGGCTCAGTTAATGCTTTTTGTTTCTTTCTTCACACAGGGATTATGGTCTTTCCTACCTCTCCCTGCGTACTTGCATTGGTCTGTGGACTGCATTTCTGTGCATTGTGCTTGTAGCCACAGATGCCAGCAGCCTCGTGTGCTATATCACTCGATTTACTGAGGAAGCTTTTGCAGCGCTTATATGCATCATATTTATTTATGAGGCATTGGAAAAGCTTGTTCATTTGGGAGAAGTGTATGCCTTCAATATGCACAATGATTTGAATAAACTGACTTCATATTCGTAAGTACCAACTTTCTATCTCTTAGTGAAATAAATAAGGAAATATGTAGAGACATACTGTTTCCTAAATGGCAGTGGGTGCCACTTCCAGGCAGGGTAGGAGGAGGAATGCTAGAGGTGGTATGGGCATGAGAAACCTCAGAAAAACTCTGTTCAGGATACTGTGGAGTTGAATTTTCTGTGTTAGCTATGGGTGATTGGAAGGGATAAGGGGCTATGACAAAGCTTGCTTTAACTACAGCTTTGCTAAGGGTCAGAACAGGATTTCTGCCTTGCTAGTTCTAGGAAGTAATAGTTTCATGAAATATGATGAGTTAGGTTACCACCTCACACTTCCCAGATGGAGATCCTGCTTACTGTTGCTTAGAAAAACTGCTTATTTCTCTTAGTTTAAATGAAGTCATTTAAGTGCTAGTGCTTGTTTGAGACATGTATCTTTACTTGTACCTGTGTGGTCACAATGTGGATGAGGGACCCCTGACGAGGTCATGTCCGTGCACCTGGGTGAGGACATGCTTGTTGCACTGGGCAGTCATTCCCTAGTTGGAGAGCAGAATACTCACTGTGCTGCTGGGCAGCTGCTCTGCCTGGCCAGGACAGTGATCATCTTGCACACAGGGTGACCTCTAGCAGTGTCAAACTAGGTTTGGACTACTGTGTTTCCCCTCTAAGATCTCTGCTCACTTCTGCAGTCATTCAGTGCTTCTTCAGTACTTTTTTTCAGGGAGAGAAGGCAAACACCCTGTCAGAATGCTTCTTGTATTCTGTTCACACTTGACATTTACACTCACTTTCCTGTCTTATCAGCTGTTAAGACCAGACTACGTTGCCAGGAGTGGGCTGTGGGAGGACACTCACTTCCTTCCTTTCCCCTTTCTACTGGCTCCTCATCCTTCTGTTTCAGCGGCTCTGGGTCCTCACTGGACTCCTGTGTGGGCATGTTAAATTCAGTGATCTGACAGAAGACTGTATTGTAGGTCTTCTGGCACTTGCCACTTGACTGTGTTTTGCCCCAGGCAGGCCATGAAGGGTGGAAGAGGGGAAGGTGAGGTTTTACTTTGGTTTAGCTCTGTGGTGTCACGCATATGTTTTGGGACATCTCACAGCATTCAGCTGGGTTTGTCCTACATTTTTTTCTCTCACAAAGCTATAGGGGATCCAGCTGTTCACAATTGCTTTCTTCCTCCTTTCACTTTCTTTTTGTTCCCACTCTGTAACCTCCAGTGGGGAAAAGGGTGCAGATCAAGCATGTTCAGTTAACTGAACCACAAGGCAATCCCTAATACTCCTACATTTTCTCTGGGTGTGGTATTTTTTTCTTTCTGGATTTTCGCTTATCTGCTTAGTGGCATACTTTATCGTCATTGACTTTGCTGAGAAATTTGTCAGTCTTTCTTCAGTGTGCTTGTTTATGTTGCTGCCTTGACCAGCAACTAGTGATGCTTTCTGTCTCATCAGACATGATGCTTATGGTAGCAATTCCTTTCTCTTACAAGGATTCTGTGTTGGCAAACACTTTGTAGAATTACGCTTTCCACTCCTTTCCCATTTCCTTTTTCTGTTACTTCAGAATTCAGTTAACAAAAAGTTTATTTACTTAGTATTTTTTAAATTCCCTGAACATTTTGCTTTTCAAATCTAGGTTCTTTTTGCCCATGCACATTTAGTTTTTTCATTCTTTGTCTTCACAATACCAGGATGCAGATTTTCCCTTCCATGGTTCGTTGGGTTTTTTTTCGGTGTCTTTAGTGAATCTCATAGAAAAAGGAGACTTATTTCTTGCTTATTACCTCTTTCTCCTCTTCTATATAAATGTTTATGTGTTAAACTTATCAGTTGGTGTACTTGAATAGCTTTATTTGAAAACATCCCATTAAATCAATATTCAGTCTGTTGCGTTTGGGGTTTTTTTAATCTGATGTGTACTTATGTATGTACTTATGTATGTATGTACTGTCGGAGAAAAAGGGTTCTGCAGTCCAAGGTTGCAATGTGCTGAAATAGGGAGGGGCAGTTTTACTTCTGCAAAAATATTGCTAAAAATTATGTATACGGGTGCTTTCAAGCTGAGCACTGTAAGCATTTATATCTTCAGTTAGCTCTCTACGTACTGAAACATGGTGTCGTACTGGAGAGTGATCTGATTCTTCATTGCCCTCACCCTTCCAATAGTCCTAGGTCATGTGATGTAAGGAAAAGCCTTGTACTCTGCTTCTTCTGTAGTAGTTTGGAATAAACTCTGGTTTAAACTCTTCAGGATTTTTGAATTTACTTTAAAAGCATAGAAACTTTTTTCTTCCCTTCAGATGTGTGTGTTCTGAGCCTGAGAAACCAAGCAATGAAACATTGCGTGTGTGGAGGAGTATGAATAAGTCTAGGGAAGATATAGCATGGAGTAACCTTACAGTTTCTGTGAGTATCTGAAAGCTATGTGTTTTTATTTGTGTGTGTGTGTGCATATGTGTGAAATATAAATACTTGCACGGTACCAGTTTTGCTTAACATTTTGTCATGTGAACCTGAACTGTTTTCCTTAAAACTGTATTTTTGAACTCTCTTAATTTCTTCCATAAGACTTTAAACAGTCATTGTAGAGGAGTAGATGAGTGAATCCAGGGAAGTAAATGCTGATGTAAATGTCTGCTTGAGGTGGCCACCTTAATGCTCTTAGGCACCACAGTCATCTTTCTGTAGGGGAATAAACAGGAGTTTGCTTTCTTTCAGTTCCTGAAAGAAATACCTTTAATGTGATGTGATGATGGAATTTGTATTTAAAGTGTGGTAGCAAACATGTTTCATTAGTTTTTTAGACATTGGTATAAAACTACAACAGACTCAAAGGAACTACCTAAATTTGATTGGAAGAAAATAATTATTTGAAATTGAAAATGACTATTTGGAATAGGCTTGAAACCATTAGTAGTTTCTTAGGTGGTGTGCAGTGGAATGAATGCAGCTGTGTGCATCCACTTTGCATACCCTGGCATCTGACTCCCACCTGCATCTTGAATTACTTGGATCTACTATGGATTGTGTTATGCTTGCTGGATGTGTGTGCCTACTTTGGCCGTCTGAGGCTGTCTAGAACAGTAGAGGATATCTGTGTATGGGCTCCCCTTAGACATTCACACCGAAAGCACCTCTTTTGCACAGCAAAATTCCAGGTAGAACCTCAGTGCTTTATTTGAGTTCTAGCAGTACTGTTTTTTATGTGCTACTAATGGCTCCTAGTTTACCATAATCGCTTAGGATGGCAGTTTCTGTTGAACTTAGTTTTTATATTTCCTTTATATTTATTATTTATTTTATATGGCTTTTTATCCTCTGAAACATCTTTAGTCTTACTCAAGAGACAGAACTGATCTGGGATTTGGTGTTATCTTATAATCAAAGTAAATTGTTAATAGGTAGAATTTCTGTCGTAAGTTAAATTTTCAAGCAATGAATTAATTAATTAGGTTGGGGCAGTGCTGCTTCCAGCTACTTGATTTATTAGCTTGTTCTTTCCTTGTACTTCATGTGTCTACTTTAACTTTTTGCTTTCCATTTCTGTAAGTTTTTTAGATAGGTATCATCTGACTTTGTTTTCTTTTTTTATTCAAATCCATTATTTATGATGCTTTCCTACTTTGCTAGAAACTTCTTCTTTTGGTTTGGGTAATCTTCTTTTATAAGAATATATTTTTTTCCCTTAACTGAGCAGAACAAAGTCAGAGGGGTGGGAGAAACTGAGGAGATCCTTTTTTATGTATGTTAGCTTAAAGTTGATGTTGGATATTTTGCTTTTCCTGGGCAATATTGCGGTGCTTTAAAAAGCAAAATAGAAGTAACGTGGCTATAAAGAAGTTGTCTCTTCTTGGGCATCTCCCAGCATTTTGACATCCTGAAATAATCAATGGTGGATACTGTGGCTTTTCTGGGGCAGACAGCATACGTTTGGCTTTTTCAGGGTGAGGTAGTGATGAAGGGATGGAATCCCCTTTTTGGAACTATGAACATTCTCAAATGTGTTTTATATAGAAAAGTTGGAAGTTTGGTTGAATGTACTGAATGAGTAAAACAGACATATGAAGAGTTTCTCCCTTTGCAGGAATGTTTAGAATACCACGGTGTGTTTCGTGGATCAGCTTGTGGCCATCACGGACCATATATTCCAGATGTTCTCTTCTGGTCTGTCATACTATTTTTCGCAACATTTTTCCTCTCCTCTTTCCTTAAGAAATTCAAGACCAAACGCTATTTCCCAACTAAGGTAATTATGATTAGAGGCTATTTTTATTTTATAATATATATCTTGGTATAACTTAATGGAGTTAAATTTTGTCTTGAGAGATTTCTTTTAAGACAGGAAAGGAAATTAAAACCCAAAAATCAGCTAATAATTAAAAAATTTAGGACATTTGAGGAAAGAAATCATCTGCAGAAAATTTGGTGCTTATTCTGTATTTTTGTAGAGTTACAACAAGATATTCTAAACTTTGAAAGACATAGGCAGTCCATCTCCCCACATTAATGGGTATTGCCAAGTATCATTAGTAGAGATAATATTGCTGCTCTTTTCCTCACCTAGCCATACAAAACACTTGGTTGCTTTCCCCAAACTATTGATGTCTGTTGGGTTTTGAGTGGTTCCTCAGGGGATTACTATTTCTAATAGATGCTATTGTGATGATTCTTCTTAGACTGATTTATGTAACTTCTCCTAGACAAAATGAAGTGATTAGATCTGCTATAAACCTCAGCTCATCCTTGTAATGTCTTCCTAATGTTTAATAAAGTCATCTTTGGTAATCTGAATGTGTTGCAAATTATCTGCCTCCCATTGATTAAAACATGAAATGTATGAGTATTACTGACCTAAGGTGCTAGGGACTAGCTGTGGTGGCCCAGCCTCCTAGAGGGATTGAGGGGAGAGGAAGATGATGGAGATGAAGTAATTTGCCTCTTGCAGTAGACCGCTTTTAAATGAGTGAAGAATTGTACAAAATGCTTGTCTTCTGCAATTTCATACTATGCTGGCAGGCAGCTTCAGTTTTTAAAGTAACAAAATATATAATGTTCAGTGGTGTAGTATAATATAAATAAACTTTTATAGGGGAGAAAATCGTCTTCCTACACATGCAAATTATTACAGTGAAAAAGCAAGACTTAACCACAAGTCTGTTCTTTATAGGTGCGTTCTACCATCAGTGACTTCGCAGTATTTCTGACCATAGTAATCATGGTTGTGATTGACTATTTTGTGGGAGTACCTTCTCCTAAGCTTCTTGTTCCAGAGAAATTTGAAGTAAGAAGTAAAACCTTTAGAAAATCATAACTTTTAAAATGCTTGCAGTTTTATGAGCAGTAGAACAGTGGAGTTGTATAGAACCAGAAATTTCTCTCTTGATTACAATGTAGTTGATCAAGTAGTTTCTCTTTCCTTTTTTGGTTGTATGTCTCATCTGACAGAAGAAATGTCTTATGTTATTACTGAAAGGGAAGCATTCTTTTGTGCAAATGTACAAAAATGAAGGAATTGAATATATTTGTTTTAATTTTTTTCCATATAAATGTCAAGTTCACTTGTAACACCTAAATCAGTCTTTTGGTTAAAGCCATTGGAAAACAACCTAAACATATATTTAAGAGACTGATCTGTTTTTCATTGAAGCTGTTTGTAGTGATAAAATCTGCATTCTATTTTAGTAATTTAATTCTCATTGTTGATGGGTTGGTTTTTTTTTCCAGCCCACCCGAAAAGACCGAGGATGGTTCATAGATCCTCTTGGAGGCAATCCTTGGTGGACGCTCTTGATTGCTGCTCTTCCTGCTTTACTCTGTACCATTCTCATTTTCATGGATCAACAAATAACAGCTGTTATCATAAACAGGAAAGAGCATAAACTGAAGGTAAAAGTAATTTTTATGGAAGTCTAACATTGTGTAAGTGAGGTTTATTTTAAATCAGATTCATTCTGCAAATTTGTGAAATTACCATCAACTGTTAAATATTTATAAATTGACTAATAAAGGACAAATACAATTTTGTGGACACTCTCAAAGTATCTGACTTTTGTAGTTGTAGGTTATTCATCTGCTGAGTTAGAAATATGGTATCATATAAATAGAAAATTTATGAAGTAATTTGTTTGCTTAATTTTACAGAAAGGATGTGGTTATCATCTTGATCTGCTCATGGTTGGTATTATGTTGGGAATATGTTCTCTCATGGGCTTACCGTGGTTTGTTGCTGCAACTGTCCTGTCTATAAGTCATGTTAACAGCCTGAAAGTTGAATCTCAATGCTCAGCACCTGGAGAACAGCCAAAGTTTTTGGGAATTCGGGAGCAGCGAGTGACAGGATTGATGATTTTTGTGCTGATGGGGATGTCAGTGTTCATGACCTCTGTGTTAAAGGTAAAAGACAGTTTTCCCAAAATATTTTCTTTGTGCTTTTGATTTTGATGTTGTGATTTAGCATTTCATAAAGCTATAAAGTTGTTATGTTAAGTAAGATATATGCCTGGACTCATTCTCAAATTGCTTTTTTAGCAACAGATTATAGTTGAATAGAAACAGTATGGAAAGATGCAAGAAAATGAAATCTGAGAAAGTTAGGATTGTAGTGAGTAGTGAAGAAAGCAACCTTTTTGTGTGTCACCTAATTTTCCTGCCAGCTTGTTTTTAGTTTCTTGAGTTCATGTTACCTAAAAACTGCAGTTTTTATGTGAGTGCATAAATGGAGAGAGAAATGCAGTGTGATAAAGATGTGAAGTTACTTCAGCAAAAGTAACATGTAAGTTACTTCAGAACTTACATGTTAAGCAGAAGTTTCTTCAGTAGAAGAAACATTGCTTTAAAAGGGAGAAATAACATTTTTCACATCTCATTCTTCAGCTTATTAAACTTCATTTGATTTTTAGAGTGTCAAGATTATCTTATGCATCATCACAGTCTAATGGTGATGTTGCTGGTTGTGTTGGAGCATCAGATTACACTTTATCTTTTAATTTATATCCCTAGTGACCTTTCAAAGACTCTATTGGAAGAAAGTTACTCAGTTCAGTTGGCTTTTTGCTCAGATTTACGAAAGTCTGTTCAACTTCTGCTTTGTTGTTTCAAATCCAGTAGTTAAAAGCAGAAGCAAAAGAACTGTCTTTTTATTGTCAGAAATGCAGATATTGCATAATTGCTCATACCTCTAAAGAACTTTGTAAAAGTCTGTTTAAACAAAGATTACAAGTAATTACATAATAAATGTAGCTTCTCAAATTTAGATAATGGGAAAGAATAATCCTGTAAACATCCACTGTAGTTTAATAAGTAGTTACATGTTATAAATTCTAAATAGTTGACCATGTGTGTCTATTAAAGAATGTAAAGGTCTGACAAGAATAAGGCCATAGCAGTTACTAAAAATGAATATTCAGAGTTGACAGTCTCTCATTAAAAAGTTACCAAGAGCTCAGCTGTATAATGCAAATAATCATAATCAAAAGCAGAAATATTGAAATAGGTTTATTGTTGCTCAAAAGCAAAAATTAAAAGTGCTGATTGTTGAAGCAGAGTGTTTTAAACTCCATATTTTAACATCTTATTCTTAGAAATGAGTACTTTTTTTTAACGGACCCAGGGTAATAGGAATTGAATTATTACTCTTTGCTCTTTAAGAAATGTTTTTCTTTTTCAGTGTGAATGACTGGTATTGTTCTAAAGAAGTAAGGAGAACAAAGCCTTGCATCTGTCAGTTGCTGTGCTTTTGTTCCATGTTTGGATTATACTGATTATATGCAATAGAAGATACTATATCAAATTTCAGAACTTACAGTGAAGACAGTAGCCACACACATACGCAGTAATGAAGCACTAAGGCATAGTTTCATTCCACACTGTTTAAATAAAGGTTTTTGTTCAGTCTTGATAGCAGCAGCTTTTATTAAGATTTCGTGTTGTATCTTGGCTGTCATTTACTTGGAAGCCTAATGAATTCAGGAGCAAAGAAAGCTTCACTGCAGAGGTTTGATGCAAGTGCCACTGAACTCAGTGGACAACTTTGTTATCTTAGTAAGCTTTAAATTATAAAACATATGAAATTGCACTGTACAAAATTATATAGGCTATTATATGTTACAATTTCAATTATTCTAAATAGCTTCAATAAGCTTTAAACTTATTTTCTTACTGGTGCAAAATTTAAGTCTCAATAATTAGCAGATTTTCATAGCTCAGTTGGTATGGTGAGGTTTTTGTGCTGCCTGCTCCCAATATACAAGTGTTCAAAAGTAAAACTTAACATGGCAGTTTCATGAACTTGTACAGAATACAGTAGTCTTGATGCAGTTCCTATCAAATAGCCAGATAAAGCAGTGTACTTACCATGAATAGAAATTTTAGTTGCAACCTAGAAAATTGAGTGAATGAGCAGTCAAGGCAGAATTATTTTTTTATCCTGGTGATAGCTTCATTAATTCTAGATCTTTTTGCTGCTCAATGATACATATATATTCTTTTAAATAAAGGCCCTCAGATTTCACTTAAGTAAAATACAAAGTAAAAAATAAGTTAGTCTGTGCTTTTCACTGATATGAACTGCTCTCTTATGCCATTTTGATTCCACTTTTAACTGTGGGTGTTTTTTCCTCCCCAGTTTATTCCAATGCCAGTTTTGTATGGTGTCTTTCTTTACATGGGAGTATCTTCATTAAAAGGCATTCAGGTAAAGGCTGATTTTAATGAGCAGTTTGCTTTTGTGTAACACTGAATGAAAAGGAAACTGTAACACCCCACATTATGTGAGCCACAATAAACTTATTATACATTGTCTGAATAGTATGTAGGATAATTTCCTGAGTGTGAGGTTGAAGTATTTGTTCTTGCAATTTTGTGTCTTCACTTGACTATTCTTTTTTATTTATTCTTTCAGTAGTGTAGCTAAGAGACAAATTTTCTGAAATATTCTGGAGTTTTTTATTATTAGTGAGAGGGGGGGACGATGCCAACAAAACAGCCCCCAGTTCTACCTGCTTGAATGTTCAGTGTCCTCCATTAGTATTTTATTTGGGATTAGCGTATATTTCTGTAGTCCCCTAAGAATATTTATATTCTTCTAGAGAGAGGCAGAAAATAATTAACTGAAGAATGATTTTATTTTCCGTGCAGTTTTTTGACCGTATAAAACTGTTTGGAATGCCTGCCAAACATCAACCTGACTTGATTTATCTACGTTATGTGCCACTCTGGAAGGTCCATATCTTTACAGTTGTTCAGCTCACTTGTCTAGTTCTGTTGTGGGTGATTAAAGCCTCTGCAGCTGCTGTTGTTTTCCCTATGATGGTAAGTTTTCTGGTTTGCCAGTTAATAATTTTTGAACAAGACTACATGTATTATTCAGGATCACTTCAGAAGATGTTTACTGCCTTAAGAAAGACAGGAGTGGGAAAGAAACAAAAAAGCCCCTGTTTTTTCACTTTTGAAACACAAAGACTTCTCATTTTCTGAAAACAAGCAATTCAATTGTGAATAGCTATTGAAAGTGGAAATAATTTACCTTTGGGGTAAGATAAAACCTAGTACTAGAAAAAAGGGCTTCAGTTACAGATTCTTACTGAAAGTGTGTGTGCATATTTATTCCTTTGAATAGTTTAATGTAAAGTATTTCATCTGTGGTTCCCTTTAGGTTCTAGCATTAGTGTTCATTCGCAAGCTCATGGATTTATGTTTCACCAAAAGAGAGCTTAGCTGGCTTGATGATCTTATGCCAGAAAGTAAAAAGAAGACAGAAGATGACAAAAAGATAAAAGAAAAAGAAGTAAGTGTGAAAAGAATCAAACTCAGCATACTAGGAAATACTTAATGCAATTAAAAAGAATTATATGTGACCGAGCATATGACCTTATATACCAGATACACATTTTGAAATTCTTCACTAAAGAGAGGAAATTGTTTGCTGGAGGAACTGTTGCTGGTGGTTAAGAAATTAAGTCACTGTTTCAATTATGCTGTTATGCACTATGATTCTTACTTGTGATCAAAATTTGCAAGCAAAGTGGAAAGAAGCAGTTGTTAGCACAAAAATGTTGGGTGTTTTTGTCTTTCATCAGATTAGAAGGCGAGAAAATGGAGAGGAGGAGAGGGAGAGGGGAGTGGTGGAGTAAGATTTCTTTTTTCTGCTTAAATCAGTCACAAAACTGTTCATAATATCAGGGACATTTTGCTCATGTGTGATTGTGGAGCTGTCATTAAGCACAACTGCTAGTTACCAGTAATACAGTAATACAGGTTCTGTAACTTCTCCCTACAAGCCCTTCCTTGCTGTGTACCACCTAGCTGAATTCCTTTTAACACCCTCCTTCCCCAGTTTCCAGTGTCCCCTGCCTTAATAAAACACTTCTAAGAGGAAAGGTCATAAGCTCTGTGTCCTGCATTCAATGTGGTACCTATACAGAAGTGACTCTTACCCCTATGGAGTAACTGTCAGCTTGAGATACTACTGTGGTTTCTACTGTGTGAGTAATTTTACAGGCTTCTTACTTGAAATTTACAGGAAGCAGAGAGAATGTTTTCAGACACTGACAGTGTACACCTTGCATATGGAGAAGCAAATCTGGATTTTCCTGTAAAAACTCTGAAATACAGGTATATAATAAAGTGTCTGTTTAAAGTTCTTTTATCAAATAATGTAATTTGCTTTATATTAAGTTGGTTGTGTATGAGTTGAAATAAATTTTTTCCCCAAGCTTGTAACTTAGCCATGATTAGGAAATACGAAGATATCTCATGGTGCTACATTAGTACTTTTATATTGCATTGTTCTTTAAAACTGCATCTTAATTATAAATTTACGTGACCATCTTGAACAGATCAGATGACTCAATTTCGACCAGCTGTACTTAAGGTGAAGAAGCGCCCTTGGTCAGTTTCTATGGAATATTTGCGTGCTACTGTGCATGAAATATTGAGCATTAAGCAACTAATAGCATCAGTTGAGCCATGTGTTTACCAGCCACTTGGATTTTCCAGAAGAAACCTAAGTGTGTAATTCTCTGGTTTACCTAAGCGAGGGCTAAAGTCATAATTTCTTTGGTGCAAAAGACCCGTTTTACAGGCAATCATTTTTACTTTAAAAGGTTATTTTCTGAACATAAATGTAAGAATGGGTTCTCTTCCAGAAAAGGAAGTACTGGGATTTCAGTAATGGATATTCTTTCAGCTTTGGTAGGCATTTTGTCTCATTGTCTCCCTTACTGGGGTTGTTTTTAGCTGAGTTGCCAGGTCTTCTCACCTGTTCCAATGCAACCTGAAGGTGTGGCAGATAAATAGCTTACAGGTTTTCTTTTCCTCTCTAATAATACTGGTTTCTAGGTTAAAAATTGTCCTTCTTTTGGATCTAGGGTAGTACCAGGGATACCCTGATGTGAGTTGGGAACAGGCAGACATTTGGATTAGACAAATATATATTCCTGCTGAGTACTGTTGTCTATTCTGAGAGCAGGTTTAATCAGATGTAAGCAACTCAAGTGAAAATGCTAAAGCTTTTTGACAAAACATTTGACTTGCTAATTGCTCTCACAGTAGAACTGTGATTTCATCAACTGTGTGTCTGTGTGTTTTGTATGTATTCTGCTGCCTTATTTGTCTTGTGGCGATCCTTGAGGAAAAATGGCTTTGGAAGTTTTTTCTGCCATTTGAAAAACTTACAGATGACCTGGGGTAGATTCTGAAGCTTAAATATGGAACAGAACAGAAAATAGACCTACAGGCAACACCTAAGACTGCTTTACACGTAACTGTGTGGAGGACAAAAGCAGAAATAGGCTTTAAAAACTTAACTATCTGTAAGGGTAAACTTACCTTCTGCAGCACTTGGGAGGGGGGTTGTCTGGCAAAAGAACCTTGCCAAATATCTAATAAGGCTTTGGAGGAAAAAAACCCAACCTTGCAATCTGTCTAGATAATTTGAATTTCTAGATTTTTACTAGTTTCAAATCTCACCTGAATTTTTGAAATTTTATTAACCTTTGCTCTTTTACTGTTGATTATTTCCTAGAAGCCACTTAAAGTAACTGATTCATGAAAGCCTTAGCACAGCAGTGTTATTTAATCCATTATTTCTGGGCATGCAAAATAATTTTCTGAAGTTAGGTATGGGTTACCTCTCAAGTATTCTCAGTATCTTACTGGTATCTGTGTGAAAAACTGTTTTGAGATGCTGTGTAATTATGGTAGTGCTAGTGAGTTGAATTTTCAGTTTTTTATTGACCCCTACTTTTAAGAGATTAACTCAACTTGTGGCTGTGTAAATATGAAAGAAGGCACAACTGATGTAAATGATGAGTGACAGTAAGTATAACAGTGTTGCAAGGAATGGAATACTAATCAGAAAGTATGTTTGTTCTTTAGCATTGATCCCTCAGTTGTAAACATATCAGATGAAATGGCCAAAACTGCACAATGGAAGGCTCTTGCCATGAGTACTGAGAATGCCAAAGTAACCAGAGCTAACCTGAGGTAGCTATAATTACTCACGCCTTTTCTAACTATTGTCTTGTGTTTAGCAACTGTATTTGTATTTATTGAAATGTATCTCAAAAAAATCAGTATATGTGGTTTATAAATCTAACTTAACTTTTTACTTTAGAAGAACTTGAATTTGGGCTTAATTTTTTCTCTTTACTCTGAAGTTTATCGTAAGTTTCTCTAAGGAATTACTTTATTACTATTTTATTAAATGTCTTATTTTAAATAGTAGTTTTAAAATTACTATTTATTTGCTTAATACAAGTGTTCACTACTCTGGTGAGCTTAGGGTTTCTAAATACTAGAGTGTACATGAGCATGGGAGTGTTTTGATCCTCAACAATATGAATTCCACTGAGAATAAAAGGTAAGTCCAGCACTTTCATTGTTGCTTTGTGCTGCCCTGGGACCTACCCTATGTTTTTGTGGGTGGGTGGGTTGCTTGGATTGCTTTTCCTCAACTCATTTTTAATATCTAAGAATTAAACCTGTCTCAAACACTGTCTTCACTGAATATGAAATATACATGAATGAAGTATATGGACAGATCATGAGGCCTTAGTGCTGTGAACATTCCCTGCAAGCTGACATGCATCTTTTGTAGCCTTTTTTCTCTGTGAGCTCCCCATCAAAGAACAAAGTCTGTATATGATGAATCATTCTGCTATTCTATCCTAATTTCTTCCCTGCCTGGCTGAATCTGTCAAGGGAAACAAGCCAAAACATGAATATTTATGTGGAATATCCCCAACTTCCTGAAAGGCTTGTAATTTATAGGGACTGGTATCTGTGGACTTTTCCACGTCCATTCAGCTGTTGCTTAGTAATTTTTATGTGGGAAAGGGAAGAATGGGCATGTTTGCCTCAGAAAACTAAACCTAAGCAATCCTGTTGTCTATTGTGTGCATCTTCTACTGGTTGATCCCTTTCAGCCACATCTATCAGAGGAAGACATTTCAGAGATTCAGAATTGTCAGGTTTTGTATAAAATTACATCTCTGTGAAAGCATTCATGGTGAGGAGGGAGTGTTCCTATTCTGTTCATGGCTCTGTCCAAGCCATCTCAGGTACTGTTGGAAACACTAGTAGTGACAGCATATGTGTACCACCTGTATATTCACCACGTGCATTGCTCCAAACTGGGCATGGGAATATGCTTTGTTTTGTCCAGACAGGAGGTTGACCAAGAGTGAAGGAGACAGAGAAAGAGCTTTGAGGTCTGTTGTAAGAGGAAAAGCTTAAGAGACTCATCAGTGCAGGCACCATTTCCAGTGAATGTCTAGGCTGTATTGTTTAAACATTTAAAAAATGTTAAACACATGTTTAATTAAAACATTTCAAAAACTTGAGTGCCACATGAGTGAGACAGTTAAGAAGACAAATAGTAGAGGCATTAAAGAGATGACAGCGTGTGTGTCAGTGTACCCTCCTTATTTAATCGATTTTTCTTTCTTGCTAAATTCTCAGGAACCCATTACAGAACTTGTGGATGATTCTTGTGCATTATCTGATGGTCATTGGGTATATAAGGATTGAAGAGATACAGGCTTGTATTTATTTTTCCAGAAGAATTAAGATGTTCAGATTTGGTTTTCAGGCAGTTATAAGTTAGTACAATTACATCTCTCACTCTTCTGTTTCCTGAGGAGGTTAAGTTAGTATGGAATTACACACAATACTAGCAAATCAGACTTCTGACCAGTTTGAAGTGTTTTTTGTTCTGCTTAGCCTTGTATTCATTATTCTATCTGTTTGTTATGTTTTGCTATAGGACATTTCCCTTTGATTCCATAGCGTACCCTGCTTGAGCTTAGTACAGTAAAAATTCTGTCTTGGTAGGGAACTTGCTAAAGCTGCAAATGGAAAATAAAAACCACTGGTGCCAGAAACTTGCTTTTTAACAGGCAATCTGATATAGCATTAATCTGGAAAATGTTGAAAGACAGACTTCTTGAGCTGGTTGCTGTTTTGAGGTATTTGCTACACTTTCTTTGCATGCTGTTGAGATTCAGAGGTGTCACTACTGGTCAGTCAAAAGTAATTCCCAGTAAATTACCTATTTCATTTCTACTAAAGTTTTTCTGCATAACTGTCTTCATCTGGTGGTACAGACAGACATTTAGTGCTGTGGTAAAAATGGTTCTGTAGGCACTGCTATTTTCAGATTTATGTTCAAATACTAATGCAGTTTGAAGCAAGCCTGTATTTTATAATTCTAGATGACATGTTGTGTGAGTTGGCATGATTTATTAAAAATCATATTTTTAAAAAAATACATTTCTAATTTTTTTTGCCTTTTCTAAATTGATCCAGATTGCCTTTTCTTTCTACCTCAACCATCTGTCATAGTTTACAGACTCTGTGGCATCCCGGCACACTTGTATTGTCTAGGGAGATCCAGAATTTTTTCTTTGCATGAATTTTTAATATATTTTTTTCCTTAAAGAGCAACTCTACAGATGTGTCTTCTCTTCTGAAATCCATCCTCCCTCTTATGCCATTCCATTTAATCCTCTACTGACTTGTGACTACTTGGAGTCATTCCTTATTGTCCTTCAGGCAGGCGCTGTTCAGTGTCTGTGTCCCTAAGAGTGTCACTTGTTCAGGTGCCACTTGTCTTTAGGGTCTTCTGCTTCACTTGAAAAGACATTTACACAGGTTTCTTACTGTCATCTGCTCTTGCTAGAAGTGTGGTTTCTCCTTTTGAAAAGACTGAAATGTTCTCCCATTCTTGCAGACAGATGGTTTCCCTGCCTAAGAATAAAGAAGTATTAGTAATACTGCTTGTTATGTACTTTTGAGTATTTTTAACTAGACGGTTTTGCAGGCTGTGTTGGGGGTTTGTTTGTTTGTTTTTAAAGATGTTTTGCATTAACAGTTTCAAAACAAAAGCAGTGGAATTGAATATAGTATTTATGAATGAGATATTAGTGTTTTCTCTTTTTTAAGTTTGTACTGTTCCTATGAGTAGTATTTAACAATTACTAAAATGTAATAGAAATGCCTCATCATAAAAGCATCCTTAAGTAAATCCTTCCAGTGTTCATTGTGAAGTACAAAATGTTTGAAATTTAACCTTTCCTGAAGTGAGCCAAAACTTACACTTTCTTCTTTGTTTTCAAACAGCCCTGAAAAACCAGACAGTGTGGAAATAGAAGTGGAAAATTCACGTGTTGTGAGATATGTGGATGCTGAAACATCTTTATAGAATGAAACCAATGGGAATTGTGTGTATTTGTGTGTGTATATATATCATTGTAGGATATTATACCATGGAAGTGTGATTTCCAATTTAAGGAGCAACATATATTTAATTTCTGCCATTGTTTAGGGCACTGTAGATATGCTTGCATAATGCAAAGATTTTCCCAACAAATGAGTGGTAATCACACTTCAGCTATTTATTTTATTGGAAATTTTATTTTCATTTTTAAATAGGAAAACTGTAATGAATGCTCATTATTTTCAGCAATCAATATGTGCATAAAAGTTACATCAGCTTTTGCTGATGATTACTGGTCCACATTGCTTAAAATTTTGCAATACCTCTGTTTATAATGTGCGCTACAGAAGTTTTGTTTTCCATGCAGGCAATTAGTGCTTGTTTTTGCAGGGTATACTTTTTTTGTGGTTTCATAGAACAAATGTTAATGTGCTGTTGACAAGAACTACTGTGTTTTATGTTTCCACTCCATGCTAGTGTTTTCTGGATTCTGTTTCTCCTATTCTGCAGAAGTGGCCTAGAGCCCTAAGTCAGGTGGTTAGTTAAGCCTTAAAATGTATCTAAATACCCTGGTGTGCTGCTTTCTTTGTTTTTATGAATTCTCTTGAGTTTTCATTATTGTTCAGTAGCAGTATGATTATGAGTTCAGTGCAGTAATGGTAGTTACAGTCCCAAGTCAGTATTTGCCATGCTGGATACTCCATGTTTACACAATATAAATTGGATTTACAGGCAGCAATTGGTCTATAGGAAATTATAAGTCCTTACCACGTCAGTACTCTTGAATTCTTTTCTTCCTGTTTTTGCTTACATTTTTTCCCATAGATTTTCAGCATCTGGTTTACTCAGCTCTAAGATTTTAGAGTATTTCATATCTTCATCAAATATATTTCTCAATTAATAAATTTTTAAATTTACTGTGTATTTGATTAAATTAGCTGTAGTTCAATTCTAGAATAGCTTTATGATCAGTATTATTTTATGGATTACTAATTGCTTGTGGTATTTGTATGTACAGTTCTGATCCTCTCCGTTGTAAAGGGCATATATGATAGCACACCAACTTATTTTTAAACACTTTATTTATTTTAATTAGTATAAATTTCTATCATGTAAAATGAATTGAAAAAATAAATATTCATTTATTAAAGTAAATGGGATTTTTTGGGGACTCCACTGATAAAGATGCAGTCAGTGCATTTATTGTACTTTACTGTATTTTCAAGTTCTAGTGTTTAGCATTATAATATTTGAAATAATGAGAATTTTATATATAAATGAAAATCTTGATCACTTACCTGCGCAGTTTCCATTCTTAATATTTTTTTGCCTTACGCCTTAGGGTGTTTTTTGCTTTAATTTCCAACATTATCTCTTTACATTCTGAATTACCACAAGCCCTTTCTGGATGCATTACAATGGCTTTAATTAGAATCTGTGCTCATAAAATACTAGAAGATGCCGTTTGCTTAATTCTGCTTTTGGCAGAGTTGGGAGTTTTACCATGGACCAAGTGATAAAATTCTCAGCAATTGCAAAAGGAGCTGATTCTGGAGGAGGGCAGACTTTATCTGAAAATACCACTTGAGGTGGAATTTTGGTGCTCTTCAGCCAAGTGTCACCTGTAGAGAAGGTAATTGTATATTGCGAAAATAAAGCAATCAGTGGGAATAAATAGAAACATTTAAAAATAGTATTTACGTTACATGGACTCTAACTGTTCCCTTTAAATGTTAATGCAATTATTTAACATTTTTTTCTTTCCTTTTTCATTTGACTGAATTCTGAGAAGAGAGTTTAAAGAAAGGAAATTGTAGTGTACAGCAATATGAATAATGGTATCCAAACTGTCATAACAGGCTCAGGTCAGTGGCAAAGCAAGTGAGGTCTGCGTTACCAGTTCAACCAATAAACACTGTGTAATGACCTGCATTCTTAGATAGTAGTGTAGCTTGTGCCTTAGTTTGACTTCATGCTCTTTCAGAAAATAATCCATGTTTTCCCTCTGATCAAACTGAGATAGCGATAGAGCTACAGCAGGTGGTTTCCCAAAACTTTCTACATTATTTAAAAAACCCCCAGACAACACCATCTGCATGTCGGTAGTTGACTACTAAGTACCTCTTGCTCTGATTCAAGGAGGGAAGATATTTTGAGCATTTTATGTAGCATCATCCATAAAACAGTACTTTTGTCCTCTCAGTAGTACTTTATGCTTTATTCACAGTCCTGCAACAGTTTCCAAAGATCAAAAAATTACTAGAAGCCTGTTGGATTTCTAAATCTTTAATGCTGTAAATCAGGGTTTCATGGTGCTGCACACCTTGTATTTGGCTTCTACTTCAGAAGGGTTACATTTTGGTCAATATTACAGGAAGTGGGTATATTTCAAGTAAAGTTGAAAGGAAACAAAACCAAAGCCCCACAAGTCTAATCACAGTATTTATTTAATTGTGTAGATATTTTAAATCAGTGCCAGAAATACCATGACTTGGCAAACCAGTTTACAGTGACCTTTAGTTCCAGTGTTCTTGGACAACAGTGCACTTTCTTCCCATATGAACAGGAGAAGATCTGGTATTAAGTGCATAAATCCCTGTTGCTAATGTATGGTTAAGTGATTCACTGCTCATTTTACACCTTCTCTGCTTTAAAATCAGACATAGTATTATGATAAAATGGCTAAGGAAGTAGTTTATTGTATGTAGATATATGTTTTGCCTTAATGGGTGCAAAAGAGCAGTGATAATTGCTGAGCACTGATTTTTTTTTTTCATAGGGCTTAAGCCCTGTAAAAACTACGCCAATGTATTTCCATTCCAACAGTTAGAGGAAATAAACAACTCTGCACTTTTTATAGATGCCTTGGTTTCCTGGAATGGAGCTTAGTGCTACTGCATACCTGGCTGCAGAGCCACCTCAGGAAGTCCCTCTTTTTTTTTTTCTTCTTTTTCCTTTTTTCTTTTTTTTCTAATTTATTTATAAATATGAATGTTTACATGAAATGTAGGTCTTAATTTTGACCACTCCATTTAAATTATCATCTAAAATGTATCACTTCAAATGCAATTTTGTGTTTAAATTATATTCTGGAAAACACATTCTTACTGTTTTCATATGTATTACAGTGACACGCTTCTCATTCTGTTTACACATGCCCAGGTTAACAACAGTTTCCTTCTGGATTAATTTTGCAGCTATAACATAATAATTTATACGATTGTTCCGTGAAATGTTCCAAATTGCCAGAGTTTGTCATCATAAAACCTGTCAGGGTAGAACTTGATGCCCTAATGGTTTGTGATCTTCTTCAACCAAGTATCTTGTCCATTTTTCCTGCGTTTAATGGAAGTTCTCCTGTAAGTTACCATTTGCTTCACCTGCATCTCTGTCTTTATCTGGTCACTTCCTAATCCGTGCCCTTTGCAAAGGCAGGTTCGACAGGCTGTGAAATATCTCTATAACAAATGGGTGTCACGTCGCAGAGCCTGCACTGCTCGAAGGGGTTTGTCTTGTACATAGGTGCTGTAAATCATAAAGTAAATGGCTCATGGCTCTCAGTTCACAAATGTCAGGCGAGCACCACAGCGAGCTTAGTTTTCTTTTTGCTTTCTTATGATTAGTAATGTTTTAATTACTCATCTAGGACAAAATTATCAAGTACAGTAAAATGTGGGAAATACTTTGTTTATACCAACAGTAATTTATTTTATGGCAAATTTTAAGGCTACAGATGCACACAGCTTTGAGTCAGTCTAAGTGTAGTGCTATAAATAAAGCAAATTGCTCAGTAAGTTTGTCAGTTTTATTTTATAATGTTTTTAGTGAAAACTTATAGGACTTTCTAGTTGGCATTGAACTTTACCTAAAGACACTTTCATACTGAATTTAGTATCTGTTGACATTTATTTGGAATAATGAATGAGTTTGAAAATTGATACTTTTCTAAATTATTTTATTGGAAAGACACATCATTTCTAGTATTTTCCTTTCTGTTGTTGNGAGGCGAGGGAGGGACGGGAACGCCGGGAAACGAGGGGCTGGTCTAGCCCAGGGACGGCGACGCAATGTCCCCATCCTCATCCCGTTCCGCTTAAAGACGTGCTCCACAGCCCTGCACCTTCACCAACTCGGAGCTTTCAGTAGGCATTGAACAATCTCATGATTCCCAGAGGCTCTAAGTCATAGCGGTATAATTCTCTATAAAGGTCTACTTGGTGGAGAGGGTGAACTTCAAAGAGATACGTGTTATTCTCGAGTTGATACTGAGCTGCTCACTAGACCTCAGAAATACCNTTTTTCCTTTTTTCTTTTTTTTCTAATTTATTTATAAATATGAATGTTTACATGAAATGTAGGTCTTAATTTTGACCACTCCATTTAAATTATCATCTAAAATGTATCACTTCAAATGCAATTTTGTGTTTAAATTATATTCTGGAAAACACATTCTTACTGTTTTCATATGTATTACAGTGACACGCTTCTCATTCTGTTTACACATGCCCAGGTTAACAACAGTTTCCTTCTGGATTAATTTTGCAGCTATAACATAATAATTTATACGATTGTTCCGTGAAATGTTCCAAATTGCCAGAGTTTGTCATCATAAAACCTGTCAGGGTAGAACTTGATGCCCTAATGGTTTGTGATCTTCTTCAACCAAGTATCTTGTCCATTTTTCCTGCGTTTAATGGAAGTTCTCCTGTAAGTTACCATTTGCTTCACCTGCATCTCTGTCTTTATCTGGCCACTTCCTAATCCGTGCCCTTTGCAAAGGCAGGTTCGACAGGCTGTGAAATATCTCTATAACAAATGGGTGTCACGTCGCAGAGCCTGCACTGCTCGAAGGGGTTTGTCTTGTACATAGGTGCTGTAAATCATAAAGTAAATGGCTCATGGCTCTCAGTTCACAAATGTCAGGCGAGCACCACAGCGAGCTTAGTTTTCTTTTTGCTTTCTTATGATTAGTAATGTTTTAATTACTCATCTAGGACAAAATTATCAAGTACAGTAAAATGTGGGAAATACTTTGTTTATACCAACAGTAATTTATTTTATGGCAAATTTTAAGGCTACAGATGCACACAGCTTTGAGTCAGTCTAAGTGTAGTGCTATAAATAAAGCAAATTGCTCAGTAAGTTTGTCAGTTTTATTTTATAATGTTTTTAGTGAAAACTTATAGGACTTTCTAGTTGGCATTGAACTTTACCTAAAGACACTTTCATACTGAATTTAGTATCTGTTGACATTTATTTGGAATAATGAATGAGTTTGAAAATTGATACTTTTCTAAATTATTTTATTGGAAAGACACATCATTTCTAGTATTTTCCTTTCTGTTGTTGCTGATGCTCCTGTGCACAGGTGTCTTCCAGGTTCAGCTTCTGCAGCTGAACTGCAATTTTGATTTTAATACTCTTTATTTGAAATGTGATTACATACTGTATGGTTCGAATTTTTTATGACTGCTTTTCTAATTACAGTGACGTTTTCTTACTTTATAAACAAATCCAAAGCAAATGAAAACATTATTCCAACTGTAGAATTAAGTTTATACAGAAAACACAACTCTCAGACTTGTCTTTAATGTGAAAGATTCAGCCTTTGTGTTGTTTTATCTATCTAGAATAAAACTATCTTTTGTAACGTTTCAGAAAGTTGGTAAAAGCAATAAACAATCTCTTGAACTCTATTCTGCCGCTTCTGTTTTCGTTGTCCCGGGCCGGGGCCGTGGGGTGCTGGGGGCGGGCCCGGCCGGGGCGTCCATGTCTCCATGGCAACGGCGCCAGGCGGAAGCGGTCGCCAGGGAGCCCCGGCACTGCGCAGCACGGCGGCTCGCGATTGGCCGGCGGGCCAAGAAGAGAGGACGCGATTGGCCGAGGGNCATGTGTGAGTTGCAGGTTAACAAGGTGGATTTAGGTGAACTCTACAGAGAAAAGTTATGCTGTGGAAATTAGCCCAGAGACTGACATTTGGTGGATCCAGGAGTCTGAGAACAGGCCTGGCCATTTACGGAATGGGGTGGTACAGAGGGAAAAGCAAAAAAAAAAAGCAAAAAAACAAACAACCCCAAAACAACAGTAGCTTGAATGTTTTCATTTTTCAGGAAAACAGGAATCTTACCCCAGTTAACCTGTAGAGAATCTCCAAAGAAGTTATTAAAGAAAGATTGAGACACAAATATACGTGTGGAAGTTTTTGTGTATAGCAAACACATGGATTTCAATATTGATTCAGTTAATAAAGTGAAAGAAATGTTCTTCAAGCGTTGTCTGAATGGGTTCTTCAGTACAATTTCCTAGACACAGGCTATCACTGGTGGGGATCTATTATGACTGCCATGCTTTCTGAGAACAAGAGTGGAAGCTGGCCAGAATTCCCTGTTTTTCCATCAACCTGGATAAGGAAAAGAACATTTTGGTAATTTTTCGTCACCTTTGATGCTTCCTTTGCCATAATTTTGACCAGTTTGAAGTCCATTTCTGTTTTGACAGTAATATATTGGCAAGGGCTCTTTTAAGGAGTGAATTTTCACTTGACCTTCATCTGACCCAGCTTACGGTATTAGATTAGGGTATTAGATACATTCCTATCTAGCAACAGCATCAAAAGTCTTATTAAAGCCAACATGTCTACTGCTTCTTTATCCACCTTAAGCCTGTTATCCTGTGTATGATTAGACAGTGGAATTTGGCCACTGGAGTGATTAAGAAAGGAGTTCAAGGGAAAATCTAGCGACTGGTTGGCTTACAAACTATCCATATCCGGTAGTTATTGCTACTAAAGATTTTAAGGAATGTGAGACATCTGCTTGTTGAAGAGACTGTTACACTGTGGTTTGTGGGGGTAGATTTGTCCTCCAACACTTTGTGGTTTTGTTTATTTTGGGGCTTGTTTTTACCTTCTGAAACTTATGTGCTTATGTCATCTGGGACTGATACTAGACTGGGCCACAGATCAAGTTTGGGGTAATTCCTTTGTTTCCTGTTTCACATCATGTAGATGCTTTCATTTCTGACAAGGTCCTTGGAGCATTTCTTGTCCTATCCTGCATTCCAGTGCTGTCAGAATGCGTCTCTCTTCCTATGTAATTGAATCAATATAAGTAATTAAATGTAATTATCCCCAATTAAAATGAATGCCTTACTATTGCTCTAATTTCATTGTCTTAAATGGAATTAAATGAGACTGTGTTGTAAAGACATTTTTAATGTGTCTCTGTTCTTTAAAAGAGGTGTCTGATTTCAGTTTTTATCTGGCACAACTGAGTGTTGTTTGGTGTGTTTCTCATACATTCCTTGTGGCTGGTGTAATAGCAGGGGGATAGTTATGAGGACAGTGAATAGCCTGGCTCTATGGAAGTTTCTGCTGGCACAAGTAAGGAAGAAACATGGGGTGGGAACTTACTCAGTGACTTCAAGAAAGTCAAATAACTGTGAGAATAGGTAAGGGAATATTAATGGCTGTTTTCTTTCAGGTTTCTGGCTGACAGAAGGAAAAAGGAGTTGTTTCTGTGTGTCTGCACGTCACTCAGGATATGATGCTAATATGCCTACCTGATTTAATGACTGGCTACTGATGAAAGGGGCTTTCTGCTCTTCTCCCTTGATTTTCACCTGTGCATTCCTGTCTTGGCAGCAGAGACATTCATCAGGCCTCTCTAACAGTGAGCTAGATTGGTAGGAAAGTAACAATACAAAGGGGAGTGTATTTTTTCTGTGTGTTTAGCTCTCTAAACTGGCTCAGGTTTGGGTCAGATTAGTTGAAGAAGTAGAGAAGAATTGCTGAGGGAAGGGGAAGGGAAGGGGAAAACCATTTTAACTGGCAGCTGGCTGTTAAATTAATTAATTTAATCTCTGTAGTAAGGTGAAGGGCATAACACTCTAAGCTGCATGGATAAATCCTGCTTTCTGCATGTTGTTCCTGCCCTTGTACAGTAGAAGTACTTTGGAGACAAGGTAATCAGGGCTAAAGTAGGAGAGATGAATCAGGTTTCCCAATCCAGTGAGCTGTGCATCCGAGATAATGCTAGGCTGAAAGACTAAAGGGGTCAGTGCAGGGTCAGTTTGTGGCCAGAGCTGTCCTCTTTCTTGAAGGATTTACTGACCTGTGCTGACTTGTTGGCCTCTAGGAAACACAGGTAACCTCAGGGTGAGTCCTCAGAGCTGGGTCAGGGCTCTATCCTTGAGTGACCAGTGTCCCTTCATTCTTAGCAGCAGTGGAGGGAATTTGGCTTTATGTTTATCAGGTTTGGTTTTGCACAGGGACTTTCAGATCTGTAATGGCAACAAACCTTCAGAACATTAGTCATCTGTTATTCTGTTTCATCCTTACCAAGGCAGAGCAAACAACAAAAGAATTGGAATGGCAGTCCTAAATCAAGGTTGGTCGGCAGTTGTAAAATGTTCTAAATAATCACAGAGACCTAACAGTTCTGGGTTAAAACCTGGAATTAAACGAGTTCTGGATTAGCCATACCGGAAATCCTGCTGTTTGCAGTTTAGAGATTTAACCCAAGGATTTCACAGGATGCTGAAAATTTTAAGGTTTAACTCGGTTTGCTCAGGGGCAAGTTATTTGTGTATGGTTTGGTTGTTCTTTAATTGGTTGAAATCTGTTCTTTGTGCACATGTACTCATGGTCAAGTAAACAATTTGTGAGTTTCACAGTATTTCCTACTGTGCAAATGTGAGGTGCTTATTGCATCATGTCATGCCTCAGTAATATCCCAAATGGATGATGTACTGGGGAGATGACACAAGAATATCACTGAAACAATACATGGAAATTCTTACTCATGAGGATTCTTAATGTGCTTAGCAATGTACGTGGCTTCTCTTAAATTTTAATGCTCTTGAAGCAAAGGAAATAAATACTTTGAGCAAACTGCATTTAGTTTAGTCTGAACTCAGTAGTTTTATCTGCTGACTGATAGAGCAGATCCTGTTTATATTCATTCCCTAGTAATTGGTGCCACAGAAGTATTCTGAGGTGTTTTTTAAAAACTTTCTTGAGCAGACGTATGGAAGAGAGTGGAGAAGTTTCTTGTGGATCCAGATCAATGATTCTCTGTGGCAGGATAAAGGCTTGTTTAAAAGACTAGACATGGATGAATTGGCCTTACAGGCTACTTCCAAGAGGAATTTAATACAGTGCATGGGTAGTTCTGTGATGTGATATTGTATAACTGGAAAAAATTACTCTGATGTTCATTTGGGAAGGAGCAGCTTATGGTAGATTACAATGCTTTTGTTTCATGACCAGTTTTCTTCTTTGCCTTTATGAGGAGGAGAAATAAAAATCAGTAGCAGAGAAATTCTATGCTGCATAGCAAGAAAAAGAGGCCATCAGGTTTGATACAAAAAATCCCATTAAAGACATACCAAAGGGAATGTCCAAACAGTCCATATTTAGTGAACAGTAAAATAGGTAGAAAGGGGCAGACAGTGGTACTATATCCTTGTTTTTTAAATTGAAAATGCTCTACCAATATGCTACAGCTGTATGTAATTCTCTACGATAATTGTACGGTCCCAACCCATTCCTGGCCACTCTTTTTTTTCACTCAGAGAAGGATCTGCATCACTATAGTTGTTTTTGTTGCAGCAAGAGATTCCTCTTGAATATCCTCTTTCCATGTCTTCCTGTATGTTTCTATGGCTTTAGAATATTTTCAGTGAGCAGATGTTGTGTACTCTGCAAGTGACTAGCTGGGGGCTTTTGTGGGAAGTCAGACCTACAGACGAAACATTTGTCTGCAGGGATTTAATGTGTGATAATGACCCTGATGAGGCAATGCCTTTCAGCTCTGCTCATCTGTGGAAAGAAGCTGTGTGTCCCACTGCAAGAAAAGTAGGTAGGTTCAGTATAAGGCATTCAGAAGACCTAGATTCTAAACTGCTGAAAATTTCTGTTATTCTTTGGCAGACTGTATGATCATAGATTCATAGAATGGTTTGGGTTGGAAGAGACCTTAAGATCATTGAGTTCCAAGTCTCTGCCATGGCAGAGGCACCTGTCACCAGGTTGCTCAGAGCCCCATCCACCCTGACCTTCAACACTACCATGGATGAGGTGTCCACAACTTCTCTGGGCAACCTGTTCCAGTGCCTCATCACCCTCACAGTAAAGAATTTCCTCCTAATATTCAATCTAAACCTCACTTCTTTTAGCATAAAGTTATCATCCCTTGTCCTAACACCACAGGCCGATGTGAAAGTCCCTCTCCAACTCTTTTGTAGGCCCCTTTAGGTAGTGGGTTGCTGCTTGACATCTCCCTGGAGCCTTCTTTTCTCCAGGCCAAACAACCTTACCTCTCTCAGCTTCTCTCAGGGACAGGGGAGGTGCTCCAGCTCTCTGATCATCTTTGTAGCCCTCCTCTGGAGTCACTCCAACAGGTCCCTGTTGTTGTTCTGATGGGGGACTCAGAGCTGGATGCTGTAGTTCAGGTGGGGTCTCAGGAGAATCGAGTAGAAGGGGAGAATCACCTCTCTCAACTCACTGTATGCATCTCATTTTTTTGTCAGATGCCTCCCTTTTCTATCCTTCACTTGACTTGTTTGTTTGGACGATATAACTGCTATATTCTCTGTTGTCTGGACAACAGCTTGTTGTTGACAACCTTGATGTTAGCCTGTAAGCACTGCTGTTAAATGACCAGTCAATTCACAATGAGAGATAATGGCACTAAATGAAAGAAGAGGAAAAATCCTAATAAAAAATACATGAAAGAGCAAGACAGTATTATCTACACATGTTGGAAAAGCAAGGTTTCTGTATGTTAGGTTAATAGCTTTCTTATTAATATCTGTAATTTCAAGGGATATTTTGATATAATGCCCAAGGTTTCATGCTGAGAAAATGGCAAAGCTGGTTTTTTTTCTAAAAGTGATATTAATTGGTTCTGTAAGCAAATGTGTTCCTTTTGCTGCAGTAGTATAATTCTTTGTATCTTCTTTGTTTTTAAGGAAATGAGTTTTTTAGCCCCATAATGATAATAGTGATATATGATGCCTGTTCAGGACGAAAAGCTGAAGAGCACAGAAAAAGTAACAGACAAAAAGCCTCCTGGGATCTCTATGAGGTATAGTATCTGACGTTTTACTTTGAACTTCAGCAGGACTCGTGTGGAATTTGCACTGGCTGCCAAAGCAGAATGCTTCAATTTGAAATGCAGTATAAACATGACAACTGTTACTCTGGTCACAAAGTTTATTTACACCTTTGTTGATTTAAGGCATTCTGGAGAAGCTGTGAATTCTTCTGTACACAAAATGTGGACACCAGGCAACGCTAGAAAACTTTATTTTCTGTCAGTAGCATTGTTGCTTGTTGACCCTCTTTACACTTATGGAAATACTTTCATGTAACTATTAACAATGCTATTGTGTTTTTTTCCTAGGGATTATTCTGATCTAAAAAGACTTCAGTCTCTCTTAAGTGTTCAGTCAAGGAACCAACAGGTATTTTTCAGTAACTGTTATTAAATGCGCTTTAGAATTATAATTAATGGTGATTATGGTTTCTGGCATATGCTTAGAACATTGTGTTCTATAATGACTAAAACATGTTTGCAAAATCTTGAGTAGTGGATGTCTTTCTTCTTGTTTCTTTTTTTTTCCTTTTTTCTTGGCAACATTAGACCTTCTGTGTGGGACAAATCACATTTAGAATGGGTAAAAGAATGAAACTGATTCTCTTCACATTCTACTGTACTGTATTTTTTTATTTTAACAGGAAAAATTGCTTTATTTTGTATCTTGAGCAGGTTTTATCCAGCTATTGTTGCATATAGTCAGGTAGCCTAGCAGATTTTCTTTCCTCTGTGCCCTCTCACAATGTCACACTAAGGTAGTCTTAAAGATGTGTGAGTAACAGCAAGGGGGAGAGTGGTAAAGAATATAAAATAAGATCAGCATTTTAACCATAAACAATTTGTCTTTGAAGAATAACACTTCAGCTAAAAATATCTAGGGCATAAATACCAACTTACAGGGGAAAGTCAAATCTCCTTCACCTCAATTCACTTAGTGAAGCTTGTATTTGCCATTTGAAGCACAGAAAACCAACACATGATGATGGGTGTGAGTCTTTGGAATCACAGAACATTTTCTCCCTTTCAATACTGTAAAAAGATATGACAAAATGACTAAAGGATTCATCCATGTGAGGTAGGAGTTGTGCATTTTCTACCTGCTTAGAGGCCTGGAATTGCTTCTGAGCAGAAAGCTGAAACATGTGAGTTGTACAGCCTAAAAAGAATATGAAGGCTATGCAATTGTGGAATTGTGACAGGTAAGAAGCATAGATAATGAGCAGACTTTGTCAAGCTTTGCTATAATAAATTTTAAAGGACACCGTTCTTCAACTTTCACTTACCTTTATGTCCTTGTTTTCTGTTCTAGCTTTGCACCAGTTTTCTACCACGTCAGTTTTGTTTTGCAGTGGAGGTGTATGTATTCTATAATGGCACGTTTTAGGTCCAAAGTTCAAGTCAGAACTTGAAAAAGGGTACTTTTGCTTGATAATATTCTCCTAAAACTTAAAATACAGTGTTTGCCTCATGACTACTATCCCTTCCCTCCTTAGCTTTCAGCTATGTATATTGAATGTGGTCAAACCAGTGTGACAAGAACTTGGCAAAATGTCTAAAGCAATGAACAGAAGTCCAATGGTCAATGGTAAGAATCAATAGAAGCTGTTGAGCTTGAAAAATGTAGGTAAAAATAGTAAAAAACAAAGCTGATGATGACACTCTCATATCTCTGAACATCTTTATGTATCTAAGGGTATCACCTTGTTAAGGTGTTGAAGGCATTTGTAATTTTACATATGTCTGTTGTACTTCTCATGTTAATCCAGTATTTGAGATGATAATTACATGTTTTAAACTTTTTAAACCTAACTGTTTAGGCTTCTGCCTTTGTAAGCTTCAAACTTTTCCACTCAGCAGAGTATACTGGTCAGAGTTAATAAATAAATTTTAAATAGTAATTGTTTCTTTATTTGGAAAACTTATACCATTCTGATAGTCCCAAATTCTGCATGAGACAGACTGTTAATGTCTGGCAATCTGAAATTGTGTTATTCCGTGTTAACTGTGGATATGACATTTCTTGGGTTTTGTTGCTAATGTTAGGTTGTAGCAATGTAAAATTGTCTTGCTGCAAGTTAATTTGCAATTCACTATTTTTCTTTTTTTTTCCTCATTAGCATGACCTACAAGAATGACAGAAATTTTAGCAAACATTCCAAGCATCATCTGTTTAAAGATATCTTTACGACTTTAGTTGAGAACAGGCTTGTCTGCAGGTCAGTATATGAAACACATTCATAACCAAGAAGGGCCACTCTTTCTTGCCTTCCATGAAGAAGCAAGATGCATGGATAATATATTGTTGCAACAATACACCTCTCTGTGGAAACTACCAGCAGCACTTCTCTTCATAATCTCAGTTTTAAGTAACCACTCGTGTATTGGCTTTGAGGAGCAATGCTCGGGTTAGTGGGACAGAAGAACAAAGGACTGGGTATATGACAAAACTTGGATGACCAAAACTCTAACCTGCTATGTTTTCTTGATCATTTATCTGTATATGGTGTCTGTAATCTATGATTTGCCTTTCTAATTTATTTTACTGATTCTATTTTTATTTTGTGGATTGCTGCCTTTATAGAGAGAGGCCAGTGGCTTCCATAAAATTCAGATGCGTTGATGCCACTTGTTTGTATTTATTTGTATTTATGTGTATAACAGGACTGGAGAGTGTAATCCCTTTTATGCTGCTCTCATTTATGTGAGGAAAAAGTACAAGACCTTAAAAAAATAGAGGGGGCAGAGAAAGATACTTTCAGGGAAAAAGAGATGCATTTTTCAGGATTTTTTTACTATGCTTCTTTGCAGTGTATTGGACTTTCCTTTTTAAAGCCCAAATATATTTTCTAAAAAACCCCTTAAGTGGTACAGAAGTTTAAAGAAGGAATCCTAGAGCATTTAAAGGTATTAGTGAGTAACTACTAGAATTTACAGAGGAATCAAAAAACACCACATAGTTTGCTTAAACCTTTATTCAGAACCAACTGGGGGACTAGGATTGATTCTTTGATTATCTAAATGGCAGTGAGTTTAAAACAGAACATTTAAGTGATTTTTAAATCTGGTACTTCTGTTTTGCATGTGAACTCAGTACTCACCAGTGGGAGGTCAGGAGCTCAGCTTCATTAGCCAAAAATCCAAGAATAGCTTACACTGTGATTTCCCAAGTTCTGTTTATACATTGTGACATACTTGGCTTTTATTTTGGTTTCCTTTGGTGATTCTTTGTGATAGTGATATGGCAAAAGAAGCCTCTTGTGTTAAGAATGAAAGCACCCAGGCAAGACTGATGAAACAAGCATAAATTAGCAGATATGTAAAACTCTTAAGGTAGCTGGAGTTACAAAGGTGACTTAATTGTCCTTTGTAAATATTTTACTATGACTGTGGTGATATCCTCTCTTTGGACCTACTGCCATTTCATTGTGTCAGTCATAGACTGTCACCTTTGTCAGCATTACGCGCTTGGCTAGCATAACCATGTTGGTTGGGTGCAAGAAAAAATCACCTCCCCTTACTGGCATCACCATGTGCAGAAGTCCTGGTTGCAGGTAGTTTTCTTGACAAGAAAGCTGTGATCAGCTTAGCTTAAGTAGTTTGAATAAGGAACATAAGTAAGGCAGAAAAAATCCTGCTGGCATAAGCTAGATATACCCTGGTGTATCTAGTAATTTGTATTGTAAATGTAACTGCAGTAGAAGAGGCTCTCAAATGTTAACCAGGCTCAGGGGATGAATGTCCACCATGTAATATCTTCAGACCACTTTATAATCTGACCTACAAATTTTGCATGCAGGTATATGGTTGCTGGTTTTTTTCCATTAAAGTTTTGTGCTGCTCTGAAGTGGCCAATTATGGAATCATAATGAAACATGGTATTACTTTGGCCTGAATATTGGCATAGGAAGGTTGAGAGTTTGTTAGTATCTATTTGTAAAACATTTATTTTTATAGAAGTATTTTTAGCTATTGGCATCATTCCCAACCACAAATGATGAAATGCGAAGAGAACTGCCATGACCCATACACTTCTTCTGTTTCCAAGAAACTTATCCAAACAAATTTTGTCCTCTCAGTTAAAACAATAACAAAAAAACCCCCACATGGCAAAGATGTCTAATTTTGGGTTTATTTTAAATAGGAAAATGGGGATATATGCTTTCAACAGACAGTGGAAATAGTGATTCCTTTACTGGTATTTAGTGCAGGATTACTGCCCCAAGATACTTATTGCAAATCTGATTTGTGTTTTCTGCCATGTCTTATGTTGGAGAATCATATGGGGAAGTATAAAGGAGGAAGTTCTATATGGAAATACAATTCTATTTCAAGAACATTTGAACTAAATAACAGTTTATTTCCAGCATAATAGAATTAGTTTTTAAAAGCATAAAGATTATTCATAAAGATTATGGTAATTCAAAAGAATATTTTAAATATAGCTATTTTTACTTTTGTAGCACCTGTACTTTTACATAAATGTATTTTGTGCCCTGAAGTTTGCTGTGGGGTTTCTCACTTACGTTGGTCCCTTGGGCCTCAATTCAACCACTAAAAGTTTATATCAAAGCACAGTTAGTTTCTTCTTAGAGATAAGCATGTACTTTCCTGCATCAGTTCAGTGATAATAAGTGATGGCTGGTAATGCTCATATAATGAAATAAATTTATTTATAGCTGCTACTGTGTTTGAATATAAATTGTATCAAAAGTTCTGTGGTATGGTATGTTGAACAGTTGTTGTAGCTCACTAATCATCTAGATAATTGATCCTGAATCAAACTATTCTATTTAAGTGTTTAAACACTTTTTTATTGCATTTGGTTTATGTTTTGAATATTTCATTTACAGGCAATGGGTTATCCAAGCTCTGTCCATCCATTTTCTTAGACTATTTATCTGCCTGAGATTATTAATAAGGGATCCATGCTACCAGGTCAGTATGCCAAAATATTGTTTCTTGCTTGGATAAGGGGATGCATGTTAAGTGTCACGTGTATGAGTTGTGTTGGTGCTTGTGTGGAAAAACGTTTGTTCTTGTGAATGCACATGTACATGTGTGTATCCATATTTCTGTATGTGTGGATGGGAATTGCAAACAAACAGATTCCAAGAGTGATCCTACACCTTGCTCAGTTGTCTATTGTTGCTGACCCTAAAAAAGAAACTGTAAATCTCCATAACAGCTTGGTCATTGCTCTGAGCCCTAGGCTTGGTATTTGACTTTATCATATAGATAGGTAAAATTCCCATAATATAGTTAGTGAAGAAAATGGAAAGCTCCAGTTTAAAAACCTTTAAAATTTCACCTCTTGTGTTTTAATTTGTCTACTTATTTTAAGTTATTCTGACCTTTTTCTTTTCTCTTTTCTTTTCTTCTTTTCTTTTCTTTTCTTTTCTTTTCTTTTCTTTTCTTTTCTTTTCTTTTCTTTTCTTTTCTTTTCTTTTCTTTTCTTTTCTTTTCTTTTCTTTTCTTTTCTTTTTTTCATTTTCTTTCATTTTCTTTCATTTTCTTTCATTTTCCTCTAGGAAATGCTCCGTAGCCTGGGTAGAATTGAAAATCTAGCTCAGGTAGAATTCCTCATGGTACCTTTGTCCATTATATTGCTTGTCAGTTTATTATGATTAGAATTATATGTACTGTAAAAAGCAGTGTACAGATATTCTTGGTTTGTGGGGAGAAGTGAGTCTGTTTCTTTGTTTGTACATGAGCAATTGGTGTAGGGGTTTTTTCACTAGTTTTCAAAACAACTGTCCTATACTCTAGTTGCATTCATCTTGGACTTCTAGTTAGGAGACTTAAGAAATGCCTCCTGAAGTGAGAGAAAAATTAGAAAAGTCAACACAATTGGTTCAGTCAAAAGAAGCTGTAGACTTTTGAAGGGAGATGAGTAAAGTCACCCTGCACTGTAGCAAATGACTTTGCAAAGGGAAAAGCATACTGATAAAATGTTGAAACAGGTTTAAACCTTGGGACCACAGTAGTATTCCATTACAGAATATTCTTTCATGAAACAGATGCACCACCTACAGGCTCTACCTGTGCAGAACAGTCTAGGTTTATGAAGTCTTCAGACTTTTTTTCCTAATGGTATTCTTTATTTTTCCTCCCCTACTTGTAGGATACAGAAACAGTAGCAAATCATGATCTTAATTATGGAGAAGAGCAGCATAATGTAGACAAGTTGGTCAACATGACATGTAAGTGCAATAGCTGATAACAGAAATCATAAGGCTACTCACAACTTTTTGTATGAGGCTTAAAATGTTTAAAATACTTGAGGTGGTCATTAAGTAAGATTCTACTAGATTCATTGTAAGCAACACCACACAAGTAAAAGCTGGAATTCCTATGGAAAAGAATAGCTTGTTTTTCTACATAAGTAGTATTTCTTTAAGAAATTAATGTCTTTTAATGCACTGAAATAAAATAATAAAATGAGATAGTTATGGTTCAAAGAACTTATGCAGTCTTTGGTCTGTTATCTGACTGGTAAAATGAAAATATTAGTGAGAAAGATTCAATTTATGTGATTTCCTTTGTTCCACAGAGATTTTCCAAAAGCTTGCTGCTGTTAAAAATCAAAGAGAATGGGTAATAGCAAGTGGAGCACATAAAGTGAGTGCTTTATAAAATTGATAATTTTGTTCAATTAGCTACTTAATGGAATGACATATTTTCAGATTTGACCTAAGTGGGAATAAATTCCTTACCTTGTCAGGATTGTAAAGTAAGATTATCTCTCTGTTTTACAGATGTATTAGTAGTATCATAAGAATAATTTCTTCTCTGTAAGTTAATTTGTGTGTTGTATGGTTATTGGCTGAGATATATAGATTGTAAACATTTGGACTAAACTTGTTCATATAAAAAGTAGAGCTCATGTATACACTGCCCTGAGCAACGTGTTACAAAAGTTTCAAGTAGTTTTATATACTTCTAATATACAAATATATTTTAAAGTTTTTTTACACAAATTTCTGCTGTGGTTTTTCACTTGTAAAGTATTCTGTGTCTAAATATTCTGTGTCAACCCAGACATCCCTTGCTATACATTACCATCAGTCTAAGAATCCGTACTTAACGATTGCTGGTTTGTGGCTAAACTCAGATACAGCAGAGATCAAAAGCAGTATAACTAGGGTTTCATGAATCTATCATGCTGCAGAAAAATAGTGGCAATTGTGATCATATAGTATCAGACAACCTAATTTTAGAGAATCTAGACAAATATGGAGTTTACTTAGATATAAATCATGAGCAGAAATACAGTCAGGGCCCTAAATTACTGTGCTGTTTAAATATAAGCTGAAGATTAACTGCGTCAGGAGGCCTGATTTAGAGTTCTGAAGTGTTACACAAAACCAAATTTTTACAATGGTGTAATAAGTTGGAGAGATGCTTTAGCAGTCAAAGAGGTAGTAATTGTAGTTTGAGAGGAAACATCCTTGCTTGTCCTACTGGGTGTATTCTATGTGTATATTTAAGTGTACTTTAAATGTACCTGAGACTTTTAACACATTGTGTAAGGATTTGATATCTTAATTTTTAATTTTCAATAAATATTGCTATATGCATTTGAGTAATAAAAGAAAATAATATACTTTATATTTACTTACCTTGTTTCATATTTTATTTTCCAGACCTTAGTAAATTTTTTATCTGCCAGAGACGGCTTTGTTTTTTGGTGCCCTCCTTGCTCTGACTAGCTTAGCAGAAAGGTAGGTTCAACTTAATGTGCTATAATTAACAAAAGCTTTTTAATGTTTTCTCTTGACACAATATTAAAACTGCTCATTATGAGGAAAACTTACATGTTCTTAGTTTTATACTGAGGCATTAGAAACTAAATAGAAACTTTGGTCCTTGCAGCAGGCTTTCTTGTTCATGTGGATTTCTCTGCAATACTAGAATCACAGAATCTGTCTTTGCAATCCTTATGCAATATTCTGGAATTCCTACTGACTTCCTGCATATAAAAATATTTTGTCCTGAGCTTAATATAACACGGCCTTACAATAATCAGGTAGAATATTGTTCAGTATAGTAAACAATAAATGCATACACCCAAATCCATGTATATGTACCCTCTTCTCATTGATTAGGGTTTAAATAAAGACAAAAAGAGAAAAAAAGAGCAGAAAAGGGCACAGAGTAACTTTCATCCATAATGGTATTATAGAAGAAAAACTGTTTCTACGTCATTGGTCTGCTGTCTCTCAGATTTCCCAATATTCTAATTCAGTTTAATTATTTTTTAATGTCCATGTTAATTTAAATGATGTTATACGTACATTTTTAACTTCCATTTAACTTTCTTCACTGAATGAAATGTAGGATTCTCTGTTACATTTGGACTGGGCAAGAAGGAGTTTGGAGTATATTACAAATGTTCATGGAAATTGTGGTTGTTTTTAAAAATGTACTCCATTTGCTTAATTACCAGTAAGACACAAAATATATTTGTGTCTTTATTTTTATGCCTTCATATTTACTTTTTTTGTACTGGGAAAATTGGAAGATTGTTGCACTGTTACTCTTGACCCAGCATATATTTGTGGCATTATGTGTTTGTGTGCACAATATGATATTATTACTTAAGACTTGGGAAAAAATAATCCATCAAATGTATAAAGAAGGAGGCTAAAGAGCAATGTGTGTTTTTCATATACTTTCATCTGCTATAAATGCCAGGAATAATCATTTTGTAGTCCAGAATGTAGGGAGAAGGTAAGTAAGCTCACTATTGTTAAGGACTTGCTGGTCATGTTACATTAATACTATTTTCTCTCTAAAAGGTGAGACTTTGTTTGTGGATTAATTGTGTTAAAATAAATTTTTACTTTTTTATTTGGGGATGCATGTATTCAGAGGAATTAGAAAATGTGTGACTTTAATACACCCAAGTTCAAATTCTCATACATGTGTATTTTCAGTCACATACTGATATAGCAAAATCTTTTCCAGCAGTTTTGTTGTAATCCATCTCCTCTCTCTCCACTGATGGCCTCCAGTGCAGTGCAAATGAGTTGCAGTTTTGCCATAAAGTGATAGCAATCAGTTTTCTTGGTGCATCTCTTCATTGCTTCTTGCAGAGCTGAGTGGTTAGATGGAAAGCATGCTGAGCCCTGACAGCTCCTGGGATGCCCAATATAAACTAGTAAAACTGCAAGAGCTAGAACTGCTGTAGTTTATGCCGGAGGCTGAGTCAGATCCCACATCCTGTTGGTCAGAAAATCATCAACGTTCCTTCAATTGTTTAATCATCTCAGCTAAGACTGCTGGCAAAGCATCACTGCATTTCAGTGAGAAACTGAGGCTTTCAAATTTGATAATACATCACTTATCACATTTAAAATTTTGAAGACATTTTTAAAATTTCATGCTTAACTATTTCACACATATAAATGACCTTATATGTGACTAAGAATAGAGAAAATCAGTATATGGAAAGGTCTTATTTAGTTTCTGGGTTTGAAAATTATTTAGGTTATATGTAAATCAAAAGTTAGATGTAAGAGTTGAAGTACTTTTCCTGATGTAGTGTTATGCTTTCAGAGCTCTGAGATGTCTCTTCAGTATGGAAAGAAATCGACATATTTTTAAAAGGTATGTTAACCTTATGTTTTGTGGAACTCTCTTAGGATAGCTTTCAAAAGTCCAATCAGAAAGAAATATTTTCTAAGTGTAATTGATTTTGTAATAGGCAGTTTCTATCCTGTCCACAACGACAGGTAATCATCCCCGCATTGCATCAGTGCCAGTCCACAAGATTAGGTGTTTAGTGTTGGGACTTCTGTTGTGTGCATGCCATATAACCTAGCTCTGTATGGGCTCCTTCTCCTACCTTCTCATGAATCAACCTTTTATATGTGTTGAGGACAGATTTAATACTGCTGGTGATAAAACATACTTTTACCCTGAAGATTAGCAGATGCAAGCTGCAGCCCTGGATAGCAGCAATTAACTGGAAGGTGTTAAATTTTTTCTCTGAGCCCTCTGCTCCTTCACTGTGGGTCTGACCTTCCATCAAGCTGTTTTACTTAGGAGTGTTACTGAAAGGTTTGGATCAATAAGGTCAAAATGTTTTCCATCAATTACACATTTTTACTAGTAAGATGACCATTTCACCAGGTTTGCCACAAAGGCCATGTGAAATCTTACAGTGTGATATGAGTGTAATCAGAGTGTCTAGGAGGTCTACCTCTCAGTACTGTTTCTGTATGTTTTTATTACGTATCATAAATTACTAAAATTCTAAATATGGCTTTTGTGTTATATTTATTTTTAAGAAGTGGATTTTGTACTGAAAGTGCTTCAGTTTATAATAAATTTTCTGGGTTGGTGAAAAATTTTTTGAGGAATCTGGACTAATTTATTGTCTTTTGATTTTTCAAAAGGCCTTGATCTTCTGCATTTCCAGAACTTTAAAAAGAAACAAAATTTCAGTCAAGCAACTAACTAATCAATTGTTGCCTACTAGCTGTTGGCTTTGGCTTTTCTCAGTCCTTTTCATCTTTTAGACTAGGATTCTTGGCCAAAAATTCTAAAATGGGTGTCATGATTCTTTAAATGCAGACAACTGTTGATCCTATCACTTAGTGCATTATGAGAAGAGACTCAGATACAGTGATAATAAGCATAAAAGCAAGTACTGTAAGGAGAAAAAAGGTAAAATTATTGGAAATTCAGGAGGTATGACTTTAAAGACATACTTGTTTGGAGAATTGGCATTATATTAATACCCAACCAATGGGGGCTGAAATCTGACTTTTAAAAGGGGCTTTATCTCCTATAAAGGTAGTGTTAGAAGGTTAATATCTCAATAGATTAGTGAAAAATAAGTGTACTATTTAGGATGTTCTGAAGTAAGTTGTAATAATAAACATTGAAAAGTCCTAAAATATTTACACTATAATTATGCCTCAAGGCCTTTTTTTTATTTAAATTCAAGAATTCATTCAAGAATACTGAAATAACCAGATTATAGAACAAGTGCTAATGAATATACAAAGTATAACAGCTGTCTATTCTATTCCAATTCTACCATGAAATTGTTTAGTATCCTTCAGTTGTTCCCAGATCAGCTGCAGTGAGGTGTTATTTGTGTAAGTCTGTAGTAGTGAATGTTCTTGATGTATGTTTCTATAATCACCACAGGGTGGAGGAAGGAATCCAGGCAGGTTCCAGGATAGGCTTTGAAAGCAATATGCATGTGAGCAATACAAAGCATGGCATAGTTTTAGTCTTTGAGCAAATTAATACAACCTGTTACACCCAGCAAGCCTTCCAGGCAATTCAGATCCTGCAGCTTTTGAAGTTCTCAAAGAACTACTGCATGTTTTCTTGCTGCTCATGACACAGAAGAAAATAAACAATTTGAATGCTGCAGAATTGTTGTGAGAAGTCTTTATGCAAAATTCAATCTCTCTTTATTAAATATAACAGGAAAGTGTTGGCACGTGCACACACCCATCCACAAAACACTCAGCTATAAATATTTAGAAACTGTTGTTTCATAGTAAATATTTTTACCTCATGATGTACATATTTAAATTCGTTCATTATTAAATTGTATGTGCTAAACCCCTTTGGATTCTTAGTAATGATGCAGTTTTGAAAGAATGTGATTTAATGGTGCATTTGTCCTTGAGTAATGAAAATAAATATTCAGAATATTTTAAAGTATATAATTGTATTTTATATCAACATACTGCCACTGAGGGGCACTCTTGTCTCAACAACCTTTCCTTTTCTTTAGTGAATTCTAAATATGGAGAAGTCTAAATGTACTTTCAAGTGTAAGCTCGAAATTGCCCTTGAAAAGCATTTATATTTCTGTCAAAGATTTACAGGTGTTCAGGAAAATTGGAAGAATAGAAACTCATTTGGATCATTCCTACAGCAATTAGTTCAAAATTATTGCAGTATTTAAACAAACACTCACTTTATTTAGTCCTACAACTCATAAAAGTGTAGTACCCATTGAATTTTTGGGGAGAGCTGAAGACCTTTTGTCTATTGTTTCTGAATTTTATTGAGCCTTCTTGTTTTACAACCTTAATGAAATTAAGACTAATTGACTTTCTTTCTGATGATAGTTAGTATGTACTGTATGGATGTATGCTGTGGTATTGTTCCTAACTCATACTGTCCATTTATGCCAAAGACTGGAACATTTGTGGTCTTGATGATCGTATCTCCCAATATCTGAGGATAAATGCACTGTCCATTTAGTACATTTCAAGTGTTCTTGATGAAAGTTTGTCCTGATTTCAGTTGGGATAGAGTTAATTATATTTCTTGTAGCTGGTACAGTGCTGTGTTTTGAATTTAGTATGACAATAATGGTGATAACACCCTGAGGTTTTAGTTGTTGCTGAGGAGTGTATACTCTAAATCAAGGACTTTTCAGTTTTCCATGATCTGCTAGCGAAGAGCTGCACAACAACCTGAGGGTGGGGAGTGCATCCAGAATAGCTGACCTGAACCAGCCCAAGGGATATTGCATACCATAGAATGCCATCCCCAGTATATAAATCGGGGCAAGTTGGCCAGGAGCTGCCAATGGCTGCTCGTGGACTGGCTGGGCATCTTTCAGCAGGTAGTGAGCAACTGCTGTAAGCATAATTTGTTTTTCTTGAGTTTTATTCTGTCCCCCTTCTTTTAATTACATTTGCTATTTATATTATAATAAATTACAATACTATAATATTAAAATATTATAAGTTATTTTGTTTCAGTCATCAAACTGTTCTTATATTGACCCATGAGTTTTATTTTCTTTTTTTCCGATTCTCTTTCCCAGTGGGGAAGGTGAGAAATAGAGTNAGCTGGTACAGTGCTGTGTTTTGAATTTAGTATGACAATAATGGTGATAACACCCTGAGGTTTTAGTTGTTGCTGAGGAGTGTATACTCTAAATCAAGGACTTTTCAGTTTTCCATGATCTGCTAGCGAAGAGCTGCACAACAACCTGAGGGTGGGGAGTGCATCCAGAATAGCTGACCTGAACCAGCCCAAGGGATATTGCATACCATAGAATGCCATCCCCAGTATATAAATCGGGGCAAGTTGGCCAGGAGCTGCCAATGGCTGCTCGTGGACTGGCTGGGCATCTTTCAGCAGGTAGTGAGCAACTGCTGTAAGCATAATTTGTTTTTCTTGAGTTTTATTCTGTCCCCCTTCTTTTAATTACATTTGCTATTTATATTATAATAAATTACAATACTATAATATTAAAATATTATAAGTTATTTTGTTTCAGTCATCAAACTGTTCTTATATTGACCCATGAGTTTTATTTTCTTTTTTTCCGATTCTCCTTCCCAGTGGGGAAGGTGAGAAATAGAGTGTGCTTAGTTGCTGGCTGGGGTTAAACCATGACAAAGTTACTACAAAATGTCAGATGAATGTGAGGCATATGCTAAAATGTTGAGAAGTCTCTACATTGAATTTATCCTGTCAGCTTTTATAAAAAGAGAAGGTCTGCTCTAAAATCTACTAAAAACTGTACTTCTGCGTTTACAAGCTGCACACTCATCCTAAATAGGGAGAATTCAATTTTCTGGACTCTTTCAAATTTGAAAACTGACCCAAACTTGCCTTAATCTAACCAGTGGACTGCCTGTAAAGCAGTGTTGTGTGACTATGTAAGTGGGATATGGCTGAAATTATTTTGCTTTATAAAAGAATCTTATAATACTGCTCTATTTTCTTCTCAGTCAGTCCTTCTGGAAATAGTAACTCTTGTTAATCTCTTCCTATGATAATCTGCGAGCTGACAGTATAACAAAGGCAGCTCATTCATCTGTAACTAATGCTCTTAAAAAATATTGTCTTTAGAGAGGTGTCTTAGTTTCAAACCCTTATGGTATATTTTGATTAAAAAAATTAAGTGATCAATTCACTGGAGAAAGGGCTTCTAGAGACTCAGACTTCAATTCTGCAGCAGCCACACCAATGAACTGCTTTAAGAAAATTCTTGGACCCACAGATAGGCATTTCATACCATGTATATGAGAATGGGACCACTCACATTCCAGATCCCTTGAAGGTCTTTTATACAGTTTCTCCTTTTATGTTGGTTGAAAAGGATAGGAGTGCATAGTGTGGGAGACACTCCCACCTTGCGGTCAGAGCAGAAATCAATAAACTTGCTAAAGATTTATGCTTGTTTGCCCTGAATTCATGGAGAAACACTCTACAGGTGGCCCTTGCAGAACAATTCCAGCAGGACTTGATAGGCAGGGTCCTGTGGTGAAAGAAAACAAGAATTCATACAGAGAAATCTGCAGGTGGCCTGGCACAATGCAAGATTAAGTTATGAGTGACATCTTCTAGGGATTGTGTTGAAATATCATATCTATAGGTCTTACTGAAAAAGGAATACCTGAAGTAATTCCTCACTCTCTGGTGAGACCTTACCCGAAGCAGTGTGTCCAGCTCTTGGGTCCTCAGTACAAGAAGGACATGGAACTGTTGAAGTCAGTCCAGAGTAGGGCTGTGAAGAGGATTAGAGGGATGGAGCACCTCTCCTGTGAGGAAAGGCTGAGAAAGTTGGAGTTGTTCAGCCTGGAGAAGAAAAAGCTTCAGGAAGACCTTAGAGCACCTTTCTGAACCTAAAGGGGTCTATGAGAGCTGGAGAGGAACCTTTTACAAGAGCAGGACAAGGGGGAATGGCTTCAAACTGAAAGAGAGTAGACTTAGATTAAATAGGAGGAAGAAAATCTTTACTGGGGGATGGTGAGGCACTGGAACAAGTTGCCCAGAGAAGTTTTGGATGCCTCTGGGCTTCCTATATTCCTAGAAATATTTGAGGTCATGTTAGAAAGGGCTCTGAACAACCTGATGTAGTGAAAGGTGTGCCTGCCCAGANTTCAGGAAGACCTTAGAGCACCTTTCTGAACCTAAAGGGGTCTATGAGAGCTGGAGAGGAACCTTTTACAAGAGCAGGACAAGGGGGAATGGCTTCAAACTGAAAGAGAGTAGACTTAGATTAAATAGGAGGAAGAAAATCTTTACTGGGGGATGGTGAGGCACTGGAACAAGTTGCCCAGAGAAGTTTTGGATGCCTCTGGGCTTCCTATATTCCTAGAAATATTTGAGGTCATGTTAGAAAGGGCTCTGAACAACCTGATGTAGTGAAAGGTGTGCCTGCCCAGACAGGGATGATCCTAAGGTCCCTTTCTACCCAAATCATTCTATGATAATAGTATGAAGAAATTTTGAATATTTATGGTCACACTGTGTTTGCTTTTTCCTAAGCAATGTGTGGTTAGATACTTTATTTATTCAGATCTTTCTTTATTGCTTTGTTTTTAAACCTATGCAAAGTACAAATGAAAGTTCTAAGCCCAGGAGGTTCTTCATTCTAATGTGGAGATTGTATAACTTGTTTTGTATTTCCCAGGACACCTTTTAGACATCAATTAAACTTGAATTATCCTAATCTTTTTCGGGCTCTTTTAAGTTGTGTGTTGTTGCAAATGTAAACAGACATTTACAGTCTGATCCTAGCCAGGCTGCTTCTGACTGTAGGGAACTTAAAGCATGTTGTTGTTTTGTAGTCTCTAGAACTGCCCACCCTACTCATTTTCTGTTTAATTTCTGACATGAATTTCATAGGGAGGAGTCCATAACTACCATCTCTTATACTGGTACAGGATTTAATCATAATTGATTGAATTACCAATGCTATGAAAATATAAATATTAAATCATGCCAACCTGCAATTTCATAAAGCATCTCATTCTAAATTGATAGGAAAGTATTACCACAATTGGACATCTCTGGTCAGATTGAAAGTCTGATGTATTGTTTCAGACACACAAAAAAAGGTGGAATTTTAGGCACAGCCTGGATGAAAGTTGTTTTGTTATAGGGTTTTAGAGATTCATGGAACCAATATTATCTGTGGCTTTCCTTTTAATGTGTGCAGCCTTTTAATATAAGACTACAGTTCTAAACTGAAAATGTGTATCTGCTTTTATTGCAGCTATATTTTACTGCAGCTGTATTTTGTTTCTAGCACAGTGTATTTCTGTCTTGAGCTCCATAGCTGCATCTGTTTGTAGGACAGAACAGAAGACTCTGTAGATAATCAGTCTTTCCTCAGTGTCATTTAGTTGCAGCAAGGTTTAGACCTCGATGGTCAGAGAGCTGTGTGGAATCACTTGGGCACCTTTCAGAGCTGATACCAAGGAGAAATGTGAGTGGTACGATGTGCTCTTTTGGGCAGCATGTTCTGTTTAATACCCCTGTTAAAATAGCAGCTGAAAGGCTCTGTATGGGTCTGAACCTAGGACTGTATAGCAGCAGAATGCTAGTTTTGAGACAACTCACCTGTTGGATAAATTTCTAATCATAGCAGGCAGCCATGGAGTGTCAGAATGGTGAATTGAATGAGACTTGGAAGGTCAAAGAGTTGCTGGGTTCTGGAAGAAAGCTATGGTTCAGTTTTGTAATTGAGAATATTTGCTTGTTGAGTGTGTTACTTAAAACACCTATTGGCTCTGAATTCTGTTCCATGCCCAGAGAAGCAGTGGCCATGAGATAAAGTGGATATAACTAGTGTCTGTTGTGTGTTAGTCACTGCTCAGAATCACTTGAATCAGTGCTATTTTTCTAGCAGATTACATTGCTCATTTAACTAATACTCATTATCAGAATTGTTACCCTTCACACTGAGGTTCAAGGAAATCCTTGTAGTACTTTATTTTTAAAGTTATTTTCATAATAGGCTGAGTGGAATCTTCAATTTTTTTATATTCACACTGTAAATCAAACATTCTGGAAATCATTGGTGGATTAATAGTATGATCACATCTCTCCGCAGATCTCAGTTCTAGATGTGGCTCAATGCTTAGGTTCCTAGTGCAGAAGTTACAAGCTTCACAAAACTAGCAGTAGATTGTTTACAAAGCATTAATAATAGCACACAGAAAGAAGAATGTTAGAATAGCTAAAAGGTTTATTTGGGAATGAGGAGAAGTTAATTCTGTTCCCCTTCTATTGATGGGGAAAAGTAGAATAAGTATGTACTATTATTGATTAAATTGCAAATTATCTTGATTTTAGCATATGTTTCTATAGAAAATAAAATTAAAAGTTCTAATTTTATACTCCAAATCACTGTAACTCAGTAAGTTGCTAACAAACCTTCTTGATTACAGCTGGAAATTTGCTGAAGAGAAGCAAAGGGTTTTTCTTTCATCCTGAACCCTTCACGGTAGAAGAAACTGTTCAGTGGGTACACAGTGAAAATCCAATGTGAGCAAGTCTGAAGTTCATATATGGGGTGAATTTGATACTCTGTTAATATTCTGTTTTGCTTTGCTTTTGGTCTTTGTGTGTGTATTTGATTTTTGGAGAAATTAACAGTGTTTTCAAATAGGGTTCAAATATAAATTAAGGCAACAAACTTGCAAATATGAAGTCAGTGTTGTTAAGATGTATCTGGATATTTTTTGTCTTGTTTATACTGCAGAAGATAAATCTAGGTGAGAATTTTGGGAAATAAAACAGCAAATGAAAATCCAGATGCTGTTAATAAAAAGAGTAAAAAACCATTGCAGTATCTAAAATGCTCATTTAAAGAGACTGCTAAGATTTAGAAATTTTCTGTAATTTGGCTATCATGAAAGCTGTAGAGACCATTCTGTAGGAGGTGAAGATACTAGCCAAGTCAGCCTACTCCTTTTTTCATAGTTCTGTCTTACCTTCATGTCCTCTTCCACAATTCGTAATTCTTTTTTGAAACCACCTTGCTTCATTATCACTTATTCTGCAACTCTAAGCACAGTGCAAACAAGTAAAAAAAGTGAAGGAGGGTGATCAGAATCAAAAGGATTATGACTACATCATATTGTTTTAATTTTTCTTCCTGTTTGAGGATTATCTTGTATGGGTATTTGACTATTTTTTAACAAATTTTAAAAAATTAGAATAACACTAATTAACAGGGGTCATCTTCATATTTGGTCATATCTTCATTTAATGATACATGAGGCAGAAGTTCTCAGAAGTTATTTCATTTGTTAGTTAGTTATTGTAGCAGCATTTGGCATCACATACCAAATAATCATGGCATATTACAAGCTGTAGACCCATTTATTTATTTTTTAAGACAGATGCTTAAATAAATTAAAAGAAACAATGTAATAGTTCGATGCAGTTCAACAGTTGGAAGTTCTTTTTCATTCAAATCTGTATTATAGGCTCAAAAAAGCTAAGAAAAAAGTATTTATGCTTATTGTCCTGGACTTTACATTCCTTAGCTCTGGCAGCAACAGTTGTACGTGGGAGCTTCTTGCTGGTGTCAGTAAAGTTTAGCCAAATTTGGAAAAAGTAATTGCAAGTGAAAGGGTTTTATCCCTCCATTTCTGAGGACCTGAGCTTAAAAGGAAGAGAATATATTTACTCCATCTGGCCGTTTTCCCCCTTGCTTTCTTTTTTTCTCCAGATAATCACTAATGTTGTATTAAAATAAACTACTACTTCCAGAATTGAGATGTTCAGCTCTCTTCTTGCCTTTACTAAATGTTTCAAGGAACAGGAACTGGATTTATTGATTGTTGTAATGTCTCAATAATCTTTCTTCATCAAATATTATTTGAAGAATTCCAGAGGAAGGAATTTAGAATGATTCACCCCAATTAATTCAGGGATGTATCAACATTGCAAAAACTTCTGGTCCTTTGGGGATTAATATTTCTTGGAGTGAACTGCCTGAGGACTGCCTTAACTCAAGGGCAAAGCCAGGCTTCTTGGTTATCTGTTAATTTAGCATTCTTTCTACTTACATTGTCCAAGCACTGCAGAGCTAGTCATTCTTCTGAGATTTTGTTGAAAGAAAAATGATCTGTGGCTTGAGTGTCTAGATTTGGCTTTCTTATCAAAGGCCCTTTCTGAATTCAAGAACTGCTCCTTTTCAGACCCTGAAGGCTTGCACTGGGCAAGAGCCAATAGAAACTAATTTTTCTTACCTGTATTTCTTCTGATCTCCAGCTTCTTTTGATGAGTGGTAACATTTTGAAATAAAATTTTTATGAACTGTGTCACAGTGAAAGCAATTGGAATAAGCATGCTATGGGCTCTGTCCAAGTAGAACAGAAATCTTAGAATATTTTAAACAACATTATTTACTACACAAATCTTCCTACTTCTGAAGTAATATTGCAATACAAAAATTATTAACAGGGTTTATCAAGTACGATAATGTTTTCTTGCTCTTTGTGTTTGGACTTAATGAAGTGCAATGTGTCTTAGCTGCATTGTTGTGTGGAGGCAGCAGTAGAGTATTAAATTGGGAAAAACAATCTGTTTGCATAGAAATTTGATTAAAAATATGATCTCTAAAGACTGTGTGTGACATTTTGTGAAAGACTACCTGATAACTACACAAAAGGCACTTATTTTAACGTAATTACATGATCATCTAAATCTACAGTTTTTGTAGGTAAAACTAAGATTCACCATTATTTCTTACAGAATTCCATCTTTGAACATGAACTATCAAGTTATTAGACCCTCCCCACCCTATGCTCCTTTGAAATTAAATTTCTTGGAAAGTCCACCCATCCCAACTATCATAATTCCAAGTAAAGCAAGATAATTACCATAAATTTAGTTTATTAGATTATTTGAGATGAGTATGAGATCACTGCTTAGTAGATATGTACCATTGTTGTAGAGTTTATTGAAATATACTAATAGAAACCTGAAACTGGTCATATAGTTTGGATTGAAACCATTAGAGGTGTGCTTATAGTATTTTTAAGGCTGATAGGCCTGGTTCAAATGTAAGTTGCTGATGAATGTGGGGATAAAAATATAATATGGTCCAGTTCTGTGAAATGTAAAAGATAAAAAAAAAAAATCCCAAACCTCCCTTCCACCTTCCCCCAACTTTTCAGGTGTTGTGACTAAGCACTGATTGTTATGCAGAGAAGATGTGAATTTTTTTGTCTTTTTTAAATAATTTTTGTAGCTGACTTTGGGCTTGGTAAGCAAAAGCAAGAAAACTGCATCCGTAGTGGGAGCCATTCGATACTCGTGGTAAGTACCTGTGAATAACTTTCAGTCCAGTGACTTCAACCTTCATGGTTATTCTTGGAGCAGATAGGGAAGTTACAATGGAGTAAGGAACAAGGTATGAGTCACAAGCTATTGTGCAGTAGTTGGTTGCCTGCCTATTTTAGTGTTGCCTGTTTTCAATACGTGGTGGTTACTGTGGGTTAAGTTGGTGCAAAAATGAACTGACTGCAGTAGTGTAATAACTTATTAATAGAATATCCTTATAGATTAAGAAATCTGTGTTTAAATTATAGAAAGGTGTATGTAAACAGTACCGATTACTACCACCACATGTGATGGCCTTATACCTGTGAGAATGCTTGACCTGCAGGCGGTGATAAGGAATTAAAGGTTCCAAGCTATCAGGGCAGCTACTGGTTGCTCCTCTGAATTAAGAGTGAGTCAAGAACTCAGGCATTTGGCAGTTGAACATAATTCATTTTGCCATTTTTGAAATTGTTGCTTGTGAATTCCTAGTGCCAGAATGATAATGATTGACACTTAATCCCTAGAAATCCCTAAATCCTAAAATGGCTTCAGGAGTGAGACCTTGCAATATATTAAGTATTCAAGTCACCTACCTTGGAAGGCTAATCCTTATACTTCTTAGTGAGCAAAGATAAGGTGATTGCAAGGCTGCCTTAATTGGTTTTCCAAATATTCCTGAAGCATAGCACAATCTCTGAGTGACACTGGATCTGTGAGTGATAGTTTGGGTGTTTAAAGTGTAGTAAAAGTGTGGTGTAGCTAGTTAAGTGCCATTTTTTTCAACTTCTCTGAAATAATCAATTTGTTTTGTTCACTTATAACTGGGAGGAGAAGCTGTTGATGAGAAGTTATTGTGCTCTTTCAAACACCAGTTTAAAAGTAGAGGTGTCAGAGGTGTTGAAATCATGCTGCAGTGGCACTCAGGCTCACTGAATTGTAATTTTTCTTATCCCACCTACATTTACTTCTTCTTTTTCCTCTGTTAGATGCCTGTTTTGTTTTCACTGATATATTTTGGGTTTTAAATATTTTGTAGGAAATTTTTGTTTGAGAGTAGTGTTCTGTAGATTTAAATACCTTTTTTAAATATAATTTTTGCTTATACTATATTTATTATTATTCTCATACTGTGTCTTTGTACATGGAAGTTCACATCAGAGCTAGAACTTTCACAGGTCTTTTTCTACCTCTTTATCCAGTTATTTGGATGCAGGATTGAGGATAAAATGTCCCTTACATGTTGCAGTCTCTCAAGTAAGTGGTCTTTTGGGACATTACTTGTCAGTTCTACTCCACAGGCAAAATCATGGAAGCAGTGATCCTTGTCTGTCTGCAGTCAGAAAAGAGAACAAGGATACAGTACAGATGTCTTTGTATTTAAAATATATGCTTGAGTAATATTTAAAGTGACAGGCTAAAATATTAGTCTTTCCAATGTCATAATAATTTAAGGATGCTAAAAATAATTTGCAAACAGCGGCATGCACTGGGTGCCACCTTCAAGCTGCTTGGTTAGTACTGTGTATGACAGGGGGCTTTTTGAAATGGAGGCCTGTTCACAAGGAATAAGGTGAACTGACAGAGTATTTTAGCACAAGTCTTGAAGGAGAAATCAGAGCCTATAGACTTAAGCAGCGCTGTGACTATAGTGGATTTTTTTGGTATGATTTAAGTAGATGTTAAAGGCTATTAAGAAATCAAAAAATTAGGACTGCCTACCTACCAATGCACAAAAAACCCCCAACAAAACACTGAAAAGAGAAAGAGATGTAAGAGAGTGTTTTCATTTTAGAATGGCAGAAATTGCCTTATTCTGAATTGACAGGTAATAGTTTTGGGGAGTTTGAGATGCAACCCACCCTTCATGGAGCAGACAATATAGTAGAGAAACAAAACAATAAATGACAAAAGTAGCATTTGACACTTATTGTTTAAATTTGACTAAGCAGTGTTATGCAGAATGGTTCAGATAAAAACATGTCACTGTATGTACCGAACATGTTTGTATTTGGGCTTGACTGAGTCAATTTGCTAATGCAATTTTTTGAACCTTGTGTCATCATAAAATAACTGCAGACACTGTTTTATGTTTAGAGAGGGGCTTATGTAGTAATGCTTTGTAATTGTGATGGTTTTTAATTTTACTTCATACTAGATTGTATTCTACTATCCCACTAATCAAATTCCTTTTAATTAGTTTTGTTCCTGAACTAAAAAATCCAACAATGTGCATGTTTAGAATGCCAAATGTTTTAAATGGATGTGTTTACACTTAATACATTAAAAGTTGAGGAAAAGACTGCTCTAGGGAATTGGTAATGAATCCTGAAGTCTTTTCTCAGCTCATAAGTCACTAGAAGCAATCTGCTCCAAGTTAGTGGTGACAGTCTTTATTACCATGCTGTTTCAAAGGCCTTCCCAGAAGAGACAGAGCAATTGTTCATGGTTATAGAGAATGATGTTTCCTTTCATTTATACCTTCCATTTCTTTGTTTCAAAAAAGGGATTGTGATTAGGAAGAGTGGACATATTGACAGCAGATCAAGAGATGTATATAATTTTATATATATAGAGGCAATTTAGATAAACTCTGTGAAATGAAGTAAATTCTGAGATTGGATGGAGTAGAGAATCCCATCATGATTCCTTGAGAGCCTGACTGATCTTTAAAAGCTGTTGAGAAACTATGAGTAGATCCCTCACGTGTCACTAAGAAGTGAGCAAGAAAGTTCCACATTAGTTGGCGAGCTAACTTGATTTTTCTGAATCAATTGTTTTCAGATGTTAGAAAACTGATGCACAGAATAATGTTATTGATTTAGCTTTTTGTGCTAAAGTTGAGGAATTTTCTTGCTGTGGTGTTTTGAGGAAAGTTCCATTTCAGTGGTAATTGGAGGTACTATTTTACTTGTGTCCCTCATCTTCTCTGATGTGGAGGAGAAAATATTCCTTGATCTTTGTTTCTGTTTGTGGACTACACACTCTGTCTGTATATTATATTATATTAACCAGATTTCTTTTCTAGTATTGGTTAATGCTTCTGTTTATAACCGTATCTTGTGAGAGCACTGCATAAATCAATATTCTGATGTGATTTCATGTAGAAACCTCTAGTAGCTGCCTTGCTTATTGTGGTGACATAATATTTTCACTTATTTAAAGCATTTTTGTGTTGGGAAAGGTTATTTAAGATGAGGCAGCGTGTTGTATTTTCATACATACTTTATTTTTAGCCTTCATGATATTATATAGTCTAACTGATTACCAGATTTCCCAACAGTACTTTCCTCCTCCAAAAAGAGTATCTGAAACATTTCACCACTTTCAACCAAGTTTGAGAGAGTTTAGGTTCTTTCAATGTTTGTGAATATTTGGTGATGGATAGCAAGTAGCAAAACAATTCAATCTTGGCAAGAAAAGTTTTTACACTCGGCTGAAATGTTCCCTTCCAAATAAGCTGCAGTACCTGCTGTCATATGTCAATAGTTTGGTGTGTTGAGATAACCAAGAGAATAGGAAACTGAAGGTACTGTGTAATGATGAGGGAGAACAGAAAACTAGTGAAAAACTGGTCTTGTGCTAGTTTTGCCATTCATGGAACAGATGGCTCCTGGATGTTGCACAGCTGGCAACAGAAGAAACATGCGGGTCTCAGAGCAGCAGTTGAATCTCCAGGCAGGACCGACCAGAAAGCCCTGCCCTTCTTTATTTACCTATTTTTATATGTTTCTAAAGACAATCCAGGATTGGTGAAAGGGGTCAACACCCCTGAAGGTTTACAGGACAAAGACATGGTCAATCATCTTTCTCCACCCCAGGGAAAGAAATGAAAAACAATTTCACAAGTGCAAAACAATCCCGGCCGGTTAAGAAAAACAAGGACCATGTTTACAGAAAAAGCATGGGAAACTACAGTTACAGTGTTACAACTTATGGGGCCCTGTAAAACCAGGGCGACACCTGGAGGGGATTTGCTGATTTGAATAGAAAGGTAACAAAAGTTAAATAATCATTTAAATATATTAATACTGACTTTTTAGCAGAGGATCTTCTGAAAGTTGATTAATACAAGTGTTCACTTTGAGAATGAAAGATAGCAATGAAATACAATTGTGAAAATTTGGTTGTAGTGTAGGCATGGGTTTATAATAATATGTGTCAGCAAAAAGTCCAGTGAAATTGAAGGTGGAATCTACAGGGACGATATATGTTGGACAGGCAGGCAGTACTGTCTTCATGTGTAACTCACAGGACAACTCTGTACAGGACATTATGTTTCATTATGGGCACCCCATGACTAAAAAGACACCTGGAAGAACCTCAAGGAAGAACATTATAAGTATTTGACAGAGACTTCCTTACAAAAGATGTTCAAATGATTTAATTTTATATACTTTTATTAAGAAGTTTGTCAAGTTTACTGTCACCTGACATTTGAAAAGTACTTAATGCGATGTCCACCGTGACATAGCATTATACTTGGGAGTAAAACTGGAAATTATGCGAAACAAAGTAAGAATACGTGAAGACATCTGTATTTATCTCCAGAAAAATGTTCCAGTGGCAATTATACAAGTCTTGCCGTAAGAGATAATTTAATACTAGACAGGAGAGAAGGAAAAAAAAATCTTGGACTAAAAGAAAGCGGGCCACTTTGGAAGTAACATGAACTAGCCCATGTTATGTATTTTTCCTATCCTGAGTTGCTGTACTCACAACAGCTTGTAAGTAGCTTAAAGTCATAGCACAGATTGTTTATATGAAAGGGAGTGTGAAAACAGTTTTCTGTACTTCTTTTCTATCGAGTGGTGCTGATCCAGCTTCTAAACAGTTACTTGAATGCTGAGGAGTGGAGTGTAGCATGTAATAATTTTTTAGACTCCATGGTAACTTTAGACTGCTATCTTGAGGGGGAAAACAAAAAGTACTGTTCTACTACCATAATACATTATAAATCAACAATGTACTTCTTGGAATTAGTTATTTCTGTAGAACTTATATAAATTGTACAGCAATTATTTTAATCTGTAATAATTATTATGTTATCATGTCTTTGGAAGAGATAATGATAATGAATGAATACTTTTATTAGAATAAGATTAGTCATTTCATTGAACTAGTTTATCATCTTGTAAATGTCTTTTAGTCCAATGTTACTGGCATTTGTTTGCTAAAATTCTTTCCTTTTTATTTTAAGTAATGTTAAATGAGCTACATTTAGATAAACTATGTTCTCATGACATCTGAACTGCAGGACTTAGAATACTATTGGTGGGTTTTTTTCTGCCTTTCCCATTCTCTTCTATATTCTAGATGTTCGCTGCATTAGTATCTTGGCAAATCCTTATTATTTCTAAATCTCACTATTTCTTGTTCTGCTCTACTTTGCTGCTCAGTATATAGTGTACTGTTTGAATTTCTTGTGCCGTTATGTGTAATCTTGCTTTCTTGGATGTTTCCTAAATAGCCTATTTGCTGTTTTACCCTTTCTTTGATGGTCAATTAAAGCTGTTTGCTCTTTTCATTTGGGTCTTCGGATTTCGTTTCTGGTGTGGCCTTTGTTCAGTTGCTTGCTTTTTCATGGAAGCCAGACTTCAAAGCTCTATCAAGGGTTGTTCAAACTTAGCCTTTCCTTGGCTTGTTCTGTCTGTTCCAACTGAAGGAGTTTGAGTTTAAATACCCTGTGATTTCAGACAGACCTATATGTCTGCATTTGCTATCTATTCTGCTGAAGAAAACTGTTTTCCTGGTTACTGCCCAGTGTCTGTATAAGTTCTCCTCAATTTAATCTACACAAGCAGAGGTAAATGGTTTTATGACTAGACAGGTAGTACAGTGTTAATAACTATGTGATCCCGCTTGCAGACAAGTAGTCTGTGTGTTTTTTTGGAGAGCAAGGGAGATGAAGGTTATGTAAATGAAATTTGTGGGTAGTTTTTGTTGATTATTATTTACAAATTAATGTGTATGTTGATTCTTTTTCTACTTCCTATCTCAAGAAGAGTTGATAAAAGCTTTAGCTTATTCCTGAAAGGATTTTTAGAGAGAATTTTGAGAAGAAAACTGGAATTAAATGTTTTTCTCATCGCAGGATCATGTGACAGTTCAATTCAGGTGTCTTTTCCTATTTTGTTTCTGGTCTATTTCTCAAAGGTGGCCATTGCTATGGTGTGGTAGTGACCTGAACAGAACAAGGTGATGTCTCAAACCTCTTCCTTCCTTCTGTTTAGTCTTTACTCAGTTTCCCACATAGCCTTACTTTTTCAGCTGATGTTTGTAAGTGAGCTAGGAAGCAAAGCATTTTAATAAAAAATACAATAAATTATGTCTATGTTATTATGTTATCAGCCTGTGTGCTTATTTTATCTATAGACTTTTGTGATGGTTTTTGGGGTCATCTGGATTGACAGACTTTATTTAGATTTGAGAATTTTAAATTCTATGCAAAAGAAAACAATGAAGTCACCATTTTATTCAGGTAAAATTTTCATCTGTCTGCTTTTTTTTGGTTGTTTTTGTTTTTCCATTTTATCCATACTGATTGTGATTGCTAGACAGAAAAGTTATTAGTTGGTTTTCTTGTATTTTAGTTTCCAGCAAATCCAAATACTTGCAAAGTCATCTAATTCATACCTTACTGTGAGACACAAATTACTGTCAGGAACAAGTCTTTGTGTGGCTAGGATTCATCTTGCTTATATGCAGCAATTTCAAACCTGGGCATCTTATTCAAGTCAAGCAGCTAGATGATTTCTGAAAGTAATGGAAAAAAATAGGCACTGCCATAATGAATTTCATCTCATCTAACTTAAATAGTTATGTTTAGTTGATGAGATGAATCAACCACCTGATATGTCTATCTCTCTTCATTTACTACAGAGGGATCTTAGCACAAATCTCATAGAGGAGTTTAGAGTTAGGTGGAATTGGCACCTTCTTTGAAACCAGTTATCAAAGACCTAGGTTTATTTTAGCGTTGTTGTAGAATTGGATTTGCTACTGCTTGTGTCGTCTTTTTGCAAATATTTACTTTTCCATGTCTCCCTCTAAAATGCAAATATTCATGCAATTTCTTGATAAGCTTGGTTATACAGCTTATAAGCCTGATAATGGCACTGAATTAAATTTATTTTAAAATGCAGGTATCTCAGTAAGCAAAATCCTTTACCATTTTTTAAATGTTTAGATTTCTATTCCATAGATAAAAGGAAAAAAATATTTTCCTGCGCTTTTTATACAGTTACAGACTTAAGGCAGTTCCTTAAGTATTTTACAGGAAATTAGGATATTAATTCACTGCAAAACATCTCTAGTTGGAAGGAAACTCTTCTTAGAAGAATCTATCAGATGTATGCTAGGAGTACCTTTTTAGAATATGAGTAATTCAGGTTTTTATGTGTATGGATAGCACTTTGCCAGAACTTACAGATACAGTTTGTCTGCAGCATTTCTTTTAAAACTGACAGCTTGACAATTTGCTCAATATTTTTGTATAAGCATATAACATCACATGGGTGGACAGTGCAGTGTTGCTTGATTTTGATAATATAAATAACAAATCACATCAAAGGGAAATTTTATTTTTTCTAAGTTTCAGAATGCGGCTTATTCTTCCTCTTGTTGTTTTAGACTTTGTTCCATGATGTGTCAGAAGGAATAATAGATGTAAATTAGAACTTTAATGTGTTTTTCTGTTTTAAGCCTCCCAGAAGTTCTGTATGCAATACTGGAACACTAAATTACAAATTAATGGTACTTTGATTTGTCCTTATAACTTACTCAAAGATTCTTATAATAATCTTGAGAATTCAGAAGCATGAAAAAGTTCAAACAGCTGTGCACATTTTGAGTTTAATTAGATAACTGTATTTATATTACAGTGTAAAAGGTGATGCTTTGTGACATTCTTCAGTAATAGCAAGACAACTGAAGAAAGAATCAGCATGATGTAAAGATCACCTTTTCGAATAGAGCCTGCAAGGTTTTTTAAATTTGCCTTGAAAGAAATTTTTTTTAAAAAAATGAAGGCCTAGAAAGACTAGTAGTTCTACACACTGACTCCCAGCAAGTTTTTTCTCCAGATCAACAGATACAGCATATAGATGAGAAGGCCAAATTCAAATGGAATTGTATCTTTATGGGATATTTTCCCAATATGTCTATACACCCTATCCCGATGAGGGGCAGAAACCATTGCCAATAGATGTGTGTCATGGTTTAACCCCAGCCATCAAGCAAGCCCCATGCAGCCACCAGTGGGACTGGGGAGAGAATTGAAAGGGTGAAAGCTAAAAAAAACTCATGAGTTGAGTTAAAGACAGTTTAATAGAGAAAGCAAAAGCCACACATGAAAGCAAAGGAAAGCAAGGAATTAATTCCCTGCTTCCCATGGGCAGGCAGCTGTTCAGCCATCTACAGGAGAGCAGGGACCCTATCACATGTAACAGTTACTTGCGCAGACAAAAGTCATCATTCCAAATATCCCTCCCTTCCTCCTTCTGTATACACTAAGCAAGATGTCATAAAGTCTGGAATATCCCTTTGTTAGTTTGGGTTACCTGTCCTAGCTGTGTCTCTTTCCAACCACCCATGCACTTCCAAATTCCTTGCCAGCATGGCAGTACAAAAAGCAGAAGAGTCCTTGGCTCTGTGTAAGCCCTGCTGAGCAATAACAAGCACAGCTCTATATTTACCGTGGCTGTGTTCAGCTCAAATCCAAAATACAGTCCCATTCCAGCCGCTGTGAAGAAAGTTAAATCTACACTAGCCCAAACCAGCACAATGTGTAACTTTTTAAAAAGTGTGTAGAAATGCTTCATTTGGGAGAAAATGCACATCAGAGCCCATGAAACTCTAATATTTGCGGTCTACTTGTAGCAGATACTTAAATGTTGATACCTGGTCTCTTGCATTATGTTAAGTGTTCTTCCAACTTTTACAGCCAATGTAACTCAATAGTACTGTACCCTGTAAGTGCTCCTAAACTGCTTTGTTTCGGAAATGAAACATTCTGGCTGGAAAATTCTAGAGGTTCAAAATACATCTTTGAGCAGCAGTACTGTGTATATATGTGTATGCATGTATACATGTATGTATATATACATACATACTGAGACCCACAAAGACGTGCATACACACATGTGTAAAAATCAGTGAGGTTGTTCATAGTCATAGAGCATCAATTCAGTTTAGACAGAGTAAAACAGGTTCTGTCATGTTTGGTGTTTGGTTTGGTTTTGTGGGTTTTCTTTGGGGTTTCTTTGTGGAGTTTTTTTGTGGGTTTTTTTGTTTGGTTTTTTGATTTTTTGGTTTGTTTGTTTGTTTGTTTGCTTGTTTTGTCTTGGGTTTTAGTTTAATTTGTTGTTCCAAATTAAGCATAGATTGAATTAGCAACTCTAATTGGCATAGCCACATATGCAGGAAGTTGCCATCTTGATGTCTCCAATGCTTTCAAGTACCTATGATGTTGTGCATTATGAGAATTCTTTTTTTTATTCTACCTGCCATTGATACCTAAGCCAATGTTTCCTAGCAAGCACGCAATTGCTGTACTTGGGAATTCTTGGAGGATGTTGTTTTCTGTGTATTCAAACATGGGAACATTTAGATATGAATGCCCCTTGGAAAGTATAGTCAGTGAACATCCATGAAATATATCCTTCAGTTTAAAAGATAGTTTTTAAGACATTTGTGCAATGAACTGCACTGCTCTATGAAATTAAGAAAGGGCTGAGATTTAGCATTTGTTTTCTCGAGCACTAAAAGTTCATACATGTAAAAGCAGTGAAAGAATAAAGTTGCCACAAAAAACAGGTCTGTCTGCCAGAGATGTACAGTCTTGCAGAAAAAGTACAGAATTCAAAGATGGGAGAACATGCAGTAGTTGAATATAACTTGCTGGTCTTCTGAGTATGAAAACAAGTCCTGACAATAACATTCTTCTGCTCTTTTCAGCAGCTTTTTAAGCTGCTTTATGCCCAGAAAGAGGAACTGGTAAGAGATAGGCTGAAGTTTTTTATGCATTTTCTTGTATAATTATATTTTGATTGACTTAATTTTTCTTAGTAAAGATGAAAGAGAGTTTCAGTTGAGCATTATGAGCAAAGGGAAAAACTGAAAGTCATGTTTCAGTGAAAACTGATTTTATATTTCTAAAGCAGACTTCTTGGCAGTTTTAGTTAGTATCTCTCTTCCATGGAAAAAGCCTCCCAAATTTCTGCCAGTACCAGTTGTTTCTAAGGCTGTGATATAAACTGTGTCAATGAAATGATTCAAGGCAAAAAAATCCAGTTGTGACGGAAACCACCCAACCTAAACCAGCCATACTCCAGGGCAAACATCAGTGTTTGTGTAAACATAAAATGATGAGCTAGATTAGAGAACTGAGCTGGCTTAAAAATATTTTAGGTCTTTGGCGTGTAAAGCAGCTGTAGGAGTATTTGTGCTGGCACAGGAGAGCAGACCCTGGTGGAAAAGAGTGACTGGGAACAGCAGAAGCAAGACACCACCTTGGCTTTCAATATCTTTTGAATATACAGCCTAAACAACTTACCCCATGTGAGGCTGTTGGGGTCTTCACAGTTTCATCCATGCTCTAAGTTTTTGATGGGGAGAAAAAAGTAGTTACAAGTGCCTCTTTGCACTTAGGAATTGGGAAGAGGACCTTGTGCTCTGAACATGATTTTGCCTTGGGTATTTAATGATTTAGGTATGAAGAAGGTATTTGTTTCTTTGTTTTTGTTTAATAGGATTAGAGAACAATAGAATAAACCTTTAAAAATGTAATTTGATTTATATTCATGTGTGACAAGGGTAAATTAGAAGTGGGTTGATAGCAGTTTTTCATGTGTTCTAGAACAATGTCTTATTACAGTCCTAGAGACCATAAGTTATTTTTCAAAGTTAATATGTTTGGCATTGCTAAGCAATATTCTATAAAGTTGGACACTTAAAAGCTTGAAGGTTTGTAAGTTCAAAGAAATACAAATCCATTGTTGAATGCTAACTGGATGTCCATATCTTTATTTTCAAAAGAGTAAAATGAAAAACTCAAGAATGTAAATTATGGAACATCTCCTACATTTTCTAACAGAGAGGTACTGAATTGTGTTGAAAGAAAGCAGTATGTTAGTGAGTCCTCTAAATGATCAACAGAAGTGTAGCTGAGATTTACACTGGTTTATTACTGGGATCTTGTTTTTACATATTTCTTGGTGCTCATTAACATTTGAGATTTGGAAGATATTAGTAAAAACATAAGGCAGGCATTATACAATCTGCTGTATCCTAGTTATTAGTGGCCTGCCACTGCACTGGTTTTGCCTCTCTATAAACTAAAATACATGAATATAGAAGAGCTTTCTGGGCAGAGACAGGCAATGCTTGGACTGGAAAATTAAACTGTTGAGGTTACACTGATGAGAGAGCAATTATACACATGAAAATGGCCTCTCTTAGCTAACTTTACCCATTTTAAAACTGCATTCCCCACCTGGTGGCATGAGGATTTATCACACTGTAAAATTGCCATCTGAAGGTAGTAAATTTCTTTCCTATTCCTGTATATTTTAAAACGTGGTGGAACTGCTGAATAAGTGATGATTTTTTCTCTAAGTGTCAGTAGAAGTTCAGAATGTCTGAAAAGATGTCTTTTGTGAATAAGAAATTATATGTATATTTTTTCTGCAAAAATATTTAACATAATTTGTAAGGAGAAAAATGGTAGCAAGTTTGATGACAATATAATAAATTATTATAGACTTACTTGGCCATACTTTTTCCATTTCAAAACAGAAAACTGTGAAGGTAAAATTTTAGCTAGTGGTTGAAAATCCTGTTCCTGCTTCATCACTCAACGGACAGACAGAATATCCCAAAAGGCTTGTGTTGAATTCTTTATGTGGGTGAGAAATGCAAGTACCTTTCAGCAATATTCACAGGACCTCTTTATTCATACTGTCAGGTTTGTGACTCCTGTTTCTTCTTCCATTGCTTTTAGTGGTAATTATGAAGTTATGATAATGAATGTGTATCTGTAGCTTGCAGCAAACTATACAGAGAAAAATTGTGACATGCAGCAACTGCTTTTCTAATTTTTATTTTGGGATGATGCTGGTGCTTCTTTTCTTTTTTTTCTCTCTCTTTTCTCCCTCATATTATTTACCCCTCTTTCTGTGACTCAGAGAACTGATTATAGAGCAAATGTAAGGTTTTTTCACACTGGTCTCCAAACACTCACAAATTATCCTGCAGTAGTTTGGTAAAATGAAGATGGGCTCGTAGAAGCCTAGAAATGGTGTCCAAATGCAAGCATTTTCACATTCTTTGCACTGAAATTCATGATCTTGGCACTTTTCTGAGAAAATAGGCATGAATTGAAAAAGAGGTTCTAACTTGATATATGTGGGTTTTTTTTCATCATTGTAACAGTCAAATATGGAAGTGAGAGGTTGTGTTGTCTTTGCCTCTGAAGATTTTCAAGACACTAATGGATAAATCCCTGTTTCTCTGGACCAGGGAACTGTAGTCTTATTTTTATAGTGAATTGTGGCAGTCGTAAGTACAAAGATTGTGCAAATCCCTTTCTCTGCTTTGCTTTGCTGACTCCTGCGAGCAAGTAGTAAGGCTATCTATTGCAACTGAGTATTATTATATAGATATTTTAACAAAGATATCGACTTACCTGAAGTTAATAGAAGCTGCAGAGACTCTTTTAGCATTTGGGACCAAAGGAAACAAAAAAACCCCATTGATCAATGTATGGCAAGCTTGTCTGCTATTTCTCCTACTGTCCTGTCTCCAACAGTAGGAAAAAATCAATATCCATAGGTAAGGAAGAAAGGGATAAGCATATTGGATACTTTACTAGTTTCCAGCTATTTTAGCTTGGATTGCTTCCTGAAATAGATATGGTTTCTAGGCATGAGTTTTTGTACATCTGACACCTACTGCTGGAATCTCCATCAAAGTTTAATTAATTAATTGAAATTATGTTAAAGACTAAAAGTGATAACTCTAATTGTTAAAATCTGCAGCACTGGTGGACGATTCTTCGTTTAGCCTTTCATTATAACCATCACCTTCTCTGGGACCCAGTCTTGAAGAATCCCTGCTTTTTTCATTTACTCCTAACTGTCTAGTTGAAACCAGGGCTCATTTGAAAATACTCCTCTTACTGCAGGATGCCATGTACCAGCATGTTCTTACACCTGTTGGAAGCACCTGTGAACACTGCACCAAGATGTCACGATCCGCTGGTACCAGCGGGAGTCGTGATGGTTCGTTAACTGAATCTCAGAGTGCAAAGGAAAACAGGGACAAAATATTTTAAGTTTAAATCAAAATCAAAGCACTTTTATTGAGTGCCAACAACACGATTTATGCGATAGAAGAGGGAGAGAGGGAGGAAAAGAGAGAGAGAGAGAGAGAGTTGGGTTATAGCTACCACGGCACAGACGGAGTCCTCGTGGCCCAGTCCCAATAGACGCGTCTTCGTCCGTGGGGAGATCTCAAAGGGGGTCTTCTCAGAGAGTGTCTTTATAGTCTTTTCAAAGGCGAGGGCCGCTCGCCAACAGGTGAGGCAATTCTCTTCAGGAGCGGTGTGCAGCAGGCTGAGGGGTGCAAAAGCGAGGGGAAGCCGGCCAAGAGGTGGGGAAATGAGTCCCATTGTTTTGGGGCAGTGGTACGAGGCAGGCGTACAGGACGGAGTGTTTCTGTGCAGCTCTTTCCACCATGGCAGCAAGAACGACACAGTCTGATGTGGCCTGTACTTAGTTTGTACCAGTCACGCTTCTGCACTCGGCAGGCATCCCACCTTGATCTGGCCCAGACCTTCCCGTGCAAAAGTCCTTCCTCCCCTCTTGGGGATCTTTGGGTGATCAGTCTCCAGTCATTTCGATGGTCATGAGGCAAATGACAGATGAGGGGCTTTAGTCCCGTCTCTTACACAAGATAAGTCATGAGTGGCTTATTGAAGGTTTGTGCAGCTTGGGGAGTCTTCATGGGTTGTGTCCCATGTAAAGTTGGTCTGATAGTATTGATAACATTCTTTAGAAGCTTCAGGGACTCTAGAAAATTAATGCTGTTTTGAAAATGTAGTTTCCTTGTCTTCTCTTTTCCTCCTTCTCCAAATTTAGGACTTCTTTCTGTTGTGGGATAGCTTAAGTCAAAACACTCCTGGCACCAAAAAAGGAGGTGGAGCCAGAAATGAGGTATCCAAAAGAAAGTATTGCAGTTCCACCTCCAAAAACTCATAAAAACCAAGAGAACACCTGGAGAAATTCTCTTTCTGACTTCCCGTGGACTGAGAGGACGTTGTTTTCTGCCCCTCCGTGCCGTGCTGGTGTGGAGGTGGGGGAGGGGATGAGGAACCCGGACCCATTTTTCAGCCCATCGCGGCAGATCATGTGGGAGGGAGCTGGGTTGGCTTCGCTCGGCTCTGCTCCAAGCTAGAAGAGGCTTTGTTCTGCTGCTCCAGTGAGGGAGCCTGGCTGACTTTGCCCTACCTAGCCCAGGCCGGGCCGGCTCCCCCACAGCACGGCAGGGAGACGGCTTGGGGCTGGCCTCATGGAACTTGGATGCACCCCCCGCCGGTGAGCCCCATGGCACGGCTTGGCACAGGAGAGGGCTCGGACAGTTTCTTGCAGCCCAGACACAGCCACACCAGTCCCAGCAGCTGAGACATGGCTCAGATGGAAAGCGATGCAAACAAACTCCTTTTTTCCTCAGCTCAAGTGCTGAGTATTTACACTTGAACCATGCTGGCTGACGTCATGTGACCATCGCCCGGCCGAAAGACAAAATAACTGTTTGTTTCAATATCAGCATGGGACTCGAAAACATCCATTTTCTCCCCCACACAGAAAGGAAAAGAACAAGGACACCTACGAAAGGTACAACATAAANGGGGGGGGCAAGAGTATTCTAAAGGTTTTGTTCTGATTCCTGGTTATTATTATTCCTGTTTTAAGTCTGTCAATAATTTCTTTTTATATTCCTTAAAGTATAAACCTGCTTTGCCTACCATTAATCCTTACCAAACAAAATCCTTACCACAACAAAAATCAAGTGATTTTGGTAAGTGTGCAAGAGTTTAGCCAGAAAACTGCTACACTTTCTTAATTTTGGAACTTCTGTCCACTAATAACTAATGTGAACATGAGATAACCTAGTGAGGATAATCATCTTTCATATAACTATGTGTTAATGCAAATATAGCAGACTCAGATACAGTCTGTTTAAATCTCTGTTAAAAGTGTTCTTAAAGAAAAACAATGGTAAAATAACATCAGCAAGCAAAACAACAAATGAAAGCTTGATTGCAAAAGTATCTCCAAGGCCCTGTACAGGTAATTTGGTAAAATGTGTTTGATGTTTTAAAGTAGCACTGTACTGATAAGATTTAGTTATTATTGTTCTTCTAAAAAATCCCAATTATAAACGTGGGGTCATATGGGAAAGCTCTTCTGTATTTAAAATAGCTGCTTAACTTTGTAAAAAGGAGGTCAGAAGGAAAAACAGCTATTTTGATTAAGCAATGGCTCATATTAAGGCTGTGGGCATAGAAGATTTTGTTATTAAGAATATATGCAGTGCTAGTATGTTGAGCAAGAGTGACCTTTGTAACAAACAATTATAAAATTTTCTGTTAAAGGATACTGAGAATTTGGATGGTTATTCTGTGGATATAATTCTATGTCTTTCATTCAAAAGAGTTTAGTCTTGTATTTGCTATGGACATTTATTTAGTGAAGGACTCTCTTACAGTTAACATAATGATGCTGGAGTAAGCTTTTTCAGCTTGAATACATAAGTTGGAAATCACCAGTGATTTGCAAACTTAGATGAAAACTATAGTTATTATCTTGAATATGTTAGTTGCAAGAATTAAATGCTGCCAGTTCTAGTGGCTGTGGCTAATAGCCTCAGTACTGCTGCTTAGTGGCAGTAAACTCAGCCCTTGGAGCAATGAAAATTAAAATCTGTGTAATGTCTTAGGGTCTCCCCTTTTCTGTATCCTGTTTTGAATGCATTTTATCATGTAGACATCTGTTTGCTAAAAATTTAATTAGTACCACTGCCTGGTTTCAGCCAATTGAATTGTTTTAAGCAAAAAGTTAAAGGATGAGTACTGCCTTTACAAATAATAATAAAAAAAGTCATACTAATGCTACACCCTTAAATTCTCAGTGTTTGTGAGTAAGACTGGTTCCACTCATTCTTTCTGGTCTTGACCAGATGGTGACAGTTTATCCACAGTTGTCATCTGAATTAGGTAAACCATATGTACTCCCACCACCCTCCTATTTGTGGGTGGCAGTGCACAGGAACAAGAACTGGGTACTTTCTCTGCTTGGCATCCCTCACCAGTGTGGATCCAAAACATGCAACCTAACTGCAGAATTGTTTTGCTAGTCAACAAACACTGTACCCCACCCACATTTCTAACTAGCAGATGGTGAAGCAAGCCTGTAGAACATGGTGAGGGATTTTACTACATCCCCTGAAAAATAAATAAATAATATTAGAAAATCCTATTTAAAAATCTAAATTACAGAACTAATTATCCACAAAAGCATAGCATCATATAAGTATCGGATTTTATATTCTCTGTAAAACTCCAATGGTCACATTAAATAAATATTACTTCAGTAATTTAAAGTACTTCTTAAGCATGAGACAGTATTTTTTAAGGTATTGGTCATCCTAATGTTCTCAGTATCAGAGATTTCTGATTAAGACATTTGTTCTGGGAGAAAAGATCAAATACTATTCTACTACAAGTCCTTTTGATTAAAAAAAAGGCAACCAGCTAAGCATTTAGAACAAGAAATCTTTCAGCATGAATAAACAGAACAAATAACTGCATTAAGTTTCAGCTACTGTGCATTTGTGTGAAATCATGCTACAACTCTAACTCTGTCAGCACTGTATTCTTTCTATGATCTCCAAATCACAGTACGGTATTTCCAAGTCACCAGCCAGTGGACTGCTGTTTGCTCTGGACATCAAGCAAGGTTTTTTCCTGCTGTTCAGAAATCAAGATGCTGTAGGCCAGGTCATGGTTGCCTCTGTTTCTCTCCCAATTGTATCCAGCTTATTCTTTCTGTGGCAGCTGTGCAGCTTTTAACATAGTTACATAAATTTCGTTTGAATAATCTCCATTTGGTATTTTAATATAATTTAGTAATTAAAAAATTATAATTTTTAACTTGATCTCTCTATGCATGAAAATTATCATTAGAACGAAAGACTATAATTCAATTCAGATTTTTTTTCTGAATAGGAGCATGCTTAGAACTTTACTAAGATAGGGGCTTTGCCTTATTGAGCTCACCATTTGTGTGATAAGTTGCAATACTAATGTTTGCTCCAATAGACACTTTCAATACAAAAAAAGGAAGTTTCCACAAAGACATCAAATGAATTAGTATCACAGACAGTGTGATTACAGAAATGCTATTATGCTCTAGCACAATATTCAATACCCACTCTGTGGTTATGTAACAGCAGGAGCAAGATTCAAAGAAAATTGCTTAGTAGATTTTACCCAGGAATCTGCATCTTGCTTGATCAATTTTATGAGAAGAGCATGACCTGTCAGTCTCTCTCGCTACCCTGCACTGTGACTTCTCTTCTGACTTTCTAATCTGTTAAGGTCACTTAATTTATCTTATAGTTTGTCTAGGGACCTTATCCCATATATTTTAAAAATCTGTTTTCTGCATTTTGTACATAGCAGCAGGACATCCTCTAGCATCATTAACTGAATTTACACAGTACCTCTGAGCACCAAAATAAGGCGTTTTACCAAAGATATCAGTACTATAATTATGAAGATATTGTCGTACCAAATTCTAAGATGAAAGAAAAAGGTAAACAAGTTGGTTTTCAAGTTGATTTTATAGATGAAAGAAGTATTTTTTATATCTCTGAATGAAAAAAGTGAAACACATTCTGTGATATGATCCTTACTTACTGCTAACATTTGAACTCCAACATCATACACCTATTAATCTAAATTGTTATCATTTAGGTTCATGAAAAGCACTGAGGAAATTAAACAAAGGAAATAAATTCTGTTTGGTACTGCATCAAAGCTGAAGTTACTGCCTTCTTCCATTTTCTTTAAATGTATTGCTACAAATTTTTTTGTATTGTCATTAGGCTGCCTGCTGAGTGTCCATGTTGTATCCTCACAAGAAGTGCATTACAGTAGTTTTAAGAGGATGAAAATAATATGAGTCATGTTTGTTTACTTACATTAATAGCAAAACTATCTCCATTATCATTCTAAATGCAGGAGTTGTAGTCAAATCTTTCTGATATCTGAATTATAAGATGATGTGCCGTACTTATCTGTTCTCTAGTCTGTTTTATTGAAATGTCATCATTGTAAACTAGTTCTTATTGCTGTAGTTTGTGTCCATTAAGTCCAAAGACAATGTGAGTGAAAAGGACAAGTGAACAAAATATAAACCTAGTGTTGTGAGAAGTGCACCAGAAGTTGAAAATCTATTAATTGTACTTCCCTTAAAGAATTTGACTGGTAAATGACACATATCCAACTTTTTGAATGTAATTGTGTGTGAAATTATATTGTAGTGAGTAACTAAATATTGGGTGGGGTTTTTTAAGAAAATAATCCTTCTCCTAGGTGAATTAATAGAACACTTGTGGCTTGCATTGCTTTCTACCTAGTCCTGAAGTTGTAAAGAGTGAGCTATATGGAGAGAAGGCTGATGCCTGGGCTGCAGGATGCATCCTTTATCAGATGGCCACCCTGAACCCACCATTTTACATCATCAATATGCTCTCCTTGGCAGCTAAGATATTCACATTTGCCAGATCAACCTCCCAGTTATTTCTGCATATGTTCTTGTGATCCAAGAGAATTTATATTTGTTTATTGACACGTAAACTGCTCTCAGCTCTAATACGTGTGTCTTGTAAATGAGCACAAGTGTTCATCATTGTGTGAATTGCTGTCTTTCCATTCTAATTGCAAAAATTGCTTGTGAATGTTCAATATTGTAGCACTTAAATCTACAGGAAGTATGTACACTAATGTGGATACATGACTGGAAGAGACATTCTGCATTAGAAGATGTGTTCTATGTTGTTCTGCAAGTTAGAGCTGATGATGTAATGCTCATCAGGTAGTTTCAAGGGGCAATACTTATGATATTGGATCATCAAATAAATAATGGAGTATTTTTCTTCAACAAACTGTAGACTTTTTATTTTTCAGATAGTAGTGCCAGAAGGACTGTAGTCTGAAAAAGTGTCATTTACCATTAAGAGGTAATTACTCATTTTATTTCGACATCCTGCTGAAAAGATGTTTTTGTTTTGTATGCTTCCAGCAGAGAAAATGTGACAGTTTGCAGACTTTAGCAACTGCCAGTAATTGTCTCTGAATAGGAAATATCTTTGCATTTAAAGAAAAACAGAGCTATATCCATACACCAATAATAACATTTACAATATAGCTGCACACATGCAACTGGAAAACTCATACCAGGATAGTCAGGGTATTCATTTGGTCAATATACACTTCATAGTCTGTACTGAAATTTACATTTAACAATATCAGCACTGTACTTAATTCCCTACACATCATTGTTTCATTGTTTCCCCCTATAAAAATCCAGCATTTTGAGTAATTTTCAAATGCAGGTTGTGGTCAAGGAAATAACCCTATTACAATATGTTATTTGTAGATCACTGTATGATCATGCTCATAGTTTTATCTGTTTATTTGACTGATGGAAATATGTTTTTCACTACTTTATAATTCTGTTAGCACAGCAGCAGAGATAACAAAGTAATGGAGGAGAAGATGAGCTTGCTACACTCACTCATCACATATTTCTTAGCTATGTTTATATCTTCCTGGAGATAATATAATGTGTACGGCAAAGTACAGAGTTAATTAGAGATTTAGTTAGGTCCCTTGATTTTTCCATTTTAGAAAAAAACCACTTAGCAGAAAAATGCTTATACTTTCTCTCAGATATTCAATTCTGTCTCTAAAAAGCACATTACTATACAAAGAAGGTTTGTATAAGGTTAAAAACTAAGGTTCTTGTACTTTGTTTTATTGTACAGAAAAGTTTCTGTTATTTAAAGACCTTGTGGATTAAGGACAACAATGGAGAGTACAGGAGCTAATAGAACTGACATTTATGTTTAAGAGGTTCTGAAATGAATTTTAATGAAAATATTAAAATCTTTACACAAGATTTTTAATACATATTTTACTAACAGTGGGAAGCATAAAGTGAGTTTTTTGTTGTTATTTTTTTGCAGGGGGTTATTGTTTTTAATATTATGTCTTACTTAAACTATATGTTATGTTTAGGTTTTTGCTTATGGTTTGTGAGATATTTAGAAAGAATAAAAACATTAAAGAAAAGCAGTAATAATGAGATTTTAGTTATAATATGGATGAGGAAACATTAACAGAAAAGATGTAGTTATTTTCAAATGACTGAAACAACGCATTTCAAAGATGAATGTTGTAAATAAAAAAAAAATTCTTGATTATGATCTGAAGAAATATTGAAAGCTTCTTGTTGCAACTGTAAATTTTCATTTAGTGTTATCATTACTATTCTTTAGTATTTTTATTAAAATACAGTTTTATTGCTTTAAGCTACTAAGGAAAGTTCTGGAATCATAGCCATCAAATTTTTCAGAGTTGAGCATCAATCTACTTGGTGTTTAGTCATAAATAATTTTTAGCTGCATGGGAAATGGATATAGGACTTCTTAAAAATCTCTTCTAGCTCCCATTGTTCTTGGAACTTTTGCCCAATTTCAACAAATTAAAATAAAAAATTAAAAGAAAACCCCAACCCATAGTATTTTTTAAGGGTGAAAACTTGCACCTCTTTAAAAGAAATACAAAATTTAAACAAAAATTATTTTTAAAGTTATGAAAATTAGTGAAACCAATCAACACATTTAAGCAAATTTAAACAAAAATACTAAAATGAAGAAGTACAAGCATTGTAAAACATTTTCAAAAGTGCTACTTTGCATGGCAGTTGTGTTTTACTTAGAAAGAGCTGCTTTAACAGTTCTTTTCTTTGTTGGCCTTTCTTCTGCCTTCCACATCCATTGCTAGTTTCTACTTTTTTGGATTCAGCTGAGTTTTAGCTTTCCTAACTCTACCCTTTGGGCAAGACCTGTATTCCTCCTGTGTAGCCCACCCCTGTTTCCTATACCCAGGATTGGGCTGTTCTAGGGCTTTGAGATGTCCTGAAGATTAGCTTGCTTTCCCAGGCTTTCCCTTTACCTTCCACAGCAGACTTCACTGAGATTCTACCAGGAAGGTCCCTATACATGCTGAATTCTGCTCTCCTGAAGTCCTGTGCTGTAACCATACAATCTCACTTTCTCACTTCTCTCAGGATTTTGAACTCCACAGTCTGATGGTTGCTGTAAGATCAAGAGGCTGCCATTGATCTTCACATCCCTGCCTCTTTCTTCCTTGTCTGAAAGCAACAGGTCTGGCAGAGTGCCTTTCAGCTCCATCAAGAAATTGTCATCAGCAAATTGCAGAAATCTCCCGATATCAGGGTGGTTAATAGGCCCCAATGTGTATAAGTGTCTGGAATCATGAAATTTCCTCCATCTGTCTAACAAAGGCTTTGTTGACTTTCTCGCTGGTTTTGTGTGGTTTATGGCAGGGCTCTACCACAATGTCACCCATGTCGGTCTGCTCCTCTGATCCTCGCTGATAAACTTTTGACTACACATGGTCAGGTGTTGGACTGCAGCCTGAGTTTAGCCTTTCCTCCTCAGTGATAGAATTCAGAACACCACCTCTGTCCCCTGCCCTTCACACTTGATCCCAGTGCACTGTGGTCACTTTCAGTGTGTTCTGAGTTGGCCCTAATAATGTTATTTGTGCCCACATGAATAAGCAGCGAGAAGTAATAGCCCAGGGGTCAGGATGAGTCTTGGTAGTATCTCCACAATGTCCTGAATCCAGGCAACAGACATCGCATTCATCAAATTGATCAAGTAGATGGATGTCTCTGTTTCCTTAGCCTCAAATGACTGTCAGCTGCTGCATCTGATTTGTGATGTAGACTTATCTGGCTCTGATGTATCCTCCATTAGGCCTTGTTCTTCCTCACCTATTCCTAGATCACCAGTTCTGCAATTGTTCTTCTGTAGTCAGAGAAAAAGCCTTTCCTCTCTTGGCAGAAGTCACAAGTCTTCAACCTACCTCCTCTTGGGAGCCTTCATCCTCTGCTCCTTTGAGGGCAAGCTCTGGATTTCTTGTATTATTTTGAGAGTGTTGTTGCTGTGAAGATCCTGACCTTCTCCTGTAAATCCTCCTGGCAGCACACTCCTCTCATTCAAAGCTGCTTTGTCCAGCGGTACAGTGCCTTGACTAGAGCACAGTCCCCCCAGGGAAGGCCACATCCCCCCATCCCAGGAAAAGGCCCCAAGTACTCCTTAGAGTGTCTGGGAGTGCACAGCTGCAGCCCCCAGTAGCAATTCTGGGCTGGTGTCAAGAATAATTGTTCCAGGTGATGCTGGAGACTGTGCTGTGGTGTGTCAACACCAAGGCTGCACAGCATCAAACTGTCCCAGGCAGGGTGAGAGAGCAGTGCTGGCCACCATAACTCCATAAATACCAGGGCAGGAATGCAGTGGTGGAAAAGGTGTTTTTAGAAACAAGTAAATGATGTTCTTTCTGTAGCTGCTTGACTCCTGATGCAGAGGCACATCCAGACATAGCAGAGGTCAGCTCACTGCTGTCTGATGCAATGATGAAATACCTGGATGTTTTATCCACCTCTTATCTCATGTTGGAGAAGAAAATGGATCGGGAGAGGAGACAAACCCAGCAGTACTTCGTGGAGGCTAATTGAAATGCAGTTTCCTGTCACCACCAGTTTTCCATTTTATCACAAGTACATGTACTAGGCTTTATTTTTTGTTATCATTGTTTGCCATATCTGAGAAAATAAGGTGCAGCAAAGGAGAAAATAAATCAAAATTATAAGACCCATCCTCCTGTAAAATTTTTCCATGCAGGCTCTTTATTTTTAACAAGGTATTAATTAATTTTTTTGGACATTCTTATGCAGGAAAAATGACAGTATCTTAAAACCCAATGTCATTCTCTGTTGGAAAATGGCATTATTACGGGGGTTCTTACAGTTTTTGTATTATCTGATAACATTTAATTATTAGTGTGTGGTTGTGAGTGGTTTGTGAATAGGAGAATATACACTTGATTAGGGTGGAACAAATTGATAATCTTGCATATGATTCATAAGCAATGACACCTAGAAAATGGAACCTACACGAATAAAATTTTTAATAGCAGATTGCAAAATACAGACCAGTGATGCTGATAAGGTTTTCTAACTCTCTGATACAGTTTTGCAGAAATACTTATAGTTCTTCCATTTGCTTCAAGCTGTGTTTAAGTATCCTTCATGAAGGACATCAGTATTTTACATAATAAACCAAACTCATATATGATCTCAGAGTTTATTTAAAAAATACAAGAAAAATGTTTTTGTGTAGCAAAAGTGTCCTTTGAAAACTGTTATGAAAATTGCAAAATAAAGTTATAATTTATGCAGCCACTCTTGTCTGTTCAGATATTGCATCTCTTAGATTCCTTTTATCAGGACTCAGTAATTTGTACTGAAGAACCTCTGTGTAGGAAAAAGGTTTTCTAGAACACCTGGTCCCAAACATCCTAGTCTTCACCTTCCAAACATAACACTTGTATAAATAGTTAATATTTTTTTCGAGTAGTTTTTTTGACCTATCAGTCTAAGATCGTTATGTATATTACACCATTTTTTTCAATAAAAAGAATGCCAAAACCTACCTACAAACTGTAACAAACTTTTAAAGTGTAAGAGATATTGGGATGAAAGAAAGATACAAAGTAAGATTTATAACTCAAAGCACTATTAACAACTTTTCCCATGTTTTTATCATTTAAATTTTCTTACCGTACAGATTTGGAAGCTTGTTGTATGTGATTACTTTTTTGTATCTTGATATAGTCATTATCTTGCATAACTGTGATGAAATGTGCAAAAAAAATGTGCTATAGATGGAAAGATGCTAGACTTGGGATTTTAATGCAGTTATCATGAAGAGTGCCCTACCCAGATATTTGTGAAAAATTATAGAACTGATAATTTTACACAGAAGTTAGAATACTTGTGTTTTGTATAAATACTTGGAAAATACACCTATCTACAAAACTGCCTTTGTATTTTGGATGATAATGGCTAGTATTCTCAGGGAAGAAACATTACAGTTCTAGTTCCGCTCTGATAGATATTTTATTATGCATATTAAAAGAACAAGAGAGCCTGACAAAGATCCAGAACACTGAAGAAACAGAGGGGAATATGGCTTAGTAGTGAGAAGTGGGAGTCCTAATTTTTAAAATTATTGTAAATAAGAATAAATCAGTCTAGGATATTTCAAATTTCAGAGGCATGTTGCAGGGCTTAGAAACAGAAGGAGCCATGTTCTTTATTTCTGCATGGTATTTAGGAAAACTTTGTAAAGTTGAAGGATTTCTAATAAAGAGAATAATTATTCCTGAAAAGTTTGCCTTTTGGAAAAAAAAGGCAATGTTCTAACTAAAAGTGCTTGGAAGAATTTCAAGCAGCTGGTCCTGAAATAAAAGCTCTGTGAGAGATAGACAGCCTAATTCATCTTAGTCAAGGCCCCAGCGATTCCACACCCAAGTAATTTGTCATTTTTCCATGGTGTCAGAGAATTCAGTGTTTCTGCCATGTAGTTCAATGTTTTGTTGAAGCCAGCTAGCTTATACTTTGCTTTCTCTACTAAAATATACTTATGGCCTCCTTTTTCTTCCCAGTTGTGTCATGTTGTGAATGTTTCTGAAATAAGGACTGTACTCTCTGTCCTTGTTTATGGAACTTTAGTTCAAAGCAGAGATCTTTTGGAGCCAGAGTGGAATTTGTTTTATAAGTAGTTTAAGACTAGTTTGGAAGCTGGTAAATGGGCAATTGAAAGGTAGGTCAGTAGATGATGAAGTACAGTTATTTACCTTGTGTGGTAAGTATAGCATAAAATCCATGCTTGAAAATAATCCCAGTAAAAAAAATCATCATCAGCTACCCACACAAATTCTTATATTTCCTAGTTTTCCATAGAAATTGTTGTTTATGTTAGAATAGAAGCAGATGCAGGGGTGACAGGTGTTTGATAGTTAGTGTGTTCAGTTCTGAAAGGTTAAGGTTGCTGACATAATTCATGGTACAGAGGTCCCAAACAAGTAATAATAATGGCAATAATTCCCTCTCATGTTGTACCTTTCGTTTCAATGAGATCAATATTATATTTTCATCCTCTGGGTAGGAGGAGGTGGAAGAGGTAGTTTGTATAAGGTCACAAACAGACCAGTAGCAAATTTGAGTTTTCTTTGTTCCAAGGCAATTATAAGTCTCAAAACAGTAGTTGATCTAACTAATGGATTGTCTTTCTCATATTTTCCTTTAAAGAGATGAGTGTACAGCCAAACGATAATTTGATTGCTTTTTTGAAGCATATAGATTTGAAAAAGGTATTTTGTCTAGAAAGCAGTGCAAATAAGTCACTTTTATTACTTTGGAAACGTGTTTAATTGCATGGGCATCATCCATTATTGTTTCATTTACTGCATATATCCTGTAATCTTTTCAAGTTTTCTCTCATTGCCACATTTTTTAATGCAAAATGTACATATACCTAAAGCAGTATGGAATGATGAATATTCAGTTCCTGTCTTTTGAATATGAATAGGAAAATGTAAGCTTTATAATTGGAGTCCATCAGCTAAAAATATATGACAAAATATGAGCCATTTGTACCTTCTGCTACTCTCAGAGAATATATTAAAAATGGGCAGACATGGTAGACTACCTGGATGGTCAGAACAACTTCCTTGTCTAAATTTCTGTAGTTCTGATATGTGCATAAGGCACATGTATTCTGTCACATTCTTTCTCTATGCCTCTCTGTGTTCTTTGAGAATTTAAGCTTATTTTCATTTTTGTATCAATAATGCCACTAGAATACACATTTCATTTTTAAATTCATATATTCAGATCAAGTTCCCAGTTACTCAGAGTAATGGGAGATGACAATGCCTAGATAATGGAAAAAGTAGGTCCATTTTTTTTTTTTTTTCTGAGTGTAGTGTGATCTGTGGAGTGGCTCCCCATTCCATGTTAGTCAGGGGCTAACAGGGAGTCAGAAGTCATTAACAGTACTGGGTCTGAGCTGGTTCATTTAGGTTGCCCTCAGCTGAGTGCTTTGTCCATATGTTCAAATGCACGAGAAGGCTCATTAACAAGGCTGCTCTCTGCATTTTACTGTTTTCACACTTGAACTGGTCTTCCCCTAACCCAGCTTGCTGGCGAGCATGGCATATAGACCACAGTGAGTCATCTTCCATCTCAACAGGATTTTTAGCTGCAGGTCAACACTGGCCTTCTGTCTTAGTTTAGGGCAAA